>ML788879.1:20837-54247 GCA_009831015.1 Picea engelmannii | reverse complement strand
CAGGATTTTTCGAAATGACTATGGTTGAGTTTTATTCGCATGCATTAATTAACCATTGGGAAACTTTAATGAAAGAGCGAGAAAATAAATGAATTATACAGCCATTAACATATTTTCAGATCTGAAAAACACAATGAAAAACAACAAACCATAATTGACAGAGGTTGATAACGGAGTTCGGCAACTTTGCCTACGTCTCCGGGCCTTTTCTCTTGTGGGGGAGGCTTTTTATTTCTGTTCGAAAGCTTATTAGTACATCTTTACATTGCCGAATGGTCTCAAGACTGATCTGGTCTTGTTCACCTAGATCTCTGGAACCATGCACAAAAAACGACACCTGAATCGGATGTCTCGAGCTCTCAGAAATCGTCCGACAACATCTCCTCCTCAACGGTCTCCCTGCCTCAAATTGGCTTTGACTTGGCTTGCTTCAACATCTCTGCTCTGAAATTGCTCTCAAAAGTTGTGTCCTTGGCCTCAAAATAGCCTTGGTTAAATAGTGGGAGAGTTAGTTTTCCCTCTCCAACTTCCTCCACGAATTTAGGCTTTAAAAATGCCCAATAACCCCCAAAAATGAGTTAATTACATTAAAAATGAGTTTAATTACATTAAAAACTCAAAAGTGGTTGGAAAAACCCACTTTATAACCATAAATTGGTTAAATTTGGGCTTAGCCCCTTAGTATTGGGCGCGCGCTCATTTGGCAAGGTTATATGGACTCCATATGGCCAAGCGCTTAGCCCAAAGGGCTAAGCGCTGGCCCCTCCCCTCCTTTATGCGCATAAAACCATACAATATAACTAATACTATGGGTTTTATAACATAATAAATATTGTGGCACATTGGCTATAGGACTATTGTGAAGGTTCTTGTAGCATGTGGAGGTCCGGGGGTCAAACCCCGCGGCCTCCAAAAATTTTTGATAAATGAACCAAAAGCCATTAGCCAAAATAGGGGTGCCACGTGGCAGCCCTTCATTGGGCCACGTGGCACCTTTCCATTCGATAATAAAATGCCACGTGTCATCACCGTATTCGACCACCATAAGCCAACCAGAACTTTCCACGTTGGCTGCCAGGGTGTACCATCATGCCACGTCACTGCCACGTGTGAGTCGTACGGACTACCCAGTCAACATTTGTTTTGCCTGTTTGACTTTTCGGTCAGAACGCGATATCTTCTCCATACGGACTCCGTTTGACATAAAAATTATACCACTGGAATAGGGAAGACGAGCCGGACGCAATGGTGTTGGTTTCATCAGATTCCAAGCACTTTCATTTTTGAGCATTTTCATGCCCTGACAGGCTTCTTAATCCGATTTCGGATCAGAGCCGCCCGCCGACCCTCCTCCTCTGGGTGGTGAATGCCCCATTGGGGCCATTGCTGGACCCCTGCAGTGCGAGAGAACTGTAGAATCCTAGTTCATCGACCAAAACCCTAGTGTGAGTGATATATCATTCGATGCACCACAATAAAGAAAAAGTAAATTCAGAATAGCACCAAGTTTAGTGTCAAGTGTTTCTTCCATTTTTTCTTCTGATGTGCCTTCCAATTTTTCTTCCATTTTTGCATCTATTTTGGCTTCTTGTTTTACGTCGAATTTTTCTTCTTATATGGCTTCAAGTTTTTCTTCTAGTTTGGGGTCAGGAATAGCACCAGGTTTTTCTTCCAGTTTCTCTTCTGATATTCCTTCCAATTTTTCTTCCATTTTGGCTTCTAGTTTGGCTTCTAGTTTTGCTTCAAATATGGCTTCCAATTTTTCTTCCAGTTTGGCTTCCAATTTTACATCTATTTTTTCCTCCCGTCTTGCTTTTGGTTTGGGTTCCATTTTTTCTTCTAGTGTCGCTTCCAATTTTCCTTCCAATTTGACTTCCATTGTTTATTCCTTTCTTTCTTCCAAAAATGCTTCTCGTTTTTATTACATTTATTAATTTAATATGTTTTATTTCAATTTAATCAGTTAAATATATCATGTCTCTTAAATAACTTATATGGTTATACAGTAAGTCATATAAATGCATCTGAAATATTTTATAGGATAATATTTATAAAGAATTGTTTAGGGAAACATACATCCATACAAATTAACAACATCATTATACTTATTAAATATCCATCAAAGTAGAATCTACATCCAATATATATAAAATAAAAAGATAATTAGTATAACATGATCATCATCTATAATTAAAACAAATGATTCAAATATCTATAATTTAATTGAATTTGACAACATCCATCATGAACAGTAAATCAAAACCATCATATGTAATAAATATGTATCCAAAAATAATCAACCACTTTCAATATATAAAAATTGATGAGTCAATATTACTGTTTTCAAGTTTCCGTGGTGAGGATTTTCAGAGTTGTTTTCTGGATAATCTACAGTTGGTGTCATTTTTGTTGTCATCGATGTTTCGAATCTTAATCGAGATTCATCATCAAGACTAATCGTCAAATGTAAGCATGCCGATCTTAGTCAATTAATACAGGTGCAGGAAAATTTATTTTAAAACTTTTACCAAGTCAGTTATCTATAAACCTTAATTTTAGAGATAAATAATTAGAAAACAAAAGTAAATTCAATATTGATAAGATCATCATCATATATAACTAAAAACAAGTGAAATTCAAATATATATGCTTGTTGATCAATATCATCTGAAAATGATACATGTCCAACATTAAACATAAGTGAAAATGATACATCATGTGCAAATGATATAAATAAAAATGATAAATTATCTAAGACAAAATGATATAAGTCAATATGATACATCATGTCCAAATGGTATAAGTCAACATGAAACATGCAAAATGATAGAACTCAATGATATGGTACTAGAAGCCATGAAAATTATACATATGATAGTAACCATGAAAATAGGAATTATAAAAATATATAAAAAATGATCCATGATGTAGTCTATATGATCATGAATGTCATTGGTTGCTACCAACAAGTGTCTCAACATCATCATCCCCATTGTGATCATGATCGTCATCTGCATCGACAATGGTATCAATATAATCTATATTTATGTCATCATGAGCATCATCTTCTATCTTAGAATCAGACCCAACATCATGATCTGGATCTATTTGTTGAGGATGATCTGAATCTTTTGGAAGATCCTTGTTTTGCGAAAACAAACATTTAGAATGAAAAGTTATTATTTATTTCATATAATAATTAATTTCTCTGTTATATATCTATTATTACAACATATTAAACGAAACAATAATCATATTACATCATACCAAAGTGCACACACGATAATAAAATATCAAATAAGTTCCAGCTAAGATGTCATTCCAATGATGTAAAACATTCAACTATTCTAATAAACGTTTGTAAAAGATCATAAAAACATTATATGCCTAGACTTGCCTTTCCTTTCCTTGACATGCCATGCCTTGCCTTGAAATTCCATGCCTTTCCTTGACTTGACATGCCATGCCTTTCCTTGACATTCCATGCCTAACCTTACCATGCCTTTCCTTGACAAGCCTTGCCTTGGATTTCCTTGACAAGCCTTGCCTTGGATTTCCTTGACATGCCATGCCTTTCCTTGAAAATAATTTGGAATTCGTGTTTATTGTAAAAAGGCCTTCAGAGCCTCATTGTAATCATATTCTTGTGAATGCGAGTAGCTGTCACATCTCTTCTCAGATATAAGCTACCACCATTGATCCAGGAGGCTCCCTAGGCTCAGGAAATGCTCAAAAATCAAAGTTCTCAGAATTGGATGAAACCAATTCCATTGTGACTGACTCATCGTGCTGATTCTGACAATATATTTACTTTCTCAAACAGATGCCATATGCGAGAGTTATCACACTCTGACTGTTTTCTCAAATAGCTAAAAAGTCAAAGGATTGACAAAAAGTCAATGCTGACATCAGCATGATGACACCAACGAAACCTCAAGATGCAGACTTGGACCAATGGTAGTGTGACAAGTGGAAACAATTGACTGGGAAAATTCAGATGGAAAATCCAATTAGAATTGGACACATGGCAAAGTTCAGTCAAATGTTGAGGTGCCATGTGGCCTAGACATGGGCAGCCACATGGCATCAGGTTAGGGTCGAATAACAAGTTCAAAAATATTTGGGGGTCCATGGGTTTTGAACCCACGGCCACCCACCAAGCCCAAGCACTTTAAAGAAGAGCCTTTTCCAACGCACCACATATGTTACTTATCATATAGAACATATTTAAATTTATTTAAATTATAATATATTACTATGTGGGCGGAAGGGGGCTGGGGCTAAGCCCCAACCCATGGTTTTATGGTGTTATGTGACCTTGTTTGAGGGTGTGAGCCTGTACTTTGGGGGATTAACCTTATCCTAAAGTTAAAAGTGGGTTTTTAACCATGTTTATGTAATTTTAATTGATTCTGACTGATATTATGCCCAAAAAATGTTTTTTTGAGGATTTTGAGGCCATTTGAAGGGGGATTTGATCCCAAAAAGAGGCCATATATTGAGGGAAGTTGGGATTCCTCATATGAGCATTAAAATATATAAAAACCATGCTTTTTGAAGCTTGTAGGAGACTTTTTGATGTAGTGTTTTGAAGGGGCAATTTGTAAATTTTGGCCTTTTCTCATGTTTTGAGGGGCATTTTTGCCATGTATTTTAGAGGAATTTGATGGAGCATGCTTGAATTTGAGAAAGGAGGTATTGCACAGTAGATATGAAGCACAGTATTTAACATCAAAGATCCTATGTAAGAGAACTTTGATCATTTTAAAGAGCAGTAAAGAGGTCCTCCACTTGGAAGCGGGCCTAGAGATGTAGGCAACGATTGGTGAACTCCGTTATCAACCTCTTATCTCTATTTCTCTTTCTATTTTTCTGTAATATTGTATTAATTTCAATCATGGATATTAATGGATGATCTCTTTATTCATTCATAAGCATCAAGTAAAAGTCACATTTGATATTCTGCAAACAAGATAATAAGTTTACGTATTTCGCATTCTTAATGATCCGATGCCTAAAATACATTAAACTAACTTGCGATTTATTAGTAATACCTTCGTTTTTGGATCAATTTTATGGTATTAGAGCATTTGGTTTTTAAGGTTTGACAGGAATTGCAAGAATTGGATGCTCACGAGAGAAAAACTCAAGGGAGGAGAAGGCCAACTTGAGGTTCTTGACACAGAGATTCAAAGGCGACCGCATAAGCAAGAGATGTCTTTGCCACGGAAATTGGGTCCCTTCAAATTTGAAGATGATTTCTTCAAGGCATTTAAATTGATGCAAGCCATGGTAGAGGAGCTTTACCATGAAAGAGTTTAGTGAAGGAATCCAAAAGTTGAAGAAGGTGAATCTTCGGTAAGAGAAGAAGGAGGAGTTGGAGGTGGTGGACCTTCAAAACCTTCTTCTCCTTCATCGTCATCATATAATGATGAAGAAAGTGTACATTCCTCTAAGGATAAGCAAAAAACTCATCATTCTTCTGATATTCCATTATTAAAGTTAGATGTAAAGTTTCAATTACCCACTTATGATGGTGAATTAGATGCAGAAAAGCTAGATAATTGGGTGAGACAATCAGAAGTCTATTGCAGTATACAAAATATTGTTGATGATGAAACTAAGATCCAACTAGCAAGTCTCAAAATGGAAGGCACAACTCTCATATGGTGGGAAAGAAGAACTAGAGATGATCTTAAGAAAAGTGGTAAAACAATCTCTTCCTGGAATGATTTTGTTATTGCATTAAAACAATAGTTTTACCCTTTAGCTTACATGCAACAAGAAATGATGAATTGGCAATGTTTAAGGCAATCAAAGGGTCAAAGTGTACAAGAATATACTCAAACATTTCATAAGAAAGCATTAAATTTTGGTATTCCTTTGTATACACAAGAGACGCTCCTAAAATATATCGATGGTTTACATTCTTATCTTAAGCACACTATTCTTATGCTAAATCCTTCTAACTTTGATGAAGTATGTGTACAAGCCATTCACATTGAATCCATTAAAGGGAATGTTGGTGATAGTGTTTCTATAGATACTTGGCAAAGAAAGGATGCAGGGCAAAGGAAAGAGAAGAAGACATCCACAAAAAGAAAGGCGAAGCCTACTTGCAAGCATTGCAAGAAAGTAGGCCATGATGAAGATCGTTATTGGGTCTTACATCTTGACTTGAAGCCAAAGAAGTTTGCCAACCATGGAAGGAAGAATACCACAGCTGTGACAGTTCAAGTGGACAGTGGATCAGATTCCGGTCATGAGACATAGGTTGTAGCTATGGGAATCCGAGGTATAAATTTTGTTGCAAGTTCTATCTCTTCTAGTTCAGTTGATGTAAATGATGAGTGTAAAAGGAGAGAACTTTTCCACATAAGGGTTATAACACATAATGGTAAAGTTGATACTCTTGTAGACGATGGATCACAAGACAATATAATTAGTGAAGATGTTGTAAATAACTTGGGACTTGAAACTAAGTCACATCCTAAACCATATCCATTGGGATGTATATGTGGTGATAACAATTTACAAGTAACCAAGCAATGTAAAATTAAGTTTTCAATCACTTCTAAGTATCATGATGAAGTAGAGCTTGATATAGTGTCACTGGACATATGTGGAATTGTATTGGGAATCCCATACCTTTATGATAGGAAAGATATATTCTACAGGGAGGAAAATAAATATTGCTTCAAGAAAGATAAGAAAGAGTACATTGTTCATGCTCATAGCATGAAAACTAATAGGTCTTTTGCAGCTACAGGGAAGTTAAAAAGAATGGTAAATGCAAGAAATTTTTTAACACTTATGTCTGTAACAAAAAATGAAGTTGGTGATGCTAAACATGAGATGATTCCATATGTTTCAAACAATCATGAAGTGTCACCAGAGGTACAACATAAGGTTCAACTGCATAACTTGATTATTGTTCATGTTCAAAAGAGGAAGCATGTTTTGTCATTTTCATTTGCATACTCAGTATTATTGTTTAGTTTGTTGTTGTTTAGTGGTGTATGGCTGCAAAGTTCGACAAAGAATGTAGATGATTGTGTGATAAATGAAATTATTACTTTGATAAAAAATGCTATCTCAGTTTTCATGTTTGTTGTGATTAGTCAGGTGATCATTGTCCCAACAGAGAGGATGGATGATACATGACAAAGTGGGGAGGCAGTATCCTCACTTCTTACCTGAGTAAAAGCAGACTTTTGGTGGTCCAAAATCTTCCAAAGTGGGTAAGAATGATCCAGGAGGCTCTCTAGGCTTAGAAAATGCTCAAAAATCAAAGTTCTCAAAATTGGATGAAACCAATTCCATTGTGACTGGCTCGTCTCGCTGATTCTGACAATATATTTACTTTCTCAAATGGATGTTGTATGTGAGAGTTATCACACTCTCACCATTTTATCAAATAGCTAAAAAGTCAAAGGACTGGCAAAAATTCAATGCCGACGTCAGCATGATGACAACATGACATCACCAATGGCACCTCAAGATGAAGACTTGGACCAATGACAGCATGACAAGTGGCAGCAGTTGACAGGGCAAATTTGGATGGCAGATCCAATCAGAATTGGACACATGGAAATATTTGGTCAAATGTTGAGGTTCCACGTGGCCCAGGCATGGGAAGCCATGTGGCATCAGGTCAGGGTCGAATAACAGGTTCAAAAATATGTTAAGGTGCCACGTGGCCTAGGCATGGGCAACCATGTGGCATCAGGTCAGGGTCGAATAGCAAGTTCAAAAATATTTGGGGGTCCATGGGTTTTGAACCCACGACCACCCACCAAGCCCAAGTGCTTTAAAGGGGATCCTTTACCAACACACCACATATGTTACTTATCATATAGAACATATTTAAATTTATTTAAATTATAATATATTACTATGTGGGTAGAAGGGGGATGGGGCTAAGCCCCAACCCATGGTTTTATGGTGTTATGTGACCTTGTTTGGGGGTGCATGCCCATCCTTTAGGGGCTTAACCTTATCCTAAAGTTAAAAGTGGGTTTTAACCCTGTTTATGTAATTTTAATTGATTCTGCTAATATTATGCCCATAAATTGGTTTTTTGAGAATTTTGAGGCCATTTGAAGGGGGATTGATCCCAAAAAGAGGCAATATCTTGAGGGAAGTTGGGATTCCTCATTTGAGAGTTAAAAACTATAAAATCCAGGCTTTTTGAAGCTTGTAGGAGACTTTTTATGCAGGGTTTTGAAGGGGCAGTTTGTAAATTTTGGCCTTTTCTCATGTTTTGAGGGGCTTTTTTGCCATGTTTTTGAGAGGAATTTGATGGAGCATGCTTGAATTTGAGCAAGGAGGCCTTGAACAACAGATTTGAAGAACATTATTTAACAACAAATATCCTATGTAAGAGAAATTTGAGCATTTTAAAGAGCAATAAAGAGGTCCTTCACTTGGAAGCGGGCCCGAAGACGTAGCCAACGATTGGTGAACTCCATTATCAACCTCTTGTCTCTATTTTTCTTTCTGTTTTGCTGTCCTATTCTCTTAATTTGCAGCATGGATATTGATGGCTGATCTCTTTATTCATTCATAAGTATCAAGTAAAATTCACATTTGATATTCCGCAAACAAGATAATAAGTTTATGTATTTCGCATTCTTAACGATCCGATGCCTAAAATACATTAAACTAACTTGTGATTTATTAGTAATACCTTTGTTTTTGGATCAACCATTATAACGAGTCTTTCACTGTGTATTTTTACAGTCTCTATAAATTTATTTCATTAATATAAATCATGTATTTTTATAGTATCGTGCCGAAAATAATCCAGATCAGTGGTATTAGAGCAAGCTGCTCTTGATCGTTTTTCAGTTCATGTCCCCGACGAGGTCCGAGTATAGCAAGTTGGGTCTCGAGATTGTCTCTCTTGAGGAAAATATCTCTCGCACACCCAATAAACCCTCAGTTGTGGAAGAAAAGAAAAATGATGGAGCAAATGCTCCTATCAGTCTGTTGCTTGAGCAATCTCTCACACGACAGAGGGACAAAATGATGGAGAATTTTTTCCACATCCTTCAACACCTGCCGATAGAAACAGACACATCTTCATCAAACAACCACTTTGGAGAAACCTCGCCTTTCAAGGTACAAGTTAATTTTGATATTCCTGTATTTGAAGGACAACTAGATGCAGAAGCCCTAGACAAATGGTTAAACCTGCTAGAAGGTTATTTCTCTATTCACAATTTTTCCGACAGGGAAAAGATGACCTTCACATTCCTTAAAGATCTCCCCCATGTCAAACACTGGTGGAAAAATTACTGGGAGCAGAGTTCCACAAAGGAGTCTAGAATATATGGGGCCGAGCCCACTTGGTATTTTTTTGTGGATGCGGTAAAGGAATAGTATTACCCTGTTGGAAACTATGAGGACCAATACATGAGATGAACCGCATTACGATAAGAGAGGGGCCAAGAAGTTTGAGAGTTCACCAATACCTTCCATACCTTGCACACTAAGCTAGGTATCAAAGACTCTGAATGAAATTTTGTTCTGAAATACCGTGGGGCTCTACATAGATACATCTAAACTGAAATGAATTTTCTAGACATCTCATCACTCGATGTTTCTTATCGATATGTTGTTAATATCGAGAGGAAATTTAAGCACCAGAACAAATGAGAGTTCAGGTTTGAAAATCCACAAGAACCAAAGTATGACAAAGATGAACCTAACAAACAGTCTCCCGAAAACCAGTCCAAGCCACAAGAAAAGAAGGGTCACAGGAAGATAAAGAAGTACACAGGAAAATGGTGCAATTTCCAAAAAATCCCATAGCACAACACTGATGAATGTCACTGAAAAAATTCATTGGTGGTAGAGATCAAACACAAGGAGTCGAACCCTGATTCAAAATCTGGTTCTGAAAATACTAGTAAAGGATAGATCATTGATGCAGACTCCACTATTATTGTCATGACTGCAACAATTCAACCAGAAGAGCCAATAGATCCTAAAGAGGGGGAAAGCCATTTTCATTCACAGATGTGGGTGAAGGGGACCTCATTTCATTTTATTGTTGATAGAAGAGGCAAGAAGAACCTTATCTCAGCAAAGGTCTTCAAATAGTTGGGATTTTCGACAACACCACACCCACAACCATACAACATCGGGTGGCTTCTCCAAGGACGATATGTCCATTTCAACCAACAATGTTGATTATCATACGAAATCCAAACCTTCAAGGATGAGGTATTGTGTGATGTTTCCCCACTGGATGTCTGTGATGTCCTCTTGGGCCAACCATATATGTGGAGATGCCATGTTGTTTATGAGTCTCGACCCCGTAGTGTCATTTTTACTTTAGGGGGTCATCTCTACAAAATACCAAAGGTAGTTATAACTATTGTTCCACCTAAACAATGTTGCAAGGTAGTATCCCATACTGCAAAATTCAGTTTCTTCACAATCTGTTCAAAAGGGGAACATAAGGACACTGCAACCACTACAACCTCACCCCAAGCACCTTTTATCCAACAAAATCAGGTCAACAAGGTTGCAACAAACTGAAAAAATTCCTTCTACACACTTTCCTCTCATGTAGCTTGACTTTTTGAACAACCTCAGCCCCAACAAGTTCGCGATAAACTTCCACAAATTGAGCAGCGCGATGTCTCCAACAAGGCAAGCATTTCACCAAGATGCAGATTCAACAAACACTTTTCCCTCTCCCCCAGGCACTCAACGCAATGGAGACCATTTATTCCTAAGGAGGGAGGATTGATCTAGGTGGATATCGGTGGCCACCCACCTTTTCCAACTAGCTCAAAATAGTTTTCTGACAATTTTGGCAATTTACTATTTTTAGCAATTTTAACTTCCAAGGCCATTTTGAGGGCCTAAATGAAGGTTTTTTTAGGATCAATCTTCTCAATGAAAGATTAAAGCATAATTGAATCTCCTCGACAATACCTTTCCAATGGGCTATCATACGCCTAAAATAGAGATCATATGCAAAGGTTACGACCACAAGAAGTTAATGTACTAACTTACCCAGATGGGGCCGACATGACTTTTGGCGCTTCATCTCCTAGGGTTTGGTTTTTGGATGTCTAGGGTTTTTGGCATTCTTGTTTATTGTAAATAGACCTTCACAGACTCATTGTAATCATCTTCTTGTGAATGCAAGTAGCTGTCACATATCTTCTCAGAGATAAGATGCCACCATTCTAGCGACTCTTTCACTCTGTATTTTTACAGTCTATGTACATTTATTTCATTAATAGAAATCATGTATTACTATATATCTATGTTTATGGTTTCATATTTGATACATTTATGTTATATTATTGAATATATGCCATATCTCTGTGCATTTCTTTGTTATATCTCCGCTCTCATTTCGTGCCAAAAATAATCTAGATCACATGTCTTGCCTTGATATTCCTTGCCTTGCCTTGCCTTACCATGCCTTTCCATGACATGCCTTTCCTTGACAGGCCATGGCTTACCTTTCCTTTCCATGCCTTTCCTTGAAAATCCATGTCTTTCCTTGACATATCTTTCCTTTCCTTGTCATGCCTTACCTTGACAATCCATGCCTTTCCTTCACATGCCATGCCTTTCCTTGACAAGCATTTACTTTCTTTGGCATGCCTTGCCTTGACATGCCATTCCTTGCCTTGCCTAGCCTTTCCCTGACATGCCTTTCCTTCAATTAACATGCCTTTCCTTGACAGACCTTTCTTTTCATTGACATGTCATGCCTTGCATTGACATGACATGCCTTGAATTGACATGCCTTTCCTTGACATTCCAAGCCTTTCCTTTCCTTAACATGCCATGCCTTGCCTTGTGTTGGCATGTATTTCCTTGCCTTTCCCTATGTTTCCTTGACAAGCCATGTATTTACTTGATAAGACATGCCTTGCCTTGACATGTCTTTCCTTGCCATTCCATGCTTTTCCATGATTTTCCATGCCTTACCATGACATGCCTTGTAATTCCTTTCCTTGCCATGCATTCCCTTGACTTTCCTTTCCATGCCTTGCATTGACATGCCAAGACTTGCCTTAACATTCCTTTCCTTTTCCTATTATGCATTGCCTTGCATTGACATGCCTTTCCTTCAAAGACCTTGCCTTGCATTGACATGCCTTTCCTTGACATGCCTTGCATTGACAGACCTTGCCTTGCATTTCCTTGTCATGCCTTGCCTTTCCATGCCTTGCTATGCCTTGCCTTGACATGTCTTGCCTTACCTTGACATGTCATTCTATGCCTTGCCTTGACATGTTATTCCTAGCCTGGACATGCCTTGCCTTGACAATCAATGTCTTTCCTTGACATGTCTTGCCTTTCCTTGCTATGCCTTTCCTTGACATTTGTTACCTTGCCTTGATATGCCATGATTTTCCATGCATTGTCATGTGTTGCCATGACTTTCCTTGCAATTCCTTTCCTTGCCATGCATTTCCTTGCCTTGCCTTACCATGTCTTTCCTTGACATGCCATGCCTTTCCTTGGCATTCCTTGCCTTTCCTAGACATGAATTTCCTTGAAATGCCTTGCCTTACCTTGACAAGCCTTTCCTTGACATGCAAAGATGGAAAGTAGAAGAGAATGGTGAGAGTAAGAACACAATTCAAGATGGACTTGTTGGGTAGATTTGTGAAGAAAGTGTAGAAACTGGTTAGAACAATGTAAGCATGTTCCAATAGAGAAGAAATGAAGGAGAGGGAAAGAAAAAGAGAAATGTGAGAGGAATAACACAATTCCACTTGGAGATGTTGGGTATATTTGTGGATAAAGTGCATAAATTGGGAAACCATAATTCCTAGTTTTAAAAGGATCCATTGTCAAATATTTTGAACAATGAAAGTGATTCCAACTGAGACTCAAAGAAGTAGTTAGCTTGCAAGAAAATAAACTTGGTGATGTTGTTTTTAAATCCTTTTTGTGGTTTTAAGTTTTAATTGTTGTAACAACACCGAACCTTGGAGGTTGCAAGCATTGTACATTACAAGGATAACTAATAAAAAGGAAAGCCCACTATGTTTATTTCTGAATATTACTGAGTGCATGCTTGAGTTTATGTTTAATCTTCCCAATGAGCTATGAGCTATGCTGAATATTCTTTGATGTTTAAAGAATATGCAGAGGATATTATTCCTCCAAGAAGCCCTGTAAGTATCCCTCCAAGACTCCCTCTTCCAAGCATCCCTCCAAGATACCCACTTCCAAGCATCCCTCCTGAAGATGCGCTCTTCCTAAACCACCCTCCTGAAGTTGCCCCCTTTCCAGGTCAGCCTAGGTCATCCCTACACTAGATAGGTCGACCCTAACCTATCTTTCCTAACCTAAATCCTATCCTATACTAGCCTATCGGGAAACCCTAACCTAAGAGGTGGCCCTAACCTAAATATATTGAACCTAGAATCTATCACATATAAAGAGAGGGAGACACCCTCTCTTCATATCAGTTTTCAGACTAGTTTTCATATGATTTTTACATCAGTTCTGTAGCAGCTGATATATTCTAAGGGAGAAACAACATAGGTTATTTTGGGAAGCATCTAGGAGGTTAATTTCTGAAGGTTGTTTACTTTGTTCTAGGAAACAACTAGGGACATCATCTAGGACATAATATATCTCTATTGTGAAACATAATATTTATGTTCTAGTGGACAACCATATTCTCTATCCTTTAGCAGTTTTTAACTCTATTTTAGAGTGGCAAATTGACTTTGTTCTAGGGAAACAAATATACTTTGTTATGAGGTTGTTCTAGACAACAAATAAAGATTGTTCCAGACAAAAATGTACTCTATTCTAAGGCCTATTCTAGACAACATCTAAGGCCTATTTTGATACAACCTAAAGTCCATATTTGCGGTAGCCAACAAGAAACAACAAAAAATATTTGTGACAACAACTAGAGAATAGCGAAAGATACTAGTAGAGGATCAGATATATTGAAGACATAATGAAAAACAATAGGAACTATTGTCTTAGTTCTAGTATCTTATCTCCCTCTTGCATCAATATTATTGAAGGAGGCTTGATGCTAGGTCATTTGGACACCTATGACAATGAAGAAAATTTAAGCCTCAAAATGTTTGAACAAGTAGATGATGGACCATCATTGCACTTAATTTATCTTTGCAGTTTTGGACAACAGGAGAGACCTGTATTCGACAACACTAGGAGGAAGCGGATTTCATTCAAACCCTTATCCACATGTACTCAATAAGACAACAATTTGTCACTATGAATATCTTGTTTATATTATGGGACAAACAACAGTAAGGAAAAGTGCCTATGCAATCATACACTCAGTTATATATGACAATCATAGTTTTGAGATCTAGAAGGAAAGGTTCAAAATATATTATGGTATCTCATTCAAAAGAATAGAGATACTAGTTACAACAGTCCAAGGCATTGTCACATTATTTCAATAGTATCATCCTTTTGACAACCACAGTTTAGAAAAGTACAAGGTATGTATCCTATGTAGTTAGTTAATTGTGCTTGATTGTCAAATTTCATAGCAGGAACAAGTCTACATTTCAATTTGTATTGTCACATGTCCGAAGAAGTCGTGATATCATCATATAATTGTTGTAATTGATGCAAGCTAGGTCATTTTCCCTGCTCTACAAACCCAACAATTTGCTTTGTTTAGTTGGACTATTATGCCTGGTACGAGAGTCCGACAAGATCTCATTTGAGTCATTTATTATTAGGATGGGTTATTCTCCACAGTTTTGGGAACTCATCAGATATGTTCATTTGATTTGGGACATTTACTCAAACACTAGAGTCCTGAAAATTATAATTGGGCCATTGTCCCTAGTATAGGAGCTCAATAGTATTATGCATGTAATCCATAGTATGTCTCCTAGTGTTGAATGATTTTTCGAAAGAGAACATAATTAAGATGGATCCTTCTAGGAAGAAATTAATTTTTTTTGGGTACAATGAAACATCCAAGGCCTATCGAATCTATGTTCTAGGCCAAAGATATGTCGAGGTAAGAAGGGATGAAGATTTTCATGAAGAAGTTGCATTTAATCATTCTAAATAATAGCAAAAAGATATAGAGATGGAGGAACCTGAAGAACCATTGGATAAAGATGATAATGTGGCTCTTATGGATCATATTAGCGATTCATAACCCACCATATGTGAGGATTATTCTAAGAAGAAAGTATGGAAATATTCCACGGTGGAAGAATATCAATCCATCATGAAAAATGATGTATGGGAAGTAGTTCCAAGACCATAAGAAAAATATGTGGTTACTTCCAAATGGTTGTTCAAAATAAAGCATGTAGCTAGTGGAAGTATTGAGAAATACAAAGAGAGATTTGTGGCTCGTGGTTTTTCTCAGAAGGAAGGTGTTAACACAAAGAGTCACCCTCAGATTGTGGGAGGATAATCCCAGTACCCATCATATTTTTTGGTGGATTTTGGTTTTATATGAGTGGAGGTCAATGGAAAAAGCTCAATATATGAATGATGTTCAACATAGAACTGGGCAAGAAATGCACAGGGAAGTGAGGCCCACATTAACTTCAGTCAATGAATTGAGTTTAAGTGTGAGCAAAGGGAAGACTTAGTGAGAAAGGTGAACACGACTTATATGAGCATCATGATTTCGAGCAATTTGGAGAAGAAAAAATTAGACTCAAGATCACTTTTGAGATCAAGCTTCAGACAATGAAATATGTCCAAACAACACAGTCACAACAACACAATGATCAAACCTACATCACAATGCAACTACAACAACTCGACTGGATCCTCCATGCCCGAGTCATTCAGTGTAAGAGGGAAAAAGATAACAAGGGAGATGACTAAAACTGGTCACGATACCATTGTAATCAAACCTACATTACAACAACATAACAACCCTCAACTGGATCCTCCATGCTCGAGTGTTTTAGCACCGTTTTTACAGAGAGATGAAAAGAAGTTGACTTCTATTAACATAGAAGTCTCAAATTTGGTACATAACTAAAGAATAGTTCTGGCATCAAAACATTACAAAATAGGGATCTTTTCTCAACCAGTTGATGACCTTAACAAAATATCAAAAATACTCATTTATACTCAGAACAATTCGTCACTACCAGGAGTGTGATATGATCACTACATTCAAAGAATTGCGTCTGCGAGTTCTTCTGTCAGACTGAACATGCACCCCTCTATCAGACGTGAGCTCATATTGTCATGGGTTTTGCAAGAAAATTTACCCATAGGGGTACCATGGGATGATGATTCAGTCCCCACGGTCGAGCCTTCCATGCCTTCCATTTATGGAGTGAGCCAAGATTTCAACCATCAACTCTATTTTCATTAACTGCATTTCCTCATAGATTGAACGAGAGTTAATGCTCAAGGAGTGGCCATGTGCTTCTCTTGGATATGATGCCATATAAACATGTAATTGTAGGGGATCTCAGAGGTGGTTTGGGTTCAAACTACTTTTGGGTTTGCAATCCACCATATTTCACAATGTAGCACATTTTCCATACCATGGTTTCAATTGCGGGACTTCTCAAGAAAATTATTGCCCGAGCATGTTGCATCCTCGCAAGGGGCTGTGGTTGTAGATATGATCCCGATATGAAATATGGACATACCTTCTATATTTAGTGCCATTTCCTCATATGTCTTCCCACCAACTTCAGAATCAACCAAATTTTACCTTGTGGGAGGGGCACTGTTTAGATGTTGAACAATAATACTTCCTGGAGGATGACCTGTCACTACCATGTTGATGTGTTGTGGATAGAGAGGTGACAAGTATCACTCAAAAATAGGCTAGATTCATGTCTGAGAATGCTTTAAAAGAGTGCCACGTGTCAAAACCATAAGGGTGCCACCTATCTATGTTGACGACTGCCACACATTTGGCTCTCCAAGGCTCGTGGGCTAGCTCCTGTTTACCTTCTCCTTATTCAATATGACCTAGGGCCATGACCCTATGAAATTGCGCGATTGCGGGCATGACCAAGGGTGGTTTGAAAGAAAACCACTTTTGTCCTCACAATTCACCATGAACCGCCACGCATCCCTTTCACAAAACAATGGTTCTCATTGTAGCCCTCCCTTAATATTTTAAAACCTGAGCTTCTTCCATGCCCGCAATTGAGTGTGACCGTCAACCTTGTGATATTAGATGAGGCTTCATGATCAATGGCTCAAATATTCCCTTTTCAAATCAATGGATCAAATCTTCCTCTGTCGAATCAATGACTGAGATCTGTTTCACGATTTGGGCTTTAGACTTTTCAAACTTTAGGCCTTCTTTTCCTTCGAGAAAATCCCCCAGAGACATGGATCTGATGACACGTGGCCCTTGCTGATCAACGACTGAGATCCCTTCGGGTCTCCAAACTTCATAGAAATCAAATCTCAAACCTCATTTGCCTTCAGTTCTTTTACCTGTAGCTAGCGATCTATTGATGTGTATCCTCTTGAATCGAACGGTCGAGACTGACTTCAAACCTTTATCCAGAATTCATGGATTTATGCCACATGTCCCTTCTATCCTCCTTCAAGAAAATCATCCATAATGCTGGATCAGATGACACATGGCTAACGAATATCGACGGTTGAAATCTTTTCGGGACTTCGACCATCCGAAAAGTCAAATTTCAACCTCATCTTCCTCCAAACAAAACCTCTGAAGCCAAGGATCTGGCGACACGTGGATTTTCGTAGACTGATGACTGAGATCCATTTGGTACTTTGGGACTTCAGGCCTTCGACAGATTTAACACTCTGGGACTTCGACAATGTTAACACTGAGGGATCTGCCTCCACATCTCTTCTTTCTTTGCATGGCTCAGATCATTTTGGGAGTTCAAGCTTCAAATCTTGAAGAACTTGGCGTGTTTCTCATTTCAAAAATCCTAAAGAAAAATTCCCGAAGTGACTGATCTGATGACACATGGCTTATTGATTCAGATGGTCGAGATCCATTTCGGGACCTTTAGCATTTTGGGGCTTCAGAAGATGCTACTACCAAGATCTATGGCTCCTATTGATTTGAGATCAATGATCCATAACTACTTTGGGAGTCTAGGCCTCGACTCTTCGGGATTTTCGTGCACTTCTTTCTTCGAAACTGCCAAATATCACTTCCCCGAACACTTGGATCGGATGCCACATGTCCCCCTCGAGATCAATGAATCATGCTCGCTCCGGGTCTTGGGACTTAAGACCTTTTTCCATGGAACTATACTTCGTGCAATTTTAACATTTCGAAAGCCCGTGAGCCATTGATCTGAACTGCTCCTAGAATATCCACCACTAAAAGATTAAAACTACTTGCTACTTTTAAGATTGAAATGGGTTGCTTTGACTGTTTCACTTTATGTCCATGGATACAGCCTGCATGAACAAGGATTTGGACGACTGGTTGTGGGATGAGAAAACAGGGAGACCAATGACTGGAAAAAGGAGACAAGTGTTCATCCTTGGAGAAAAAAAGAGGGGCTTGGGGCCACGATTTCTTTCTTTTAATATATTGAGGGAGACAAGGGAACACAAACGAACAAGGTCACACATAAGATGACTTTACATGACGAAAGGGGACAAACTTGAGACTTGTCGATTTGAAAAGGATAAAGACAGGAAAAAATTATAGAGTCGAGTATATCGACACACACCTATGGCCCTTGAAAACCTTATGTGATAACATAAGGTATTGACTATGATGAAACATTCACACCTGTTGGAAGGTACACTTCCATCATGACCATCATATTTGTCACTTCATTTTTGGGTTGGAAACTTCACCAGATGGATGTAAATATTGAATTCCTCAATGGTCAAGTTGAGGAAGAGGATATATAGAATGTCCATAGAGTTTTGTGGTTCAAAGAAAAGAATCAAATATGTGAAAATTAAAGAAATATTTATATGGGATAAAACATGCACCAGGGATTGGTATGCGAGAATTGACAGTTATGTTTAGACCTTGGATTTCTCCAAGACTGCAATTGATCCCAACCTGTATTTCAAGGTAATAGAAAATCATCCCCTAATTTTGGTTCTATATGTTGATGATTTGTTCCTTACTGGAGAGGAACAAATGATAAATCAATGTAAGAGGGAGCTCACTTCTAAATTTTAAATGAAATACATTGGACTCATGCATTACTTCCTTGGTTTTGAGGTATGGAAAAATTAAGATGAAATTTTCCTTTCTCAAGGAAAATATGCAGTTGATATACTATGCAGATTTGGTATGATAGATTGTAAATCCATCCATGGTATCTAACTTAAAGAAGTTACATAAGTCAGATTATGAATCTAACATGGCACACCCATCTATGTACATGAATCTTATTGGATCCTTGATGTATTTGATACATACAAGGCCATATATATTTTTTGTTCTAAGTGCCTTGAGTCAATTCATGTATGCGCCGAGTAATAGACATTGGATTGATGCTAAACATTTCCCCAGATATTTGAGAGGATCCATTGCATATGGAATTATATACAATTCCAATGGAGGAGTGTTATTTCATGGTTATGCTGATTTAGACTGGGTTGGTATCTTAGTGGACCTGAAGAGTACTTTCAGATATTGTTTTATCTTGGACTCAGCTATGATATCTTGGTTGAGCAATAAATAAGGATCCATAGCACAAAGTACAACTAAAGTAGAGTATATAACAACCAATAATGCAAGAAGAGAAGCAATATGGCTGAGAAATATTATGTTTGGGTTGTTTCAAGAGAGGTTAGAAACAATTGTTATCCATTGTGATAACCAGAGATGTTTAAATCTCACAGAGAACCTAGTCTTTCATGACAGATCAAATTGTATTGAGATGAAATATCATTTCATCAGATACATAGTCCAAAGACGTACCATCAAGCTGTAGTACATTCGTTTTGATGAGAAAATAACATATATTTTGACTAAGCCTCTGTCCCTTGGAAAATTTGTGTACTTTCGAGACAAGCCTGATATGGAATAAAATGCATTCATGACTAAAAGGGAATAACAACATTAGGATACATTCTCCAATGAGAGGCATTAATTTTCCACCCTAAAGCTATCCAGGGAGATTGGAGAATCAACCAGTCTTGTGAGGTATTGACAAAAGTCAAGGGGAACGTACAACCTCTATGAGCATAGAAAATATAGTGCAAAATTTAGGGGGAACGTACAACCTATGTGAGTATAGACATTCTAGTGAAAAAGTCAAGGGGAACATACAACCTATGTGAGCATAGATAGACTATTGCAAATGTCAGGGGGAATGTACAACCTCTTTGAGTGTATTCAAACCTTATAAGTCTAATACAAAAGTTAGGGGAACATACAACCTCTGTGAACATAGACAATCTAGTGCAAAATTCAAGGGGAACATAGAACCTCTGTGAGCATATACAAACTAGTGAAAAATTCAGGGGGAACACACAACCTTTGTGAGCCTACTCTAACCTTGTGAGCCTAGGGAAAAATTCAAGGACAAGAAATTCTCCAAGACTGCCTTGTATGTCAAGGTTAAATTAAGACTTGGAGAAAATCCTTATATGTCAAAGAAAGAAGAAACTTCCATAAGTATTGTGAGATTTGTGTGTCAAATCAAAAGACAAGACAAGTCTTGTGAGATTTGTATGTCAAATAAAAATTGAGGACAACTCTTATGAGCTTTGTGTGTCAAAGAAAAATTCAATAGAAGGAAATGTGAAAAGTTCTCCTAAGTATTCATGATGAGCTATGAGAAATCCTTAAGGAATGACCACCCCTAAGTGAAATAACTCTTGCAGTTGACCATGGTTAAGGAGAACTAGATGATCACATTCTGTGATCCTTATCTGCATAAGGTTACAAAACTTCTTGTGATATATTGATCCTGTGTGGATATCAATAAGTCAATGATTGTGCACAATGAATAGAAATAACTGTGTGGAAGTGAATGCCTAAAGAATATCCTCTTTGCTAAGAGGGAGTGTCAAATTTAAAGCATATGCAGAAGATATTATGCCTCCAAGCATCCCTCTAAGTATCCCTCCAAGCTTCCCTCTTTCAAGCAACCCTCCAATCTTCCCTCTTCAAGATGCCCTCTTCAAAGCATCCCTCCTCAAGCTAACCTCTTTCTAAACTACCCTTCTAAATCTTCCCCCTTTCTAGACTAGCCTAAGTCAGCCCTAACCTATCTTTCCTAACCTAAATCCTATCCTATCCTATCCTATCCTAGGGGGAAGCCATAACCTAGGAAGTGGCCCTAACCTAAAGCTACCTAACCTAGAATCTATCATATATAAAGAGAGGGAGACACCCTCTCTTCATATCAGTTTTCATATGATTTTTACATTAGTTCTATAGCAACTAATATATTCTGAGGGAGAAGTAACATAGGTTATCCAGGGAAGCAAGTAAGAGGTTCATTTATGAAGGTTGTTTACTTTGTTCTCAGAAAGAACTAGGGGAAACATCTAGGCAATAAGATATCTCTATTATGAGACATAATATTTCTGTTTTGGTGGACAACCATCTTCTCTATCCTATAGCATATGTTAACTCTATCCTATAGCAGTTGTTAACTCTATTTTGGAGCAACAACTTGACTTTGTTCTAGGGAAACAAATATACTTTGTTTCGAGGTTGTTCTGGGCAACAAATAAAGAGTGTTCTGGAAAACAATTGTACTCTATTCTAAGGCCTATTATGTACAACAACTGAGGTCTATACTGAGACAACCTTAAGGTCATATTTGGGGCAACCAACAAGTAGTAAAAAAACAATTTTGTGATAGCATCTAGAGAATAGCAAAAGCTACTGGTAGAGGCTCATATATATTGAAGACATAGTGACAAACAATAAGAACTATTGTCTTAGTGCTAGTATATTATATCCCTCTTTCTAGAAGAGTCTTGCAATTTCATTATACTTGTTTGAATGAACAATATATCACAAGAAGAAGTTTGTTGGGTTTTATTCCCCTTGAGGGTTTCCCAGGATAAATACTTGTCCTCTATGTGAATTTCTTTCTTTCAGTGATCCTTATGCTTCAATAAATGTTATCATTAATTGTTAAAGGATAAATAACACTACTGTGAACTGTTTTTATATGTTTAATCTTGAAAAATTAATCCGGTGATCTTTGTCCAATC
The DNA here is from genome assembly GCA_009831015.1 of Picea engelmannii. NCBI lineage: Eukaryota > Viridiplantae > Streptophyta > Pinopsida > Pinales > Pinaceae > Picea > Picea engelmannii. The sequence goes on along the minus strand of ML788879.1, from coordinate 32,116 downwards.
CCTCTTAAATTGAGAAGAAAAAATACTACACTTGATCTTAGCAAAAAGGCCGAGAAAGGTATGATTTTTCCTTTCTATCTTTTTCCCTTTTCTACTGCCCCTCTCTCCTGGATCCTCCTTATTCATGAATGTGGTATAAATCATTTATATTCTTCCAGACAAACATCTACATATTTTCATACATGAAAATAATATTTACAATTCATACAAACATGTCATTTAACATCAAACTTATGCCTAAAAATGTTATAAATATTTTCATTCTCTTCGCTATTTTTACTTAAACCTCCTCCTAATATATAATTATTTATGTACTTAGATAGCCTCATTCATTCAATTCCTTGTGAAAGATCGCATGGAATGAAAATAATGAAACACTCACACATCTTTTATGTGGCATAGTGCACAACCACAAACACTTGCACTATTATAGAAAGTTCATCCAACACTATGCCAAAATTACCAATTAATTCCATCCATATAATAAATTGGCATGTGCCACGTGAGGCCCTATGGCTACTGTGCATGACAATTTGACCCCAACATTACACCCATGCCAAATTGACCCCAACATTACATGCGTTTATGGATATTATTGTTTTAGTGTGAAGAGACAACATGACCCTAACATTACACTCATTCAAATCACTCATGACACATCTTCCCCATATTGGAAACATAGAATGTGCCTCTCATGCAATAATTCAAATGGTCTTTATCATCAATGGTGTGGCTTTTGTTGTTGTAAAGTTTCTAACTTATGCACATTGGATGATGAATCTTACACATGGAACTACCTTATCGCCTACCTCAATTTCTTAATTATGGTTGCATTTGTCTACTTGGTTTTGTCTACATTGAATTTTTTATCCTATGATTGAATTATGATGCCTTGCCTATAGTCATAAATCAAAATACCATTAGAGAACGCCTCACCACCAAGTTATTTTTGTTGTTAGGGAAATCAAATTTTCTACACTCACTCTCTCACTCTCATGATTTTAGAGGTTAAAAATCCTCCAAAACTGGAACCTAGTATCATTTGGAGGCGATTATCCCAATCTTCATCCTACATGCTACAATTGAAGGATGGGGATTGACCCAAAAAATAGTGATAAATCATGAAAAACACACACCTGAGGTTGAACTTCTTTCAACTCTTACTTAATGGATGTGCCTAGCCTAAGTTATTTGGTATGTGGGATTGATTGCCAAAGAATTTATCTATTGTTATTTATGTTATCATAGACATACATACATATGTATTTCCTGACTTCCCAACCACAATTAAAACAACTGTGAGATAAGATATAAAACACTCATGTATCTTTAGAAAATGTAAAACAAAAATGAATAGAGAAAAACAAAAGTTTAGTGTTCTTAATTTTTAGGTACAAGTCGCTAAACTAATATTAATCCTAAATGGTAAATAATACAATTTCATGTTGAGATTAATATCTGAGCAAAAGAACATTTTTAACAAAAAATGAAGTATGGCTTCTGGAATCAGAAAAATACTTTTTGGAAGTTGTTGAACCTAATAATAGAAAGACATAAAATGATTGTAGTCGTGTGATTTGTGTTGGCACAGGGGAAAACCCAGGGTTCAACTCTACAATAATGCACCAACAAAACCCTAACTACCGACCCTTTTGGAAACACCTGTGAAGCAGATGAAGTCTTAGTCGAGGTAGAGGCAAGGGTTGTTGCAGGACTCCAGTGTCTGTAACCTTAGCTGGGACACAGATATGTGATTGTAACACCTTAACATAACACTTAACAATTACAGTTCGTTAATATTCATCCTTAGTTTACAACACAGCTAAACCCTAACAACAGATCAACATAGTATTTATATAGATCCAATAGATTCAAGTAATAAGAATATCAACATATATCAGATCTAGCATTCATTCACGTTATTCAGTACTAAGCTACGATATTAGATCCTTCTAAACATACATCAATGCACTAAGCATTCTATCACATAGACAAGAGAACAACCATAAAGCACATAGAAACCACGACGCATGATATACATGGTTCACCCCCAGCCTGGGGCTAAGTCCACCAACTCTTCTCTCTTTTATTATTTTTGGTCAATCAACTACATGCACAGAGCCTTGAGATATTACTCCGCAGGGGACAAGAGATCTACACACCTCGCTAGATCTTCCTTCCTTGAGTTACAACACAAAGCCTTCCACAGTCTCTTACAATCACTTTCACTTAGCTTTGCAAGCCTCACACAGTATGCATAAAGCAATTACAGTTACCACTTTCACTTAGTAATTAACACTTAACACTTAGCATCACATACTTGTCCCTCCTTCGTCACGTAGATCAAACATACTAACTACTTCCTACTTTGCCTAGATTTCTATTTATACATTACAAAATGGGACTAAACATGGGTAAACCCATGGACCGACATCCCCATTCCCGTTACATAATCCCCAAACCCAAAAACTCCTAAAAAGGGGTCGATATCCCACGATCTCTTCGTCAAATTGCACTTCGTCTTCGACATCCTGTCGAAGTCCCAAAAGTAGGTCAAACATGACCAAGGATCCTCAAACTTTGTCAAGGGCCAAAAATCCCCCAACACTCACCTATGATTCATCTCAAGTCAATATGGTCTAGGTAGATGTGCTTCAAAAGCCTCGAGCTTGGCTCGAGCTGCTTCGACCTGTTGCTGCGCCAGGGCCTCCTTCTCGACAAACTCTTGGATGTCTGCTTCATTGAAAGGTCCCTCTAAATGTTGTTCGACTGCATCGACTACTTGTTCCAACTCTATGCCTTGGCCTTCAATCTCCTCAAATAGTTGGAAAGCTTCATCCTGGATTGGTTGGATCCTTTGAGTCACTTCCATGAATTTTCTTTGAATGGTGTGGACCTACTTTTGAGCAGTGCATTGTTCTTGGGATTGCTTCATCCTTTCAACTGCTGATAGGAGCTTAAATTGCACCTGTACTGTTGCTTCTTGCTACTTTGCCTCCTGGAGTTGTGACTCTAGTACCTTCAGCTCAGTATCTTCAGTGAGTCTTTCATAATTTTGTGCGCTGTGAGCACTTAGCTATTTCCAATCTAGAGAGAATGCTCTTATCCTCTTGACTGCGCTCTGAGCAGTGGCTTCTCATTGATCTCTCATTTCTTATGGGGTACTTGGCACTATTCATTGATCGAGGTCTGCGATTCTCTATTGAAGCTGTTGGATCACTTCTGCAAGTTTCTCTACTTGTTGTTCTACTGGGTCTTCCTTATTTTGTTCTAAACCTGTCACAGAGCGAAGTGCTTTGCTGACTGCTTCTTTTACTCTCGCCTGTTCTACGAGCAACTACTTTTTCTCTTACTGGATCTGCCTTTTCTCTTCTTCAAACTTAGTTTGGAGGGAAACCTTCTCTTTCCACGCAACTCGATGTTTCTCTATGAATACTTTTTATACTTTCTATAGGGACTCTGTTGCCTGTTTGGTTTCTTCCTGTGCACGATGAAAGAAAGCTTTAGTTGCATTAGCTAGTCTATGGAGTTGGGTAGGATCATCTCCCAACTTAGGTGCTTCTGATGGTGGGGATGCAATGGATACTCTACGATTGGATTGAAGGGCTTGTTGTACCCCTCTGAGTTCAAACTCAATTATATCATACATATCCTCCTGCTTGGCTTCATGTTTCTGCAAGATGTCCTACGAGGCATCTTCTATAGATGCAATGATAAAGTCAAAGTCATTTATAGAGAGCATAGTTTGCATCTTAGTCAAGGTTGCTCTAGATTTCTTTCACGATGTGGGTTTCATGGGAGAAACCTTCCTTTTCTTCAAGGGATTAGCTTCATCAGTGGGGTCCCCAGGTGGTGTTAGTTTTCCTTACTTTTGTTGGTCTTATTTTCTCTTTCTCTCTTCTACTTCGTCATCACCCTCTCGTCCAAGAGATACTAAAGAAATTCCTTTCGATGTGCTGCTCAAGTTTTCGACCTCCTCGGTCTTCTTCCTTCTCCTGGGTCTAGGAAGATGCTTTATTTCATGAGTGGTCTCAGGGATTTTGATTAGTTTAGGGTCAGACATTTCTGTGGGGTCTGCAGGGATGAGGAGTTCTGCAGACCCGTCTTTGGTGATCTCTTCAAGGTCCTCCTCTGTGATATTGTAGTACGATTTAAGTTCTTATTTGTGCTCATCTATGTGTGCGGTGATATAAGTGAAGTGTCGATCTGCCTAAAACTTCATGAGGGGTCGAAACTGATGCAAGATGTTTGGTGTCATGTGAGGGATAGCTTTGATATCCCTCTTCAGTTGGAGATAATAGGTATGGAATACCGTGTTCAACTTCCATTGTTTTCCCATATCACTCGAGTACCAAAGCATGGTGAACTTCCCAACGAGCAGCTCGAACGACTCAATGTCTGGGAAGGTTGCACCTTCCGACATTTCCCAAGCGATAAATGCGATGAGGATCAGGATCCAGCTAAAGTGGAACTCATATTCCTAATCCATAGCTTCACGATAGTCTAATTCCAGTTGGTTGACCAAGTACTTCACTCAGTTCATCTGGAGTCCTTCTACACATTTCTTGGCTAGGTCAACAACAAATCCTATGACTTTTGTAGGTCAGTTCTTCCTTACTAGCTTCCTTGCGATTAGCTGGTAGGCCAGGCGGACTGTGCCATTCTGGTCCAACAATTATAATTCTTCTAATGGTCATATCACTTCACCATGGCGAAATGTCATGGGGCGTTGTTCTGATATCCCGACGAAGTTCCAATTTTGCAAATCTTCCTCTCGTGAAGTTCCCTCTAGGCCCTTCTGTACTTTTTTGATCTTTTCTTTCTTCTTACTGACTTTTCTAGCCTTCTTCTTGGTGATATGCGTCTCGTTATTCCTATTTCCATTATGATTCTTGTCTTATTTTGGCATAGAAGCTTCGGGCTGTTGAGATTATTTCATACGATTAGAGAGAATACTGCTTCTTTATCTAGGGTAGGTGTTCTACTTGTCTGTGAATCTGCCTATATTCTTTCAACTTCGCGATCCAAGTTTCTGGTTCTAAGTAGCATTGATCTGTTCTCCTGTTCTACAATCAAGTGTGCTATCCTCCTAGTCATGAAATCTTTTAATTCCTTCTTTTCTATTCTCAGGCCTCCTCTTCTTTTTTTCTAGTCTGATCTTTCTTGGTCCAGGTTTTTCCTAATAACATAGTATAAGGAGTGTTGTTCCCAATGAATCTAACAACCTCAAAATATTCCTCTGTCGAAGCTCCATGAGCACTCATAGATACTTGGGTGAGTCTTCCACATAGGTTTATATGCTTTCCCCTGAATATCCCTATTCCTCCCAATGAAGGAATCGTATTATGCTTTCCTAAAGCTTCCCAAGTTATTTCTGTCATGATATTTACCTGTGTTTCCTCATCTAGAACACAATCTCTGTCGAAGTCTCCTATTCTTGCTTCTATGCATTCTTTTTCTTTGAATATCTCTGATAAGTTGATATCTCTGTGATCATATAGGGTTTCTTTCATTTGCTGTAGTACAGTCTCTGATTCTGTCTGGGGTTCTACCATGGTCTCATTTTCATGAGCTTCCTCAAGGTTTTCTTATCTCATATTCATTCTGTCAAGCTTAGCAATCATTCTAGGGCAATATGAAACTTCATGGTCCATAGCTTTACAACAACGCCAACCAGGTTTTCTTCCAAGGAATTCCTTAGCAACATGTCTTGCTATTCTGCAACTGTAACAAAGGGTTAATCCTCTTTTTTTCTTAAATGATCTCCACCCTTTCCTTTATTATGCACTAGGATCATAGTCGCTAACCTGCAAAAAATTATTTCTAGGATCTTGCATCCATTTGTTAGTCCAAACATTCTTTCTATTCATAGGACTAACATATCTTTCATTATTTCTATCAAATCTACTCATATCAAACCTTCTCTCTTCTAATTGTGCCCTAGTTTTCAGACTAGGATAAGATTTATCAAGAATAGATAGATCCATACTCTTGAAACAAAAAATTCCACTAATCTTACTTTCAGCAGAGCACAAAGATTCCAGATCTAAATGTTTTCACTATTCTTACCTTTATAAGAGTAGAAAGCTTCGATATCTTACCTCTTTTCTTCGGATCTGACTTCTCTTTTTAGCACATAGCTTTACAGGTCAAGTAGAATACTACACACTAAGGAAACAAATCTATGCATAGATATTTCTTTATTTCCTTTAGTTCCCAGTAATCATAGTTTCAGGTCGGATACTACGCACTTCAACAACAGATCTACGCATAGGGCCTTTCTCTTTTTCTTTACCTTTGTTCCCAGCAACCATAGTTTTAGGTCCCGACAACAGAACCATTTTTTGGCATAGGGGTAGACCTAGGGTTCAACGCTACAACAATGCACCATCAATACCCTAACTACCGACCCTTTTGACAACACCTACAAAGTAGATGAAGTCTCACCCGAGGTAGAGGAAGGGGTGGTTGTAGGACTCCAGTGTCTGCAACCTTAGCTGGGACATAGATCTATGATTGTAACACCTTAACATAGAACTTAGTAGTTACATTTCGTTAATATTCAACCTTAGTTTACAACGCAACTAAAACCTAACAACATATCAGTGCAATATTTATACAGATCCAATAGATTCAAGTAATAAACATATGAACATAGATCAGATCTAGCCTTCATTCACATTATTCATTACTAAGCTACCATATTAGATCCTTCTAAGAACACATCAATGCACTAAGCATTCAATCACATAGACAATAAAACAACCATAAAGCACATAGCAACCACAACACATGATATACATGTTTCACCCCCACCCTAGGGCTACATCCACCAACTCTTCTTCTCTTTTATTGTCTTCGATCAATCAACTAATTGCATAGAGCCTTGAGATCTTACTCCACAGAAGACATGAGATGTGTGCATTTCGCCAGATCCTCCTTCCCTAAGTTACATTACAGAGCCTTCCACAGTCTCTTACAATCACTTTCACTTAGCTCTGCAAGCCTCACACAATATGCACAAATCAATTACAGTTACCACATGCACTTAGAAATTGACACTTAGCACTTAGCATCACATACTTTTCCCTCCTTCAATCACATATATTGAACTTACTCTAACACTTAACACACTCACCTCTTCTTACATCACCTAGCTTCCTATTTATACATTACAAAATGGGCCTAAACATGGGTAAACCCATGGGATGACATCCCCATTCCTGTAACATAAGTCCAAAACCCAAAAATCCCTACAAACGGGCCAAGATCCCATCATCTCTGCTTCGACTTGTGATTCGTCTTCAACAACCTATCGAAATCCAAAAAGTAGGTCAAACATGACAAAGGATTCTCATACTTGGTCAAGGGCCAACAACTACTAAATATTTTGAGACTAAATATGTGAACTACTATCATAACTAGTTAAGCCCCTATGAAGTGAAGGGACCGATATGTGCAATAAGACAGATTGAAACTCAAAAACTGCTAAATATTTATGATATTCTTAGCATCAGTTATGTAAGTATCATTACCATTGTAAAACACCATATTTTACTTCCCGGGATTTTGAGTACATAGAGGACATATCCAGAAGATTGAATTTAACTTAGGATGTGGTGATAACCAAGTTTGAAGTTAGATAAGGTTCACTGAATAATGCTCTTCTTGAAGGAAACAACATACATGCGACTCAGAACCATATCCATTTTGTATTTCCTTCCATTTCATACTCATTTGGGTATGTTTTTATTCCAATCCTATCATTTGAAAAATGTTTAACCATGAAAATATTATAAAAACAATTAGTGCCACATGATTTCAAGTTGTGGAAAGAACGATGATCTAAAAATTTGTGGATAATTTTATTATCCTTATAATATAAGCTATCCCTCAACATCAATTAATATATAACACCAGATCCCACAAAAATATATCATTAACCACCATTGCTAACAACATTGACAATATCATTAACCGTACCTTTCCATTAGTGTAGCTGAGTAAGAACACAATTCAAGGTCAACATGTTGGTCATATTTGCAGAGAAATTGTAGAAACTGGTTAGAACAATGTAAGGATATTCACACAAAGAATAAATGGAGAGGTAAAGAACAAGAGAACTATGATAGAAAGAACACAATTCCACTTGTATTTTTTGGGTTGATTTGAGGAGAAAGTGCATAAATTGGGCAACCATAATTCCTATTTTTAAAAGGAGCAATTGCAGATTATTTTGAATAGTGAAAGTGAGTCCAACTGAGACTCAACGTAGTGGGTAAATTGCAAGAAAAGTGACTTGGTGATGTTGTTGTTTTACTTCTTTTTTTGGTTTTAGGTTTTAATTTTTGTAACAACAACGACCCTTGGAGGTTGCAAGCATGGTACATTACAAGGATAACTAATAAAAAGGAAAACATGTTGTGTTTATTTCTTAATATTATTGAGTGCATGCTTGAGTTTATGTTGTATATTCCCAGTGATATGTTATTGATGTTTTAGGAAGGGGTGAGATTTGTCCAATTACCCTTAAATTGATAAGAACAAATACTACACTTCATCTTAGCCAAAAGGCCAAGAAAGGTATGGTTTTTCCTTTCTATATTTTTCCCTTTTCTACTACCCCTCTCACCTGGATCCTCCTTATTCATGCATGTGGTATCAGTCATTTATATTCTTCCAATCAAACATCTATGTATTTTGATACATGAAAATAATATTTACAATTCATAAAAACATGTCATTTAACATCAAACTTATGCCTAAAAATGTTATAAATATTTTCATTCTCTTCACTCTTTTAACTTGAACCTCCTCCTAATATTGAATGATTTGTGTACTTAGATAGCCTCATTCATTCACTTCCTTGTGAAATATCCCATGCAATGAAAAATAATGAAACACTCACACATCTTTTATGTGCCATGGTGCACAACCCCAAACACTTTCCCTATTATATAAAGTTCATCCAACACTATGCCTGAATTACCTGTTAATTCCATCCATATAATAAACTAGGATGTGCCATGTGAGGCCCTGTGGGTATTGTGCATGCCAATTTGGCATGCACAATAGCCAATAGGGTTGTTGTGCATTCCAAATTTGGCATGGACAACAACCACAGGGATGTTGTGCATGCCAATTTGTCCCCTACATTACACTCATTCAAATAACTCATGACACAGCTCCTCCATATTGGAAACATAGAATGTGCCTCTCATGCAATAATTCGAATGGTCTCTATCATTAATGGTGTATCTTTTCTTGTTGTAAAGTTTCTAACTTATGTAAATGGGATGATGAATCTTACACATGGCAATACCTTATTTCTTACATTATGGTTACATTTGTCTACTTGGTATTGTCTACATCTAATTTTGTATCCTATGATTGAATTATGATGCCTTTCCTATAGTCACAACTCATAATACCATTAGAGAATGTGTCACTACCAAGTTATTTGTGTTGTTAGGGAAAACATATGTTCTACACTCACTCTCTCACTCTCATCATTTTAGAGGCTAAAAATCCTCCAAAACTTGAACCTAATATCATTGGGAGGTGATTATCCCAATATTAAGCCTACAGGATACAACCGAAGGATGGGGATTGACCCCAAAAATAGTGATAAATCATGACAAACACCCACCTGAGGTTGGACTTCTGTCAACTCTTACTTAATGGATGTGCCTAGAATAAGTTATTTGGTATGTGGGCTTGATTTCCAAATACTTTATCTATTGTTATTTATGTTATCATATACATACATACAAATTTTATTTCCTGGCTTACCCAACCACAATTACAACAACTGAGCAATAAGATCTAAAACACTCATGTATCATTAAAAAATGTAAAAAAAATAATAATAGGGAGAAACAAAAGTTTAGTGTTCTTAATTTTTAGCTACAATTTGCTAAACTAATCCTAATCCTAAATGGTAAATAATATAATTTCATGTTGAGATTAATATTTGAGAAAAATAATATTTTTAACAAAAAATGATGTACGACCTCTGGAATCAGAAAAAATACTTGTTGGAAGTTGTTGAACCTAATAATAGAAAGACAAAAAATGACTGTAGTCGTGCAACTGCTAAATATTTTGAGACTAAATATGTAAACTACTATCATAACCACTTAAGTCCCTATGAAGTCAAGGGACTGAGATTCGCAAGAAGACATATTGAAACATGAAAAGAATGCCTAGCATCAATTATTTTTGTATCATTATCATTGTAAAACACCATAGTTTACTTCCCAATCTTTTTACTACATAGAGGCCATAAACGAAAGTTCGAATTTAACTTCGGATGTGGTGATAACCAATTTTGAAGTCAGATAAGGTTCACATAATAATGTTCTTCTTGAAGGAAAAAACATACAGGTGACTCAAAACCATATCCATTTTGTATTTCCTTCCATATAATACTCATTTGGGCATGTTTTGATTCCAATCCTATCATTTGAAAATGGTTTAACCATGAAAAAATTATAAAAAGAGTTAGTGCCACATAATTGCAAGCTATGGAAAGAACGATGGTCTAAAAATTTGTGGAGAATGTTATTATCCTTATAATATAAGTTATCCCTCAACACCAATCAATATATAACACCATATCCCACAAAAATATATCATTAACCACCATTGATAAGAACATTGACAATATCATTAACCATACCTTTCCATTAGCACAACTAAGTAAGAACACAGTTCATGCTGGACTTGTTGGGTAGATTTGTGGAGAAAGTGGAGAAACTGATTAGAAAAATGTAAATATATTCCAATAGAGAAGAAATGAAGAAGAGGGAGAGAACAAGATAACTGTCAGAGGAAGAACACAATTCCACCTGGAGTTGTTGGGTAGTTTTTGTTGATTAAGGTTGGTTGTCATTGATGTCAACCCTTGAAGAAAGCCCTGTAGCACAAAGGGTTGGGTAATGGACCCAATATTGTTTGATGTAAATATGAATCATTATTTTTTTTTCAGGGTTGATAAGAAGTAAATATGGATGAACTCCAAAGTGGTCCCCTTACGGTGAAAGCCCTCATGGGAAGACACTTTGTGGAGTAAGAGAAACCATGATTAGTTGTGGAATAATGAGATTAAGGAAAGTGAATTTTTTAGGGAAAATGTCCTAGATGGATAGTTCTTGTCATGTCATTTCTGGTGGTATGTGGAACATCACATAATTCCTCACGGTTAGAGAGTTATGGCCATGAGAAGTTGGAGACCCTAGGTTTGGGTAATGGACCCAAGTTTGTTTGATGGGTAATGG
>ML788879.1:0-20737 GCA_009831015.1 Picea engelmannii | reverse complement strand
TGGTACAGGTTGATTACAGGTTGGTGCATGGTTGATGCACTTGTTTATGGTACAGGTTGATTACAGGTTGATTATAGGCTGGTGCATGGTTGATACACTTTTTTATGTTACATGTTGATTATAGGTTGAGGTACAGGTTGATGCATGGTTGATGCATGGTTCAGATTTATTGGTACATGTTTACAACAATATATCTCACAGTGATAGTGGTTCCATCATTCTACTTCTACTTCACAGTGGTAGGACAGGGCAAGGACAGGTGGTTGTAGCCACCTTCCGGTTGTATCCGGAGAGCATAGGGGGATTTAGCCTCCTTCTGGTTGTAGCCAGAGAATTAGAGAGTTGGAGCTTCCCTCAGGTTGTAGCCTGAGAAACTAGGGGGTTGGATCCTCCTTCCAGTTGCAGCTGGAAAACAAAGGAAGTTGGTGCTTCCAATGAATGTAATTCTTCAAGACATATAAGAAAAAGCATTTTGTGGTTTTCTCTTGATTTGGGTTTCCACATAAAACTCTGGTGTACTGTGTATGTGTATGATTGTGCATTTGTTCATTTCTTATTTACTCTGTAGTTATTGGATACTAATGCTTCATTTATATAACACTTGGATTATATGGTTAAAAGGGATTACATTGCTCTATTACTGATTCACCCCCCCTCTCAGTAATCCAACAATTTTGTGGAGAAAGTGCATAAATCGAGAAACCATAATTCCTAGTTTTAAAAGGACCCGTTGTCGACTATTTTGAACAGTGAAAGTGAGTTCAACCGAGACTTGGAACAGTGGGTAAATTGCAATAAAAGGGAGTTGGTGATGTTGTTGTTTTAATTATTTTTGTGGTTTTAAGTTTTGATTTTTGTAACAACAACGACCCTTGGAGGTTGCAAGTGTTGTACATTACAAGGATAACTAATAAAAAGGAAAACCTGTTGTGTTTATTTTTTAATATTATTGAGTGCATGCTTGAGTTTATGTCTGAGCTTCCTAGTGAGCCATGCTTAATGTTTTAGGAAGGGGTGATCTTTGTCCAATCCCCCGTAAATTGATAAGAACAAATACTACACTTTATCTTAGCCAAAAGGATGAGAAAGGTATGGTTTTTACTTTCCATCTTTTCCCCTTTTCTACTGCCCCTCTCTCCTGGATCCTCCTTATTCATGCATGTGGTATAAGTCATTTATATTCTTCCAAACAAACATCTATATATTTTCATACATGAAAATAATATTTACAATTCATACAAACATGTCATTTATCATCAAACTTATGCCTAAAAATGTTATAAATATTTTCATTCTCTTCGCTCTTTTTACTTGAAACTCCTCCTAATATCCAATGCTTTTTGTACTTATACAGCCTCATGCATTCACTTCCTTGTGAAATATCTCATGCAAGGAAAATAATGAAGCACTCACACATCTTTTATGTGGTATAGTGCACAAACACAAACACTTTCACTATTATAGAATGTTCATTCAATGCTATGGCCAAATTACCCATTAATTCCATCCATATAATCAATTGGGATGTGCCATGTGAGGCCCTATGGATGTTGTGCATGCAAATTTTCCATGAACAAAAACCAATGGGGATGTTTTCCATGCCAAATTTGGCATGCACAATAGCCACAGGGATGTTGTGCATGCCAATTTGACCCCAACATTACATCCATACCAAATTGACCCCAACATTACATGCTTTTATGGATATTATTGTTTTAATGTGAAGGGCCAACATGACCCCAACATTACACTCATTCAAATCACTCATGACACATCTCTGCCATATTGGAAACATAGAATGTGCCTCTCATGCAATAATTCAAATGGTCTCTATCATCAATGGTGTATCTTTTGTTGTTGTAAAGTTTCTAACTTACGTAAATGGGATGATGAGTATTACACATGGCACTACCGTATTTCTTACATTATGGTTGCATTTTTCTACTTGGTTTTCTATACATCAAATTTTTTATCCTATGATTGAATTATAATGCCTTGCCTATAGTAAAAACTCATAATATCATTAGATAACGCCTCACCACCAAGTTATTTGTGTTTTTAGGGAAAGAAATTTATCTACACTCACTCTCTCTGTTTCATCATTTTAAAGGTTAAAAAATCCTCCAAAACTTGAACCTAGTATCATTCGAACCTAGTTAAAAATTCCCAATCTTGATCCTACAGGATAGAAATGAAGGATGGGGATTGACCCCAAAAATAGTGATAAATCATGGAAAACACCCACCTGAGGTTGGACTTCTTTCAACTCTTACTTAATGGATGTGCCTAGCTTAAGTTATTTGGTATGTGGGATTGATTGCCAAATAATTTATCTATTGTTATTTATGTTATCATAGGCATACATAGGGATTTTATTTCCTTACTTACCCAACCACAATTACAACAACTAAGATATAGATCTAAAACACTCATGTATCTTTAAAAAATTTAAAACACAAATGAATAGGGAGAAATGAAAGTTTACTGTTCTTAATTTTTAGCTACAAGCTGCTAGACTAATCCTAATCATAAATGGTAAATGATATAATTTTATATTGAGATTAATATCCGAGAAAGAGAAAATGTTTAACAAAAAATGAAGTATGGCCTCTCGAATAAGAAAAAGACTTATTGGGAGTTGTTGAACCTAATAATAGAAAGATAGAAAATGATTGTAGTCATGTGACTGCTAAATATTTTGAGACTAAATATGTGAACTACTATCATAACTATTTTATCCCCTATGATGTCAAGGGAGCGATATGTGCAAGAAGATAGATTGAAACACAAAAATTGGTAAATATTTCTGAAATTCCTAGCATCAGTTATGTTTGTATCATCACCATTGTAAAAAACCATAGTTTACTTACCAGGATTTTGAGTACAGAGAGACCATAATCAAAAGTTTGAATTTAACTTAGGATGTGGTGAAAACCAAGTTTGAAGTCAGATAAGGTTCACTGAATAATTCTCTTCTTGAAGGAAACAACATATAGGTGACTCAGAACCATATCCATTTTGTATTTCCTTCCATATCATACTCAGTTGGCTATGTTTTGATTCCAATCCTATCATTTGAAAATGGTTTAACCATGAAAATATTCTAAAAATAGTTAGTGTCACATAATTTCAAGTTGTGAAAAGAGCGATGATCTAAACATGTGTGGATAATGTTATTATCCTTATAAGACAAGCTATCCATAAACAACAATTAATCTATAACACTAGATCCCACAACAATTCTATGCATCCTCTGCAGTAGTTGAACTTGGGCCAACATCAGATAGTTGGACTCAGTGTCAGAAGTATGATTCCCCAGTATCATTTTTGGAATGGAATAATCTTTTCCATGGGGATATTCACGGTCCGAGAGAAATTGGACAATGAGTGAAGGCCATTCGAGGGCGTGAATTATCACCATATTGTAGAGAAACAATGTGCTTTTATTTTAGATTTTTTTAGTTTTCATTCACCTAGTGCTCCTCCATCTCGCTACAAAATTTTTCTTCATCTTTTTCCATGGGTGAAAGATCCTAATTGGGGTTTTCCCACCAAAGGGGTTTTTCTATGGATAAATCAATTTTCTTAGGATTTGGATCATAGTTTAACACGTTTGATTTTTTGGGGGTTTCTCTCAGGGTGTTCATGGAGTGAATTACACCTAGTTTCAAGTCCCATGAATTTGAATTTGAATTTGAATTTTGGGTTACAAGTGAGTTTTTTTTGGTTTGTTTGTTTTCACAATGGTTCAAAGTGGAAGTTCTTCATGGGGTTTAATGGTTTGGTAGGGTATTGTTATTTTCTTTTTAAATGTTCAAATATTTTTAGAGGCATGGTTTTGTTTTATGGAAAAACATATTTATAAATGTGTAGTGCATGTGGTTAGGGTTCAGTGTAAATTGTTAATGAATTTGGTGTAGAGTTGTGATATGTTAGTTTTTTTAATTTTTATTTTTAAAGGGGCATGAAGTGAAACACGACACTTTTCATGTTCTTTGATTTTGAATTCGAATTTTTGTTTTGTTTTTCTTTTTCACTATTGTTCAAAGGATAGGAGAAGTATTTGTGGGCCTTAGTGGGTTGGTAAAGCAAAGGTATTGCTATTTTCTCTATCAATGTTCAAATCACTTTAGAATAATGGTTTCCCCATGTGGGAAAGAAAATTTATATAAGTGTGTTTCTTGTGGTTAGGGTCAAGTACAAGCCTTTGACGGATTTGATAGAATAGGTTCCCTAGTTGTGAAAACTTAGGAAAGGGATTGATTTCAAAATCCCACTTATTTATGTTGATTAAAGGAATATATGAAAAAAAATTATGGGGTAAGAAGTATGGTAGTGTTCCACCCTAAGTTTCAAGTTTCAATCTAACAACATGTTGCCATGTAAGCACTTAAAATTGACATCAATATGGAGCTAAGAATGTGGGATATACACACTATTCAAAACAAATGTGAAACAAAGAAGTGCTGCCATCTTCTATGTTTCCCTATGAGGTGTCATTAATAACACTTTCCAGTCCCCTCCCCTATCGATACTTGCACAATGTTAATGGTGAGTAATGACGCATGAAGGAGTGGGTTTTGGCAACATTGTAAGGCATTGGGGTAGTGAAATGAACATGAGGGAACATTATTCCTTTGCCCTCTTCTTAAGCATTCCTTTTCTAATAAAGATGCACTAAAGCTCATGTTTTTTCTCAATGTATCATTTTCCATCACAATGTGACTCAATTTTGGGGACTTAATGTTGAATGTGAAGTTGCGTGTTGTCAATATGTCAATTTGGGGTTTTAAGTGTTTTTTTAAATTTATTTCCACCAATGCCCGAAGGATAGGGTAAGTATCAATGGAGATTAGTGGGTCAATAAAGAAAGGTAATTTTTATTTTATATGTCAATGTTTAAATCACCTTAAGTCATGATCTCTCTAGAGAATATATGCTCAAATATATCCCTTCTCCCCTCTTAAGGTTTTTAGCCCCATTTTTGTAGCACACAATGATCATGGTGATGAAAATGGAAATGATGACGGTGATGAGGAGGACGATTGTTATCCATAATTTTGGTCGTCATGATGATGTAATGATGATGGTGAACTTAGGATCTTCATTAGAACTTTATCCTGAGAAAAGTTACCTTTATCTCTTTCCAGAAATCACAGTTTTGAGGAAGGTTTGCAGGCTGGCAATACATTTGCCTGCGAGAATGCATGATTCTCGCAGGCTACCTTAAGCCAGGGTGCGAGAGGTTCACACTGTGTCTAACTATTAGGGTGCGAACTCTTTATAAAGAAGGAACACAAGATAATTTCTCGAACCTTCTAGAAGGATGAGATGGCATTCGAATGGTCATCTAAGTATTGGATTTCCTGATATTTTGGGATTATTCCTATCCAAGTAACTAATTCATTCTCTCTTATATATTGAGAGGATTCTCATGGAAAAGGTTAGAAGAAAACTAGCAAGAGATTTATTGGAGAATTAGTGGAAGATTGTGTGAAGGACTGATGCTATAGCAGCTAAGGAACTCTAGCAAGATTATCAAAAGTGGTTGATCTTCTTCATGCAAGTGAGCAAGTGTGTGTGTCAGAGCTAAGGGACATCGAAAGGAGGTTTGCAACATCAAGGCTCAGGTTGTAATCTTTTCTTTCAATCAATATAATACAATAATATGTCCCTTTCCCATAAAGCTAATGTTACTTTATTGTATAACTCCTTGATCATATACATAGATTAATTGTTGAATATATTGAGTTGTATTCACTTCGATTGGTTTGTATTGTTGTGTTCTTGACAACATAAGAGCATTGGAGCGAAGCTGGAACAACAAAGACCCAAGGAAGCGATCATAAGGTATGTTCATGATTCTTGCCTCCTAGTTCATTCAACATTTGAAATCTAGGGAAAGAGTATTATTCTGTCTTGCTTTGTTCTAGATCCAGGTGGATCTTGGGAGATCGGTTTGTGTCCGCACTCATGGATTTATCCAATAACAATGATGATGATGAGGAGGAGGAAGATAATGATGATGATGATGATGGAGATGACGATGATGATGACGATGATGAGGAGGAGGAATATGACAATGACAATGATGATTGTGGTGATGACAATGATGACGACTACAACGATGATGATGATGATGATGGTGATGGAAATGACAAAGATAATGACGATGATGATGATGATGACAATGGAAATGACGTTAATGATGAGGAGGAGGATGACGATAATTATGAGGAGGAGGACGATGATGATGACGGCAATGAAAACAATGGTGATTATGGTTATGACAATGATTACAACAATGATGATGATGACAATGATGATGACAACGATGATGACAATGATGATGATGAAGATGATTATGATGATGATGACGATGATGACAATGATTATGATGAAGACGAAGACGATGAAGGTGATGAAAATGGAAACAATGATGATGATGATGAAAATGGAGATGATAATGATGATGATGACAATGATGACAATGGTGAAAATGGAGATGATAATGATGATGATGATGACAACGATGAAGAATTTGATGACAATGATGAAAATGATGACGATGAAAATGATGATGATGAGGAGGAGAACGATGATGACGATGTTTATTATGGTGATGATAATGAAAATGATGTCGATGATGATAAAAACTATGATGACAACAATGATGATGATGATGATGATGATGATGCCTATTATGCTATTTCCTTTCATTTCTATTACTTTCCTTGACAAGCCATGCCTTGCCTTGATAAGACATGCCTTTCCCTGACATGTCTTACCTTTCCTTTAAATGCAATATTTTTCCATGCATTGTCATGACTTACCATGACTTTCCTTGCAATTCCTTTTCTTTCCATGCATTCCCTTGCCTTTCATTTCCATGTCTTTCCTTGACATGCCATGCCTTGCATTGCCTTGTGTTGGCATGCCTTTACCTGACATGGCTTGCCTTGCCTTGACATGCCTTGCCTTCACAGACCTTCCCTTGGATTGACATGTCTTTCCTTGACATGCCTAAATCATTGGTTAAATATTTTATAGTAGATGGATATATCGCATGATTCAAAATGCATGATTTTCATAATTTTACTAAGCTATTATATATCATCATTTATATATTCTTATATTCTATTGTGTGGCAAAACATTATGTAAAATTTCATCGCATAAAGTCACATTTTGAATAAATTTCAACGTCGGCCTCATTCACTTCTCATTGTGTCAAGTTTGTTTATGACATTATAGATCAACATGTTGGAATAAATTCCATGACATATCAAGAGAGTTCCGACCAAGATTCTGTATATGGGAATGATGAATGCTGAAATTATCATACAACATAATGAAGTTTCATGCAAACGTGGATTATGTCGAAGATTATGCGGGGATGCCAAGCATCCTTGACTCTTTAAACCCTCGCATACGATCAAGGCATGTGTCTCGTCTAACCATGCCAAATTTTGACCTAATCCCTAACCCTTAATCCATTGAACCTTAAATCCTTAATCCCTAATCCCCAAACCCTTAAGCCCTCAACCTTAGTTAATCATGATGAATCCATTAACAAAAAATCCCTAAATCCCCTAAACCCCAATCCATCGACCCTTAAACACTTAAAAAATAATCCCTAATCCCCTTAATACATAAACCCCTATTCCCTAATCACTTAAAAATTAATCCCCTATCCCATAATCTCTAAGCCATTAACCATTAAACTACCTAACCCATAAGTGCCAAATACCTTATCTCTTGACTCTTAATCCCTTAATCCATAATCCCTAATTCTGTTAACCCTTAATCCCTGTACCCAAAATCCCAAAATCCCATAATCCTCAAAGCCCCTATCCACTTAACCCCCAACACCTCAACTAATTAACTATTTAGGAACATTCAATGCTAAACACCATTCATTGCTCACCATGTGACATTTATGGATGACATTGGTGATGTGTTGGAATACATTAATTAATGACATTTTAAGAGAGTTTTAACAAGAATTATGTAGATGTGAATGACAAATGATGACAATGACACTCCATGATGAACATTGATGCAAACGTGGAAAATATCAAAGATTATATGGGGACATTATGTATCCTTGAGTCTTAAAAAAATCACATGTCGTTAAGGTATGTGTCTATTCTAACTGTGTCAAATTTCAACGCATGCAGTAACAATGTGAAGAAATTTCAACGTTGGCCCCATTAACTACTCAATGTGTGACATCAATAGATGGCATTGGTGATTTGCGTGTTGGAAGAGGGTCCATGAAATTTAAAGAGAGTTTTGACAAAGCACTAACTCCCCTAACCCCTGATCCATTGACCTGTAAAGCCTTAAGACCTAATTAACCCTTATTCCCTCAACCTTAGTTAATAAATAATCCCTTAACACAAAATCCATAAATCCCCTAACCCTTAAGCCATTGAACCTTAAACACTTTTGATTAATCCCTAATCCATTAATCCATAAAAACTTATGCACTAAGAACTTAAACATTAATCCCCTAGCCCATAATCCCTAATCCATTAACCATTAAACTACCTAACTTGTAAGCATTGAATCCCTTGGATCTTGACCCTTAATCCATGAAACCCTAAACCCTAATCCATTAACCCTTAATCCCTATACGTCAAATCCCTAAATCCCATAATCCTCAAATCCCCTATCCACTTAACCCCCAATACCTCAATTGATTAAATATTTAGGTTAATCTGGATACACTCAGGGTGAAATTTGGTGCTACTTCTGGTGCAATTTTTGGTGCTATCCGGGGTGCTAAATCAGGCGCTAAATGGGGCACAATTTCTCGCACTAATGGGGGCTTTATCTCTATCACTAAATGGGGTGCAATTTTCGACGCTAAATGGGGTGAAATTTCCAGCACTATAAGTGCATAATTTAGCTCCTAATTTTTTTGTTCGGCACAAAAAACACCATGAATAGCTCCATCCTGATAAGGAGCACTGACTTGTTCAAAAAATTGAGGAAAGATATGCTAAAACCAACTTTGGAAGCAAAAAAGGGAGAAAATCATAGGGATTTTTTGTAGTGTATGTAAAACTGTGGATTACATAGTTCTAAAATATCATGAAGGAAATATATTTCTTGTGTAAATTTACCCCATTGATAAAAAGACAAAATAGATCATGTGGTGTTTTCGTGTTGTGTTTTTGCATTTTTTCACACTGTGTGTTTGATTTATTAAACTCTATGTAAAATATATCTTGGTAGAGTGATAAGTTTATGTGATTCCAGGAAGACAATGTGTAGCTAATTTGATCAAATTCTAAATTATATTTAAAAGAATATTTCTGATGAAAAACACCTACCCCAGTGGCATCCGTGACCTCCCGGTCACTGGATCGTCCTCTAACTCTGAACTGAAACAACTCTTTTTGAGTCCTCACTGGAACCCTGAAAATCAAATCCACATGTCCAAATCCAAACACAACTGGCTTTTACAAACACCTAATGTGAGCTCTAACTCTGCACAACCAAGGGTCGTGACCACACCCTTATCCTACAAGGCATTTTGCGTTTCAGGATTCGAGACTTCTCGAGGGAGAAAACCTCAACTCTTCAACACTGAAAGCTGAAAAAGAGATTAACAACAATTAGTCCCTGCTCTAATATCAGTCCAAGTGACCATTCGCCATGACCCTATGCTTGAAATAAAAGGCACTTTCGAGTATCAGGATTTCCGCTGTCAAGGGTCCCGTCCTCCTACTACCCAGATCCTCAAATCTCGGTTGGGGCTCTAGCTAAGAGCTAGCCCTCTTCCCTTTGTTCGCGATGTGACCTCCGACTAGGCCCAAGTCCCAATGCCTATTTATTTCAGCTTTCGCAAATCATATACCCATGAACAATGTTGTCCCCACTCCAAACTTCCGATACCAAAAGCTTAGAGATCTAGATCAATGGTCTAGATCTGTCACAAATGAATGGTCCAGATCAAATCCTGAATTTCTCCTTTTTAGGATTTCTATGGAGTCTTCACCTCCCAACTCCCAGCATTCAAACTCTGATGGCTTCTAGATCTCTTCCACGCGTCCTCTGAGAAGGACGGTTCTGATCCTTTCAGCAATTCCTCCAAACGCTAACTACTCGCCATGTGTCCCCTTAAGTGGATGGATCTGATGGTTTTCAGGACTTAACGGGTCCTTCCCCTTGCTTATACAAGGGATTAAACCTCCTGCACTTTCTCTCATATCCGACGGCTATCAGTCCTCGGCGTTAGATATTACAGTTTAGATCTAACCTCTTGCACTTTGAGAATTATGTGGATACGTCGTTACTCCACATGCATGTTCACTTGATCCCATGGTCTGCGACTATCCATGCTAGGTTTGACGGTCAATATCCTTCATAGATCAAAGGCTAATATCTTTATCGACAATCTCCTTTCATGGTCTTGGGGGAGTCTTCCCTCTTCATTCCCCAGTAACGAAATGTTGAAACAGTCCTGTGGCACAAAGATTTAAGGTCCGTGATGCTCCTGTGGATTTTATGGTTATCATCTATTTGCGTTAGGAATCTCACGATGACTATGTTCTTCCTTCTAAGCTTATGCGATATTTCTTTCCCAGACTTGGGAGATGTATTTGTTGCCACACGTTTTGATTCTTTCTCCTTAGTAGGATTTCAAATAGCTCAATTCAAAGGATTTTCTCAAAGAGAAAATGCTTCTCGCCCACCTGGCGCTAGCCTTCCTTGTTCTTCGACAATTAGTCGTTTCAAGGTCCTATGTGCTCCTTGCATCTGAACTCTTAAGTTTCCTATGTTTTCTCTGAACCTCCCTCCCTAAATCATGATGTGATTCAGTCAATGCACACCTTGTGTTAGGGAATGCACACCTTGCATACATGGCTCAGTAGAAGAACAACTAAAACTTATCCAGTCTCGTTATAAATTCATGCAGTCACTCTCTCAATAATTCTTATATAGAAAATGAACTGTAACTACTACACATACAAAAAATAACATACATCCATTCATACTCAAGATGAACACAACTCAAGCAGATTCGGGACAATTTTCGTCTGTTCTATTCCTTCATAAAAACAAAAATTACATAGTATTTCTACTCCACTCTATTCTGTTATACTGATCTCCTCTAGTTACTCATCAATGATACTCTATTACAATTCAATTTAAAATTTATCTAAGGACCGACTCTTTCAACTCTCTCATCCTTTCCTGAAATCTATTAAATTCAGAATTCAAACTTTCACCTAACTAGTGTTGCTATAATAACTACGAGTTATTGTAGGATATAGTCTACACTCCATATCCTCGATTTCTTACAGTTTTGACGACTTTACAAACAAGTTACAATTTAAAATTTTGTTTCAAAAATATCCCAACAACCAATTTAATTTCTGAGTAAAGGCTTGATTTGAACTCTTCATTGCTGAGATGTGATTCTTCTCTCCT
The DNA here is from genome assembly GCA_009831015.1 of Picea engelmannii. Taxonomy (NCBI): domain Eukaryota; kingdom Viridiplantae; phylum Streptophyta; class Pinopsida; order Pinales; family Pinaceae; genus Picea; species Picea engelmannii. The sequence continues at coordinate 9,293 of ML788879.1, read as the reverse complement.
CCATGTGTGCGTTGATGGTTGTGAAGGAAGTGATCTTGCATCATAATCCTCCGGTTAAAATCTTTCGTGGACTCATATCCATGAGCTCATGTACTATCTTTCCATGCTTCAAAATATTAGGTTCTGTGACCCAACTTGCATCTTCCATTGGGTGATCTTTCCACTTTAGTAAGTACTGAGGATATGTTTTCCTCCTGGTTTTCTTTCCATCTCTCTCCTCAATAATTTCCTCCATTTGAGGTATTTTTGTTGTGGGAAATTTCTCTTCCCACTGAATCTCTTTCTGATCATCTACCTCTCCTCCTTCATCTCTCCTGTAAGGATACAGGTCTGCAACATTGAATATCGACGATATCCCAACATTATCTGGTAACTCAATCTCATAAGCATTGGCTACGAATTTTCTGAGAATCCTGCATGGTCCAATCTTCTTCATCTTTAACTTGTTGTACATTCCTCTTGGGAACCTCTCTTTTCTCAAACAAGCTAAAACTTCATCTCCAATTGCAAATTGAATTTCTCTTCTCCTCTAGTCAACTTTTCTCTTGTACTTCTGGCTGTTGTCCTGTAGCTGTTCTCTGACTCTGTCATGAATTCTTTGCATCTCTGCTGCAAATTCTTTTACTCTAACACTTTTGAACTCATCACGACTTAAGTTTCTTAATTCTGTGATCCCTCTTGGTTGTATACCATACACAATTTCGAATGGACTCCTTCTTATACTCCTATTCATTGAATTAATGAACACAAATTCTACATGTGCCAGAATCTAATCCCTTCGTTGACCTTGCTCAGAATCTAATTCTTAACAGGTTTCCAAGTCTCTTGTTTACAACTTCAGTCTGTCCATATATTTGAGGGTGATATGATGAACTAAAGGATAAGTTCGTCCCTAGCCTCTTCCATAGATTTCTCCAAAAGTGTCCTACAAATTTGGTGTCTCTGTCTAAAACTATGCTCCTCGACAATCCATGTAGTCTTTCTACTTCACTGGAAAAAAAATTGGCGATGTGTGTGGCATCGCTTGTCTTCTAACATGGTATGAAATGTGCCATTTTAGAGAATCTATCCACCAAAACAGATATGGAATAGCTCCCTTTCTGAGTTCTAGGAAATCCCAAAACAAAATCCATGTTGATTGTGTCCCACGACCTTTCTGGAATTGGCAATGGGGGATACAAAATAGTGTTCTGTTGTCTCCCTTTTGCATACTGACAAATTATGCATTTTTTCACTAACTTCTTCACTTCGTCCCTCATGCTCGGCCAATAATACGAATTACTCAATTGTGAAAATGTCTTATCATGACCAAAGTGTCAAGCTAAACCTCCGCTATGTTTTTCTTTCAGTAGGTTGTCTCTCATTGAGTACTTAAGAATGCATAATTGGCTTCCCCTGAATAGTAATCCATCTTGAATCAAATACTTAGTCCATGGGCTTCTGTCTCCCAACAAAGGATTCTTGCATGCCTCGTAAGCTTCTTTGAAATCTGCGTCTTCTCCATACATCTCCTTGAGGTGTTCGAACCCCAATGTCTCCACCTGGAATTCCTGTACAATCAAACTCCTTCTTCTCAAAGAATCTGCAACTTTGTTAGTAGTTCCAATAATGTGTTTAATAACAAAAGTAAAATTTTGCATAAATTCTACCCATTTTGCATGTTTCTGATTCAACTTCTCTTGCCTAGTAATAAATTTCAAAGCATGATTATCACTATACGAGACAAATTATTTAGGAATTATATAATGCCTCCATTTTTTCAAATCTTGAATCACTGCATAAAATTCCTTGTCATACGTGGAATATGTTTTCTTGGCGTCATTCAGTTTCTCGTTGAAATAAGCAACTGGCCTATTCTCCTGACTCAAAACTTCTCCAATAGCTAATCTGCTTGCATCGCATTTCACTTGAAATGCCTTCCAAAATGTGCCAAGACCAGAATTGGCTTCTCTGTGATTTTCTGCTTCAACACTTTGAAACTTTTTTTAGCTTCTTCTATCCAACTGAAGGACTTGTGTTTTTTCTTCACAGTGTCCAACATGGGTGCACATATGCCATTGAAATTTCTGATAAACTTCCTATAAAAGTTGGCTAACCCATGAAAGCTTCTTAATTCAAACAAGCTGCTTGGTGATGGCCATTCTCTAATTTCTCTTACCTTTTTGGGTCCATCCTCAATTCATTTGAATAGACTACGAAACCCAAATATATGAGATCCTTCTTCATAAAAGAACTCCTCTTCAGATTTATCTACAATTTCTCTCGCTGTAATATTTCCATCACTGTTGTCAAGTGTCTCAAGCGTTCTTCTTTTGTTTTACTGAAGCTTAGTATGTCATCTATATACACTATGACAAATTTGCTTATTAAGTCTTTCAACACTTCATTCATTAGTCTCATAAATGTGCTCAATGCATTTTTCAACCCAAACGACATGACCACCCATTCAAACAATCCTTCATTTGTCTTGAATGCTATTTTCCATTCATATCCCTCTCTCAGTCGGATGTGATGATATCCACTCTTCAAGTCTATCTTTGAGGAATAGCATGATCCACTCAAACAGTCCATCAAATTGTCCATCCTCGGTAAAGGAAATCTGTATCTAATGGTTATCTTGTTGATGGCTCGAGAATCTATGCACATTCTCCATCCTCCATCCTTTTTTGGACTTAATATAGTTAGTACTACACATGGGCTTAGGCTTTCTCTGACTAACCCTTTATCCAATAATTCCTGGAGTTGATTTTTGACCTCCTCATTCTCTCTAGGTGTCAACCTATAAGTTTCTTTGTTTGGTAGACTAGCTCCTGGAATAAGGTCAATGTGATGACTTATGCTCCTGATGGGTGGTAATGAGTGTTGTAACTCATATACAACTATATCAACAAAGTTTCTAACAGTTCCTGGATTTCCATAAGAAAATATTCCACATAAGTATTTGTAAGGATAAATCTAGGCTTCCTCACAACAACAAACTGCATTTCTTTCTCCTCCTTGAATTCTTTTAAGAGATCCTTCCCACTCATGAGAAGTATGCTCGAACTAGTTTATGCCTTTGGCTCTTTGGCTTCTATGGGTAACAACATATGTGTTCTACCATTTTTTCTCTAGAGTATAGGTATTATTCCTCCCATCATGAATAAACTTTTGGTCATATTTCCATGGTCTCCCCAATAAAATATGATAGAAATCCATAGGAATTACATCACATAGTACTTCATCTTTGTAACCTCCTATTTTAAATTCAACTTGGCATTGTTGACTTACCGTGACTTGATTTCCTTTCTACAACCATGATACCTTGTATGGATTTGGATGTGTAGTCTTCTTCAGCTCCATCTTCTCCACCATCTCTACGGATATGATATTATCAATGCTCCCACTGTCTATGATGACTTTGCAAACTCTGTCTTTCATCTTGTAAGCAGTTCTGAACATGCTTGTTCACTGAACTGGGTCCTTTGGTTCCTTTTTTGGTTTAAGAAGAAATTTCCTCATCATGAGGTTTCCTCCACCTTGTACTGCTTCTATTTTGACATGCTTCTATGGTTTTGCAATGTGTGTTGCCCCACCTTCTTCTCCTTTTATGTCAGGACACTCCCAATATTTGTTCCCCCCTTTTCCACATGTATAGCATTTAACTACGCCTCCTCTGGATCTTCCTCTTCCTCTTCTCGTAGAAAAAGAATTTCTTTCACCATGCTGTCCTTCTTTAGAACTTCCACCATTCTCATGGTGACTATGCTACTTGTAAGCTTCAGGTTTCGACTTCCGGAACTTTTCTTTGCTAGTTCTTTTTCCTCTGTTAGAACTTTCGCCTCTGCTTCGTTGGCTTTGCCTCTTGGCTAATTTTTCCTTAGCTTTCAAGGCTGCTTGATATGCATCCTCGACTTTACTTATAGACATCATGCTGATTTCCTATTGAATTTCATATCTCAGACCATTGATATATCTAGCTGTCTTCTCATCTTCATTTTCTTTCTGTCCAACCCTGATGTTCAGTTGGTAAAATTCTTCAGTGTACTCCTTCATTGATAAACCTCTTTGTTTTAGGTTCTACAATCTTCTATAAAGATTGATCTGGTAATCCTTTGGGATAAATTTGGATTTTATCTTAGCTACCATCCTATCCCAACTTTTAATTTTCTTCTTACCATTTCTTCTGTGTTCAGTCTGCAGTTCATCCCACCATAATGATGAATGGCATTTCAGTCTTATCACTGCATGCTTTACCATTTTATCTTCTTCGATATCTTCATAATCAAAGTATTTGTCCATGGAACGTACCCAGTCTAAAAGATATTCAAGTTCCAAGTTGCCTTCGTACATATGTACCTCCATTCTTTCTCTGGCCCCTATCCTTGAAACAACTTTTATCAAGCAATTTTGTGCAACATCCTCTACATCATTTGCCTCAACCTCTTCTCCTTCTTCGATTTCAGCGTCACTGATATCACCAACATTTGGTGCTCGACTCTATTTTGTCTCCATGGTGTCTAATCTCATTCTGATTCACCTCATCTCTTCTTCCATCTTTGCATTTTTCTCTGCGCCTTCTTGGTGGCATGACTTCACTGCGTCACCCAGGACCAGGATTTGAAGACTTCTTTGACACCACAAACGACACCAACCTTCCTCATTTACCTTTGTCTGTTGTTTGCAAACAAACTCAATCTTATCTATGATACCACCTGATGCAAAACCCCTACCCCAGTGGGGTCTGTGATCTCCCGGTCACTGGATTGTCCTCTAACTCTGAGCTAAAAAAACTCTTTTCGGGTCCTCACTTGGAACCTTGAAAATCAGATCCACATGTCCAAATTCGAACTTAGCTGGCTTTTACAAATGCCTAGCGTGAGCTATAACTCTGCATGACCAAGGGTCGTGACCACACCCTTATCCTACAAGGTGTTTCATGTTTTGTGATTCAGGACTTCTCGAGGGAGCAACCCTCGACTCTTCAACACCAAAATACGAAAAAGAGATTAACGATGATTATCCCCTACTCAAATCTCGGTCCAAGTGACCATTCGCCGTGACCCCGCACTTAAAATAAAAGGCACTTTCGAGTATCGGGCTTTTCACTGTCAAGCCTCCTATCCTCCTGCTACTCGGATCTTCGAATCCTGGTTTGGGCTCTAGCTAAGAGCCATCCCTCTTCCCTTTATTCATGATGTGACCTACAACTAGGCCCAAGTCCCAGCACCTATTTCTTTCGACTTTCATGGATCATAGACCCACGAACAATGTTGCCTCCACTCCAAACTTCCAATACCAAAAACCTCGAGATCTAGATCAACAATCTAGATCTATCACAAATGAATGGTCCAAATCAAATCTTGGCTTTCTCCTTTTTAGGATCTTTGCAGGGTCTTCACCTCCCAACTCCCAGCATTCAAACTCCGATGGCTTCTATATCTCTGCCACATGTCCTCTAAGATGGATGGTTCCGATCCTTTCACTGATTCCTCCAAACACTGACTACTCACGATGTGTCCCCTTAAGTGGACAACTTTGATGGTTTTTGAGACTTAACAAATCCTTCCTCTTTCTTATACAAGGGATTAAACCTCCTGCACTTTCTCTTAGATCCAACGACTATCGTTCCTCGACATTAGATCTTACAGTTTAGATCTAACCTCTTTCACTTTGAGAGTTATGTGGATCTTTCGTTACTCCACATGCATGTTCACTTGATCCCATAGTCTGTGACTATCCACGCTAGGTCTAACGGTCAAGATCCTTTACAGATCAACGACCAAGATCTTTATAGGAAATTTCCTTTTGTGGTCCTGGGGGAGTCTTCCCTATTGATTCCCCGTAACGAAATGCCGAAACAGTCCTGTGGCACAATGAGTTAAGGTCCGCGCTACTTTTGCAGATCTGACAGTTCTCGACTCTCTACGTTCAGAATCTGACGATGACTCTATTCTTCCTCCTGAGCTTCTGTGATATTTCTTTCCCATACTTGGAAGATCTTTCCGCCACCATAGGTTTCAATTATTTGTCCTTAGTAGGATTTCAAATAGCTCAATTCGAAGGATTTTCTCAAAGAGAAAATGCTTCTCGTTCACCTAGCACTAGTCTTCCTGGTTCTTCGACACTTATTCGTTTCAAGGTCCTGTGCATTCCTTGCATATAGACTCTTAATTTTCCCATGTTTTCTTTGAACCTCCCTCCTTGAGTCGTGCCATGATTTAGTCAATGCACACCTTGTGTTAGGGAATGCACACCTTGCATACAGAGCTCAACAAAAGAACAATTGAAACTTATCCAGTCATGTTATAAATTCATACAGTCACTCTCTCAATCATTCTTACATAGAAAATGAACTGTAACTACTACACATACAAAAAATAACATACATCAATTCATACTCAAGATGAATACAACTCAAGCAGATTCGGGACAATTTTCGTCTGTTCTATTCCTTCATAAAAATGAAAATTACATAGTATTTCTGCTCCACTCTATTCTGTTCTACTAATCTCCTCTCGTTACTCATCCATGCTACTCTATCACAATGCAATTGAAAAGATATATAAGGACCGAATCTCTGATCTCTCTCGCCCTTTCTTGAAATCTATTAAATTCAGAATTCAAACTATCACCTAACTAACTATCACCTAATTCAGATTTCAAGAAAGGACGAGAGAGCTCAGAGAGTCGGTCCTTATATATCTTTTCAATTGCACTGTGATAGAGTAGCATGGATGAGTAATGAGAGGAGATTAGTAGAACAGAACTGTAAGAAACCGAGGATAAGATTTCTTAAAATGAACTATAATCCATATCCTCGGTTTCTTACAGTCCTGACGACTTTACAAACAAGTTACAATTTAAAATGTTGTTTCAAAAATATCCCAACAACCAATTTAATTTCTCAGTAAAGGCTTGATTTGAACTCTACATTGTTGAGATGTCATTCTTCTCTCCTCCATGTGTGCGTTGATGGCTGTGAAGGCAATGCTCTTGCATCAATTTCCTGAGTATTTGTCTTCACACAAACAAAAAGTCATGATTTGGTGTAGTGGAACACCATGTAAAGATATGCGAAAAGTCAGTATCGGTGTAGTATTCTGCGTGCAAAGTAACTTGCGACACACTGCATTATTTGTTGAATTGCACGCATAATTGTTTGTGACAGATTTAGTCAATATTGTTCGTTGATTCTTCTGCACATAGGTATATCTAGATAATGGTGATTATGCATAGAGTTATCTATGACAAAGGGAAATTCGACACTGTGGAAAAAGGAAAAATTGAAGTGCATGTTTGTGTTGATCCGAGTCCATACAAGAAGCCAAATATTGACTGTGACAGAGAGTGGAAAACTCTGTGATTGTGTGTTGAAGTTGGTGGTATTTTCCATCACTTACACAAATCTTCACTTTCTAGAGGAATATCGCTAGCACAAATAGCACTGTATTTTCAATGCTTGTGTGGACAATCAATGTTGTTTTATCATCGTACAGTTCCATACCTCTGCACAGTGAATTGTGATAGGGGATGTAATTTGGGCAATATCCCAGTCATATATCAGACATTGATTTTGTCATATTTACAAGGAGAGGGAAAGCATTATGAACTTCTCTTAAGTAAATGACATGGTTTTCTATGGGTTGGGTGTCTCTTTCTATTTATATTTATGCGTATTCTAAACGTAATTTGTTTTGGTAAAGGACATTCGAGTAAACACACCTTATCCACTAGGGATTAAAGCAATTTGTGTTGGGTACTATATTTATCTTTTGGAAATTTCTTGGTCAAACACCTTTTATACTTTATCTTTTTTCAGGTCATGTAGATATTTTTATATGACCATATCTCCATGGTCGACATAGCTATTTTTTCCTTACGTCCATGTTGTGCATAGGTATGTTGCATGCATAGGAAACACTTGGTCTATTTTTGGGTGTTGTGTGGAGCATGGATGCATGCTTCCGCAAGTCCGCATTTGGAATAGTTTTGTGGGATGAGCTGTAATAAGCTACATAATTTTGAGGATGGTGGGGTCATTTATGGTGCATTGATTTGTTTTGTTTTAGGAGTAAATAAGAGGGATTTAGAAGTGACACAAACTAGATGTCCTTTTTTTTCTATGGAATGCGTAGTGGTTTCTAATGGTGAATTGTGTTATATAAGTTATTATGTGTCTGGAAAATACATTTTAGTAAATATGTAGTATGCATTTGGCCTTGAATCAATTCGATTTATTTGATTTATTTATGTTTCGTAAATTTCACAGTGAAATTTCTTTATACATAGATATAGTGGATTTACAATTAGTGCTAAGTAAATTTCATGCTTTTCTATCAGATGGGTAGTGCAATGCATTTATAATTATGCATGTTCTGAACTTAATTCGTTTGGGGAAAGAAAATTTTAGTTAACATGCACCATCCATTGGGGCTTGAAGCCATTTGTACCCAATGCTATATTTATCTTTCAAACATTTCCTAGTCAAACACCATTTCTACAGGTTGTGCAGAGGATTTTTCTCTAACCATATCTCCAGATTCTAAATATATATTTGTTCTATGAATCCACATTGCGAACAAGTATGTTAGGTGCATAGGAAAAAATTGGTATATTTTCAAGCGTTGTGTAGAGGATCAATGTCATTGATGCTAGTGAGTGTTGTTCTTCTGTAGGTCCATATTTTGAATAGTTTCATGGCATAATTTTTGAAAAGCTAGGTAATTTGGAGGGTGGCCGAGTCATTTATGTCACATTTAATTTCCCATATTTAAGAGAAAACGATAGGGATTTAAACCTGATGCAAATTTTATGTCGCACTTTTCTATGGAACGCATAGTGATTTGTATTTATGATTATCTATGATCCATAATTTATTCATGTGTTTGGAAAACAAATTTTAGTAAATATGCATGATGTACTTAGCCTTGAATAAATTCAAGTTATCTGATTTATTTATGTTTCGTAAATGTTGTAGTGAAATGTCTTTATACTTGGTGTTTTTTTTTCACGTTGCGCAAAATATTTTGTTGTTGGAATATTCTGATGCTTTTGGATAGCATATGCTCCACAATATGAATTCTTACTCCATTTTCAGTCCTTATACAAGGAAACCACACTTTCAACCCTTACGTTGAGAATTGATGTTACTTATGGTCTAGCATTGAAGGACTAGGGTGCCTCGACACTTATGCAATTTACAGAGCTATGCCATCAAATTATTTTCACAAGTGTATGCACTACACAGAAAGTGATTAGTATATTTTAAAACCTTGTGAGAACAATTGATACAACACTTCATCCCACATTTC
>ML788878.1:598320-631286 GCA_009831015.1 Picea engelmannii | reverse complement strand
AGATTTCTTACCTTCTGATGTAGATTTGTAGAAGCCCGAAATTAGAAGTCTTGCAAGTCGCGTGTCGCATCACTTGGAAATTGAGAATAGTCTCATCTTTATAAACTATAATAGATTATATGATGATCAAACACAAAAAGAAAAAATGCAACAGGATGTGGCATGCATCAAATAAACAATCCCCAAGGGTATATGAAAATACATCCAACCTAAAAAAACCATTGTTATACAACACATGGTAAATATTGTCATGTACAATGCACTACCCCTTACATTTATATCTTTCAACATCTATTCTCTCTGCCATGTTTTAATTTATGGCATTCAAATGATCCCTAAGCTAAGTCCATATCATTAAGCAATCGCAAAATAATAAGAGCAATACAATCTCAAAACAACACACTTTTTTTTTGTTTATGTTTAATTTTGATTCTTTCTAACCTATAAAGGGTTCCAATTCTCTTTGGCATATATAATACATAAAAAAATATTCCATTCCACCATTTGAGCGAGTAATAAAGAAGAAGAAGAAAAAAAAACATTTTGATCAAAAAATACACCAAGATCACAACAAACTTCAATAAAACACAATAGCTACATTATGCATGAGGCACGCACTATGATGCACCTCTCCATGAAATACATAAATTAATATGACAGCCCATTAGTTAAAAGCAAGATACTAGATGAACACTTTCAGCCAATTCAACAATATTGTAGACACTTTGCAAACATGAGTTATAAGTAAATTTGTCTATTGTTAAAAAAATAAACAAGCAATTGAAACTATTCATTTTAACAAAATATCACAAGATGAAAACAATAATACACAATGCGCGGGATTTCTTACCCTCTAACATAGATTTGTAGAAGCCCGAAATTAAAATAATTGTAAGTCGCAAGTCACAGCACTTGGAGGTTAGGAAGAACCTCATCTTTGTGAGTTATAACCTATGTTGCATTGGTTTTTGGGACAGGGGAATGACACGGACCGGAGGACGCATCCCTGGGACGGCTAGATCGCACCCCCAAATTTTTTAGGGGACTACAATAATATATATATATTAGAATTCACCATAAACATTTGTAGTTGCTTCAAGCTTGTAAGCATAACAAACTATACTATATAGTATTATGCATAGCCCTTACACTTGTCAATTCTGAAAATGCCTCGGCAATTTTAAAATGGGTCGAGTGACTTTTCATTATTGGTTGCTAGACATGAGAAAAATGCAGTTTAGCTTTATGAAACTTAAGTAAGAATTGTCTCTATAACAATTTTTCTTCCTCATATTTCTTGTTAATGATGATTATTTTAAAATATAAAAGGCATTCCCTTCTCAATAGATTTTGTGATTTTTACAGCTATGTTGAAAACCACTATAAAACACTTTGGTTCTATAAAAAGATTAGATTCATATTTCATATTAAGAATGTGTTTGAATAGAAATGTATTCAAACATTTAGTACCCAATCCAAGTCACTACTATGATTGTTTTCACAATATTCAAGGTTGGGATGATGGAAGCACTAGACTTGAATAACTTTCAAAAACCCATGTACAATATGTAAAAACTAAGATGACCAAAAAAATGAGAAGAACAAGAGCAATAACCACAAGGATCAACCCTTTGAAATGTTGCATTCCCTGTTTTTTTAATATGGAAGCTTTGTTTGTTGTAATGTTGTTGCAGAAAATACAATATTTAAATCACCAGAAACCCAAATCAAAACCCATGTTTTAAGCTACAACTTTTACAATAGATTTAGATTCAGTGCAATACAAAAATAATGGATGGGAAAAATGATCATATTGTCCAATCATCAATTTCCATGATTGTCAAAACTTAAGATATATGCCCAGAATATCCTCGAAATCTTCCTAGAAAACCCTTGAAATCCACCCAAAACATCCCCTAAATATGTTCGGAACGTCTTGGGGACGACCAACAAGTCCTTGAGTCCCCGATGGAGTCCCCAACAGTTTGGGTAAGTTTCCTAAAGGTCCCCAAGTCCCCGGAACGCAAGAACGACAAATACGCGGTTTTTTTTAGGGGGAACGAATCCCCGTGCAACATAGGTTATAACAGATTATATCGTGATCAAACGCAAAAAAAACAATGCCCGATTTAGCATCGTCACATACCAGCTACAGAATCACAATCCAACTTATTCCATTCATTGATAGAGCCATGCTATTTCAATGAATTCTTGAAAAATAAAACTGTGCTCCCATAAAATTGACTCTCAAATCTAAATCCACCCACCACAATTAATTAAAACAAAAGAATTTTATTAAAACTCATTGTAATTCATAAAAGCTCTCGAACAAAATCATGTGATACAATACACAAAAATCTCAATACCAGAGACCAAATTGGTGTATGACATAATTTGCCTCTTAAATTCCCCCACATTTCTACAAGAAGATGTTAATAATTTATTTTTATTTTTAAGTACAAAAAATCACCATAACAATGTTAAACTTTGGAAAACACGAGGAAAATTCTAATCAACAAACAAACTAATACACAATCAAAGCACTAACTCATTGCTATATTCTCATGACCTTGACCGGGACTAATAAGATTATATGATGTCCTCCAAACTCAACACTGATTTTATCATGAAGATTTATTTATTTTTTTATTACTTGTTTAATAAGATTATATAATGCCTTCCAAACTCAACACTAATTTTATCATGAAGATTTATTAATTTGTTTATTACTTGTTTATTTTTGTAATAGTTAATTTGTTTATTGCTATTTGTTTTTGCCTTTTAGATAGATATGTAGTGGGTTTGTCAATTGGGTGTAGTTTGGATGGTTGTGAGGAATGATTTTTATCCTCCCTACTAGGATTCAATTCTCATAATGACATGAATAAAGCTCATAATAAGTATGTTATAATGGCTTGAGCCTATATATATTGGAAAGTTACCTTTAATTCAAAACTAGGAAAGTTACCTTTAATTCAAAACTAAATAGCAAAGCAACTGCTATTCAATATTACAAATAATTCAATATTGCACTATATACCTGGCTGTGTTCTGTGATCTTGCCAATAAAGGGAGATGTCTTGTTCGAATGGGAGCTTTTCCCTCCAAAATTTTATATTTGTTGTTTTGGATACTTATGAGCTGTGATTAATCCCAGTTGTCATTAAAATTGGGATCGTGGCTTCGTTGGAACGTGGCCTTTTTGGGCAGCCCACCCCCTCGTGAGAGGGAAGGAACGGCGACTTTAACAGGGAGCTGGTGGCAATTAAGAAGCACTTTGAAAATCGATACATATTTTACTCGTTAATGGCTGCGAAAACCGATACATTTTCGCTCGTTAATGGCTGCTCTGGAATTCCAAGCTTAACCATCTTTTATCTTTTTCACCCTAGTTCTTGGACAAACACTGGCACTTGCCTCTGTTTTGATGGAGTTACTGTATGTCAAATAAACTTGCCTCTGTTTTGATGGAGTTACTGTATATCAAATAAAACACTTGGGGGGCACACATGAAGTAAAATCCCACATGTAAATGGTGGAAATTTTGTAACATCCTCTCATATTACTGGAACTGAGCTTTTCTGGGGGTGTGGATGATTCATCAACTCTTTAAATTAGAGTGAAACATAATTATTTTCAAAGACGACGCAGAAAACCTGACACCAAATCCTCCATACACCAACTTTCAGCCCTTGTAGACGATCTTTAGTTAGTGTCAAAGACGAACCACAAAACTGGACACCAGATCCTCCCTACACCAGCACTAACAACACCAACTGTTCAAATGTCAGTCCTTCTGGGCCATTTTTAGTTTGTGGCTGTGATATAGCGTTTATTATCAATAGTTATCAGTTAAACGCTTTGGCTGAACCAAGTATATCCAGGGATATTTTCTGTAAAATAGCGTTTTTTTTTCTGTAAAATCCAGGGATATTTTCTGTAAATATGAAGTATGTTTTACCCAAAAAAAAAATTCAAAAATCCATCATAAGGATTGGAGCAAGTAAGAACATTGACAATTTACTTCGCGTGTCGCGTCTCCAACATATCAAACACTTGGACACTCATTGTTACTCGTAACAGTTGTCCAATGCATGTCCGAAACTAAACCAACACTTGTCCCGATGAGTCAAAAATTCACTGGAGACACCTAAAGTTCAGAAAATTCTGCAGATGTGTCAAAAGATTTACATAAACAATGTGTTTGATATCGCGTAAAGTTCAGAAAATTCTGCAGATGTGTCAAAAGATTTGTTAGCATTCAATTTTTATGGAAATTTTAAGTGTTTTTAGCATCCTTGTGCTAAAATGTTGAAATCTTTTTGCTCATTTGCCATAGTTCATAAACTCCATTTTCCTCATTGAGTTAAGAAGAGTTCTAGTTCATAAAAAAATTTTTCTAAAAACCTATGGCTTTTGTCTTTTTTACCTACCATAAAAAAATGCAACAAATTGATAAACCCGATAAACCCTTATTCTATGCTTTGTATCTTCAAATATATTTTATATTTGAAAAATCTCACATTACTGAAGATATGAGGTAAATGTTTTTTAAAGCCCTATGCCTAAGCTATCCCTAAACTACATATTGCTTAGAATTATTGCATATTGTCTAAGCATAGAGTTTTCTAAAACCCAAGCCACATGCTCATTTCTTACACTATCCACATAATAAACCTACATGTCAACACATAAGGCCCAAACTCAAAGCCGAGTTCATATGCTAAAATTAAGATTATTGATCTGTCAACTCCTGAGTCATGTTTACATGTCAAAATACGAGGCAAACAACTAAGTCGACACCCAAAGCCAAGGCATGGATATGCATAGGGGAGTGCACTGCCAACTCTCCTGGGCACTGCGAATTCCACGGGTGTTGCGGATTCCACGGACGCTACCCAATCCCCTGGTCACTGTAAAGACATCGCGCTACCTAATTTTCTGGCAGGCGCTACCTAATATTTGACAGAGGCCGAATTCTACGCAGAGATACACCAGAGTGGTGCTACCTATTAACACCTGGGATCAAGGAGTTTCAATTCATTACTCTTTTAGGTGGCTGATGATGTGAAGAATGAATGAGATAGTAGTTGGCATCATGATAACAACTTACCACCTCTACAGGACACTTGGCATGCAAGAGGAGGCGCATCGATGAAGATCAAAGGGGGACCACATCATTTAAATCATGTTGAATTGGTTACCTACACAACTCCTTTTTTGTAGCAGTTTGTTAATAACTGTTAGCATAGGTGTTTGATTGATAGTTGTTATTGGAGAATCCAATGTAAGGAAGGGTCGGCACACACCTCCAGTTGTTGCCTTTCCTTTTTATTATAAATCCATGTTCCAAATGTTAGGGAAAAAGGAGGGTAGATGATTGAGTTGAGGCTCCCGAACTGTTTTTGTACTTTGACATGATTAATATGAATATAGTCTATCTTATCATTTTATGTGTTAAAAGAATTCATTTGCAGAAGAGAGTGATGTTTAGCTCTGTTTTTCTTTGTTTTGACTCTTAAACTTTGTTCTTCTTCAACAACAAGCGTGAGAGGGTTGCTTAGGAGGATCCTTTGAGATCTTCTACCTTGTGTGTTGCTAAATCTTTTCTGAAAAGGATATTTAGATTATGATTCTTCTTCTACTGTATAAATAGTATGCTTGAAAAGGATTTTCTTGTCTCTGTTTGCAGTTCTATGTTTGCCCATAAAAGTCTTCCACCTGAAAGCCTTGAAAAGACAAACATTGCTTTTGGATGATCTGTTTTGCTGCATATGGAAGATGATTTGCGGGGATAGATTCATATGATTTGTTAAAGTCAAGCACATAGCTTCAGCCTTACCTCTCTCATAATTTCAAAATCAACTTTCTTTTTGTAATATTTGATGTTACCAAGCTCCCCTGATTACAATCTAGGGTGAATTTTGGAGTGATAACATAAATGGCGTCGTTGTCGGGGACGGATTTGAGCGTATTGAAAAGTTCCCTGGGAAGAACGACATAAATCCAACTCTTGATGGTAGACAAGAGAGGGATACAGAAAATTGATTGTAATCATCTACTTGGCGACTCCACAATCAAAGGCTCTACTGGGGAGGACCCTGTTGACAGAAAGATGACCAGGTGTCAGTTTATGAGCCTTCTTCATGAGCTATTGCTTCTTTTTATCAGCTCATTTTTACTTGTCCCTTCACGAATTAAAAGGATCATCTTGTCTTTTGTATATTCGGCTGATCATCAATCTTCTTTTATATATCCACCCTTGGAAGAAGAAGACCTGCCTTCTGCCTTTGTTGTAGATGTTGAGTTGATACCTTCACCTCAGCCTATTCACAGGGATAAACTCTATATTGAAATCCCTCATGAAATTGATAGGTCTTCTCAAGTTTCATCACCTTCTGTTGTTACTGTTGAACCTTGCCATCAGCTTGTTAAACCTCATATCCAGCCCACTAGTTTTCAAACTCGAATCAAAGATAAGATGTTCAAACCTTTAAGGTTGCCATATCATCTTCATCCTTATCCTCTTGATTTCTTCGAGTACTTTCCTTGGTTTTCTGGAGAGGATCATGTTACAGCTGAGAGGCATGTGGAGGCCTTCGAAAACTTTATTGATCAGTTTGAGATAGTTCATGAAGATGTTACCATGAGGTTGTTCTCCAAATCCTTGTTAGGAGATGTTGTATGGTTTAAGGGTTTGGGAGCTGACTCCATTGGTTCCTGGATTGAATTATGTGACACTTTTTTTAAGTGTTGGGGTGAGAACAAGTCATTTGATCAGTACCTACATGAACTCACTACTTTGAGAAGGGAAAACAATGAAGTTATGTCTGCTTTTAATCAAAGATTTCACAACTTGTATTGCAGCTTGCCCTTGGAAATTTAACTTTCTGAAACTGTTGCCATGGTGTATTACATAATGTCTCAATATTATGACCTTGTTTTGTATCTTAGGAAAAGAAAATCTGCATCTTTATCACAGTTACTCATGGATGTTGTGGAAGTGGAGGAGAACCTCCGAGCTTGTGGTAGGATTCAAAGTCATCATCATGTCAACTCTGAACATGAGGCAGATTTTATTTGTTGTCCCTATGAAGAAAAGATAGTGGATGATTTGGTCCTCGAAGCATGTATCTTTGACAACCTTTCCTCTGAAGAAATCATTGTCTCAAACATTGACCAAGAGCAGTTTGTTGTTGATAAACACTTTGGTAGTGAATATTTTGTTGTTGGAGAGTATCCTAAAACAAGGCATTCAGAATGTCAAGAGTCAAAAGGTTTGTTACGGACAACCTATTTTTGATGGAAATAACAGTGATGGTGATGAACAAAAATTTTCTACGATTTGTTTGGAACCTCTTAGAACTATTCCTATATATGATGATTATGATCCTAATCCTAGTAAATGTTATGGAGGTGTTGAAAGGGATTTTCATATAAATCTAATCTCTTATCCATCACCAACAAATGAACAACCCTGTCTTAATAAAAACCATGTGTATGAATAGTGGACTATCCCCATGGTATATGCAGATATGATCAGCAATCAACCAACATATGGTTCTGAAGTTACGAAGGAGCTATTCGACCCACAGATTCCTATGTCTGTCATTCAAACAAGTGTTCATGTAGAAGACATCAAACAAACTGTCAGCAGCTTTGAAACAATGAAGGTAACCTTTCATAAATTAATTAGGCATTGCTTTCAGTTTCATGACCCTGTCAATGAGTACATAGAGTTACACTTTTCAAATGCTTTGGAGCATGCAGACTTAATCTTTTTATCAGCTTGTCTGGGTGAGTATGGTTTCTTGGATGAATTTTTATCATTGTTGTTACATTTCAAACATCAGTGGTTGATCAATGACAGAGACGAGGTTTCTTCAATTTTAAAACTACTTGAATGGCTATTATGGAAGGCAACATTTACCCAACCAATTGCAGAGCTGGTTAGAGTAGAGTAGGAGTAGATAAGAAAATAAGATCGCTCTATGAGCAAGTAGACTTTTACATTGGTTGTTGAATAAGCAGAGAAGGCTACAAGCAGGCTACATGTTTGCATAGATCAGTTGCACAGGGCAGATGACTCCATAGCCCAATGGTAAAGGCGGTTGGAACTACTAGGTTCTTGGAAACCTCACAGGGAGGTCTCCATCCCTGTTGGAGCCAAATGTTAGCACTCAATTTTTATGGAAATTTTAAGTGTCTTTAGCATCCTTGTGCTAAAATGTTGAAATCTTTTTGCTCATTTGCCCTAGCTCATAAACTCCATTTTCCTCATTGAGTCAAGAAGAGTCTTAATTCATAAATATTTTTCTCCAAAAACCTATGGCCTTTGTCTTTTTTACCTACAATACAAAAATGCAACAAATTGATAAACCCCTATTCTATGCTTTGTATCTTCAAATATATTTTATATTTAAAAAATCTCACATTACTGAAGATATGAGGTAAATGTTTTTTAAAGCCCTATGCCTAAGTTATGCCTAAACTACATATTGCTTAGAATTATTGCATATTGTCTAAGCATAGAGTTTTCTAAAACCCAAGCCACATGCTCATTTCTTACACTAGACACGCAATAAACCTACATGTCAACACACAAGGCCCAAAGTCAAAGCCGAGTTCATATGCTAAAATCAAGATTATTGATCTGTCAACTCCTGAGTCATGTTCACATGTCAAAATACAAGGCAAACAACTAAGTCGACACGCAAAGCCAAGGCATGGATATGCAGAGGGGAGTGCGCTGCCAAATTTCCTGGGTGCTGCCAACTCTCTTGGGTGCTGCCAACTTTCCAGGGCGCTGCAAATTCCACGGGTGCTGCCCAATCTCCTGGGCGTTGCGGATTCCACGGGCGCTACCCAATCTCCTGGTCACTGTAACGACAGTGCGCTACCTAATTTTCTGGCAGGCACTACCTAATATTTGACAGAGGCCGAATTCTACGCAGAGATACACCAGAGTGGCGCTACCTATTAGCACCTGGGATCAAGGAGTTTCAATTCATTACTCTTTTAGGTGGTTGATGATGTGGAGAATGAATGAGATAGTAGCTGGCAGCATGATAACAACTTACCACCTCTACAGGACACTTGGCATGCAAGAGGAGGCGCATCAATGAAAATCAAAGGGTGACCACATCATTTAAATGATGTTGAATTGGTTACCTACACAACTCATTTTTTGTAGCAGTTTGTTAATAATTGTTAGCATAGGTGTTCGATTGATAGTTGTTATTGGAGAATCCGATGTGAGGAAGGGCCAGCACACACCTCCAGCTGCTGCCTTTCCTTTTTATTATAAATCCATGTTCTAAATGTTAGGAAAAAAGGAAGGTGGATGGTTGAGTTGAGGCTCCCGAACTGTTTTTGTACTTTGACATGATTAATATGAATATAGCCTATCTTATCATTTTCTGTGTTAAAGAATTCATTTGCAGAAGAGAGTGATGTATAGCTCTGTTTTTCTTTGTTTTGACTCTTAAACTTTGTTCTTCTTCAACAGCAAGCGTGAGAGGGTTGCTTAGGAGGATCCTTTGAGATCTTCTACCTTGTGTGTTGCTAAATCTTTTCTGAAAAGGATATTCAGATTATGATTCTTCTTCTACTGTATAAATAGTATGCTTGAAAAGGATTTTCTTGTCTCTCTTTACAGTTCTATGTTTGCCCATAAAAGTCTTCCACCTGAAAGCCTTGAAAGGCTAAACATTGCTTTTGGATGATCTGTTTTGCTGCATATGGAAGATGATTTGCACGGATAAATTCATATGATTTGTTAAAGTCAAGCAGATAGCTTCAGCCTTACCTCATAATTTCAAAATCAACTTTCTTTTTGTAATATTTGATGTTACCAAGCTCATCTGATTACAGTCTAGGATGACTTTTGGAGTGATAACAAGATTTACATAAACAATGTGCTTGATATTGCATAAAGTTCAGAAAATTTTGCAGATGTGTCAAAAGATTTACATAAACAATGTGTTTGATATCGCGTAAAGTTCAGCAAATTCTGCAGATGTGTCAAAAGATTTACCTAAACAATTTGTTTGATATCGCGTAGGGTAAACATTTTAAGTTTTGGTTTTTTTAAGTATTTTTTTATGGTTTTTTTCAAAATTTAATGAGAAATTTTTCAAAATTTTAGTGAGAAACTTTTTGATTTGCAGATTTGAGTGACTAAATCTGTATAATCCGAGTGCTTCAAGGATTTAGGAGTTTTTCAGCCCGTTTAATCTATTTGTAAATTCAAAAATACAATTTAAACAACAAAAAAATTGCAATTTCATTCAGACTTATATCTTCAATTAGATTCCCAAAAAACAAAACTTAAAACAATTAAACAACCCCATTTGATATGGTTCTATTTTCTAAATATTAAAAAAATATATATTTTTCATTTTATGTCTCTATTTTGTTTCTGTAATTTTATACACACGCACGTCATGTGTCCTGTTTCAGGGGCTACAGGGCACACATGTCCCAATGTCCCATGTCAGGTGACATCGCTTCTCAGGCGAGTGAAAAGGTCAGAACCTCTGTGATAAATCAAAGTGCAGTTAACAAGCAGTACAGGCTGAAAAGTATTTGTATGATTAGTTGATGACGAACATAAAAATAGGCTGAAGCTTCAAAATGAAAAAATATCATCACACAAACCAGAAATTTTCTGCAAAAGATTAGAGCTTGGAATCCATGTCATCTCATTAAGCAGAATTTCCTAAGAAACAGAAATCTGAACCCCTGTATAGGAGGACTGGGATTTTACCTCAAATAACTTCCATCCACCATAGCAAAAAGTTCAAAAGAAAAAACTGGAAGAGAAGACTACAATGGGAGCCTTTCTTTGTTTGCAAAAATCATACCTGAGCAGCCAGCCCTAAATGTAGCGATATCTCAAAAGGCACCATGACAAGTCCAGTAAAGTCTGGGATAGATCAACTGAAAGGCTGAGTGGAATAACATTTGCCGTTCATGGTGACCATTCCCTGATGCTAATTTCTGAAAAGTACAAACCATGTTCATCGGGCTGGTCTAGTGATTGAGATAGGGCGTCGCCATGTAAATGACCCAGGAACCCTGGCAGGCATAGAGCCCCTGGATTATAAAGTTGGCATAGAGCCCTGGATTATAAAGTTGGCTGAGTTTGACTGGTTTCATATGTAACATCAATTCAATTAAAAATAAACACGATGCACGAAGGAACAACATATCTTGAGCTAAACGAACAACATGGACAAAACTGCGTAGTTCGCAAATAATTACCACTTATGAATATCATCACAAGTTTTACTCTATGGCTTTCTGTCAACCTCGAATAAATTCATAAAGGGCTCATTCACAGATTCCCAGAGGTAAGCCCAAGAAAACAAATGAAAGCTAGAAAGCAAGAGCACAAAAAGATCAATCGAGTAAACTGAATCTTAGAGACATACCCATGCTTAAGATAAAGAAGTTATTATTCACAGTTTCCCTGTCACTTTCTCAATATTGAGCAGTTACTTTCTTAAACAGCAATTCTCAATATTTCTTACACGGGTTATGAAGGGTGACTTTCCCAAAATGAGAACATAAATACTTCTTTAAAAAACAACACAATAAACTTTGAAGAGATCCAGTGGGAAGAAATTTCTCGTCAGTATTGTATAATAAGCATAGAAATAACAGGAAAATAAGCAGTTTTTTAAATCAAGAATAATGCCATTCATCTCGTCATCCACGTCTTATAAAGTCTAAAGACACTAATCAACAAAAAATGATGCGAAACACATTTCTTTCCCTGGTTTGCACATCGATTACATTGAAGAAATTGATTGAAAACCTTTACAAACCTCAACATGAAGAAAGATGCTCAATTAGATCTTCTTTCCTTCATTATATTTGAAGATCAAATTGACAAACTTCTTTTTATGGCTTCTGTCAAGACATTCTCTTTGGAGAAATTCAGGAAAGAACTCACATATGAT
The DNA here is from genome assembly GCA_009831015.1 of Picea engelmannii. Lineage (NCBI taxonomy): Eukaryota > Viridiplantae > Streptophyta > Pinopsida > Pinales > Pinaceae > Picea > Picea engelmannii. The sequence continues at coordinate 619,320 of ML788878.1, read as the reverse complement.
AAAAGATATTCACGCAGGCAAATGATTTCTGAGATAAACAGCAACATACATATATAAAGTCTAAATTTCCCCTGTTGCTTTTACATGTGCTATGAGACAGTATAACGGAGCAGAGATTTTACCACAAGGCGAGACCTTTGACTTTATCTACTCATATGGCAAGGCCACAGTTCTACAAGCAGATACTTTAACCACTTCCTCGATTAATAGCAGAAGAACAAGACAAACTGCTAAGGGACACCTGATTGATTTCTTGAACGAACATAGCAATACACACACAGAATGGGAAAAAAAGAGGAAAATCCCACCACCCCTGCTCCACATCCTCCCCGACCAATACAATGTTCCAAAAACAAGGAAATAGTAAATTTGAGGCAAAGAAAGGATTGCCACAGATCTGCTCACTTCCCTTGGTCTTCTTATCTACACATTCAAAGCTGCCCTGTTTTACTGTGTGCTGAAATTACTGGAACTAGATAGGATATCAGTCATATTAGGGGCAGGCCAGACAAATGCAGGCTTAAACAAGGGCATAAGTGGAGGGGGTGCATCTTTGGTAAGGATTTGCAGAACCTGTCTCATTGTTGGCCTTTCTTGAGGGTTGGGATGAGAGCAAGCCAAACCAACAAGTAACATACATTTCATCTCATCGCTATCAAACTCATTAAGCTTTGGATCTGCAGCATCAAGGAGCCTGCCTTCTCCATACAGCCCCCAGACCCAATCAACAAGATTAAACTGTGCCTCTGTTCTGGGTCTTCTCCCGCAAGCAACCTCTAGAGCCACAGCCCCAAAACTAAACACATCAGATTCAGTTGTAGCCCTCCCGGTGTGAAAGTACTCCGGCGCAATATACCCAGGAGTACCTGCTATTGCAGTTGTGGTATAAGAGTTCTTATTATGTTCAATCAATCTAGCAAGCCCAAAATCACCGAGACGAGCATTGTAATCAGAATCAAGCATGATATTGCTAGCCTTCAAATCCCTGTGGATCACCTGCTGCTCACATTCTTCATGCAGATAGAGCAGAGCAGAGGCAACTCCACACACTATCTTGCATCTGTGATGCCAGTCTAGAACCTCGTGCTTGGCATCTTTTTCAAAAATCAACTTATCCAGGCTACCATTGGGCATCAAGTCATATATCAGCAGCAGCTCTCCATCTTCATGGCACCAACCCAACAGCCTCACAAGATTCTTGTGGCGAAGCCTACTGATAATCATGACCTCTGCCATGAACTCCTGCTCACCCTGATTAGAGTTCTCCGCAACACGTTTGACAGCAACAGGGGTTTTATTACACAAAACCCCTCTGTACACAGCCCCAAACCCCCCTTGACCCAGCAGGCTTTTCCTATCAAAATTCCGAGTAGCACGCTTAACATCCCTCAGTCTGAACTTACGAGGTCCCCCGGTCGAATCCGTCAGGGCTCTGTTCAGAACACGAATAGACTTGCGGTTCTCATGCCCTCGTCGCCATAAAACCCCTGCAACAACTAACACTACTATTACAATGAAACTAGGCAGACCCACCGCGAGCCCTATGACAATCCCTCTATGGTTCCCTGACCTCAGATTTTGCACAGTGAGGTTCCAGGATCGAATGCAGTTAAGTTCGGTTTGAACACCCGTCGAAGCCGAGAACCCAAAATAGATTTCATCCTCCAGGATCATAGACAAATCAAGTTTAACAGAAAGAAGAGGGTCTGAGGGATTCGATATATTACCATTGTTGATATACACGCTCATCAGTTTCGAACCCCCATCGTACTGAACCCACGCAGCAATATCCGATTGGCTCTTGAGGGTAATATTGCGAGAACTCACAGAAGCATTTGCGATGGATTCTATCCTGTTCACATCTATTCCGACGTGATTATCATCTGGGTCGTTGGCATTGTTCTTTCTGGTATCGAACTCCACTGCAACCAATCTGTTCTTTGAATATCCATTAGTGGTAGAGTTGAACAGTCCCAGATACTGCCCATAACTATTATCGGGCACATTGTCCTTCCCATTCGTTATAATGAAAGCCAGGCCGTCGCCACCGTTTCCAGTCTTGGGTACTATATTCAGAACGAAAGAAGAATTGAAAGACGCCACAACGGTTCCTTCCGAGGAATTCTTCCATAGCTTGAAGCCTTGATTCAGAAACACTCTCCCACTCTGATTCATGAGAGAAAATCTTGTGTCCCCTGTATCGGGAGTTACTTGCAATGCCCCGAAAGCTATGTTGCCATTGAACAGATCCAACTCCCCTCTGTCAGTATCGTTGAAGGAAGGGAACCTATATATGTGAGGATCAGAGGCAGCCAAGCCTGAAGCTATGCATTTAATAAGAACTAATAGAAATACAGTTGCAGTGAAGCCCATCTATGGACCGTTATCGAGCTCAGCTGCAGAGAACTTTGCGAGTAAGGAACTCGGAAATATGAAACGCTTTTAGAGTGTCCGAAGCATTAAATTCATCTCAAATACTCTTCCTTTCTAGCAGCAGCCTTGCTGGATTGTAATATTAATAATTACAGGGATTGCTACAAAAGATTAGTTATGGATTTCAATAATATTGAACTCCATACGGAAGTGATATCGGCGGCGAGTTGGAGATGCCAGTCAAAGCGGACTGTTCAATCAGGAGGTGGTGTGGGCGGTTTCCTCGCATCTTACATTATGATAAGACCCTTTTGTTTATATTAAATCTTTCGTTTTCCTCTGCCATCCTAAACATTGGGTTCCGAGCATTTGCTGGGAAAATGGCCAGAAGGGTCATTACAGAGTGGCATGCTTAGGTCATTCCATATCTTAGTGGCAGTTTTAGGTTCAGGTTGTGCTCGTTACGAGCTCTCAGGCCAATGGTTTTGAAGGGTCGTTACAGAGTAGCATGCTTAGGTCATTCCATATCTTAGTGGCAGTTTTAGGTTCAGGTTGTGCTCGGTACGAGCTCTCATGCCAATGGTTTTGGAATGTCTTCATTCATAAACATCTGAGGGACCCTCCCTTTTGCTTTTGTCCTGTCCTTTTTGGATATTTAGAATCTTTCAAAACAAGTGGGAAGATGAGAGAGGCTAGGTACTCTCCTCTTTTTATTTGCATTGGACTTTGAATGTGATGACCTTGAAGCCAACCTTCAAGCCACTTAACTCTAACCTAACTAGGGTTAGGGTTATGGTATAGGGGCATATTGGTGGGGAGTTTACCCTAATCCAAGAGTTAGGGTTATGGTATAGGGGCATATTGGTGGGGAGTTTACCCTAATCCAAGAGACCACTTCCATTGTATTTAAATCTTAATCGATTTGACTACTCACAAATATTCTAAATTGAATTGGGGTTAGAGTTGTGATTGAAATGGATGTCAGTGGTTTTCCACCTGTTTCAACTGGGTTATTTTGGCAGTTTTTCAGTTTAATAGTTTTTTTTTAGTTTTTGGGTCCCAAACTTTTGGGGTCGTTTTGAGGCCCTAAACAATGTTTTTAGGGCTCACCAAAGTCACACTACAGGCTTTAGCCAAAGTGTGATGGCAACATGTGTACTCATATAGATCTTTCCAACGGGCTATCGTGCGCCTAAAACGGAGATTGTATGCAAAAGTTACAACCCCGGGAAGTTGATGTACTAACTTACCCCAATGGGGCCCACATAACTTTTGGCGCTTCATCTCCTAGGGTTAGGTTTTTGGATGTCTAGGGTTTTGGCATTCATGTTTATTGTAAAAACGCTTGGAGAGCCTCATTGTAACCATCTTCTTGTGAATTAGCACAACCATCACATCTATTCTCAGAGATAAGCCGCCACCATTCTAGCAAGCTTGTTTTCAATCTGCATTTTACAGTTTCAGCTTATTTCCTTATTGAATAGAAGCTTGTTTTATTGAATCTATGTTATTGTTCATTGTGTTTCTGTTTTAATAATCTGTATTCATTTCGTTGTGCTCATAAAATATGGATCAAGGTGTGATTAAGGAAAAGATTGGTGAGTTTAGATTAACCCATTTCAAGAGATTATTTTTCACTTGAGTTAGTGTTTGCGGTCCAGGAACGAATTCGTGGAAGTTTATCATAACTCATTTTAAGACATTGTCCATTGGATGTAGCTTGAGTGGTTGGGAGGAATGGTTGTTACCCAATGACATGTGATGCCCTTAAATGGGTTTATATTATGCTCTTGTTGTTGAGCACTCAATACTCATTTTAAGACATTATTTCCACTTTATTTAAATTTTAATTCATTTTAAAATATTGATCATTTTTATTATAAATTACTATATATCCATTTTAACTTCAAATTTATTAGTATAATGAAAGATTAAAAAAATGACTACAGAAATCTCCTCTTGTTTAAAACTAGTGTTAAGATAAATCTATACTAGTTTGTTTTTTTATTATACATATAATGGTCCAAATCCAATCTAGTGGGTTAGCTCAATTGGTTTGAAACCATTGTTTCAATAGGAAATTTAACATGAGGTCTTCACTCTAGTTCGACTAAAATTTGGGTTCGATTGAGTCCCTCTAGGTTACCAACTGTACAAGAGTCTCTCTAGTTACCAATTGTGATTATGGTTAACAGTTGAGTTGTCCTCCATCCAAATATTCCAAGGAAGATGGGGAATCCTGCAAAGTTTTCCTTGGGAAAGAAATTATAATGGTTCGAATTTTTTTCTTTGTTTACATTATGGATCTTATTTTTTTTCATTTTGACTTATAATCATTATGCGACACATTTCACGCCATGTTGCATTGTAGTACAACTAGTGTATATCCATCTTAGTCTTGAATCTATCAAGCAACGACAAGGACCAAATCCATGTAGGTGCAAACATTTGTTATGTTACAAATGTTTTAGTGAAGGTTTGCACCTTTGTGGGTTCGATCCATCTCATAGCTTGATAGGTTCGAGATTATGATGTTGTTGATGTTATTTTCCTAATTTCAAGAAAGTGGATGGTGTTCTATACGAAAATGTGATTCAATCCATAGCTAAATGTGATACTCGTTATTTAATGTAGAGTATATGAAGAGTTTATTTAATTGATATTATTGTTGTTTCATTATATTTGGTTGGCCTCATTTATGGATTTAATGATGTTAATTAATTTACTTCAACATTATATGGGCCAACATAAGATGATGTCGACATTACCCACATTACAACATCTCTCTCACACTGGGTTGTAGAAGCACCTTTCACTAAATCAATGGAGAACCATCTTAATTGTGCATTTATCAAGCACACCTCACATATTGTGTTGATATATAACCAATAAAGGTCCATCTTAATCTTGAATTTGTCAAGCATTGAGAGGGATCAAATCCCTCTAGGTGTAAACCTTTTTATGATGCAAAAATTTTGAGAGAAGATTTGCACCATTGATCCCTATAAGTTCAAGATTAAGATGAATATATACACTCTACTTTTCTAATTTCAAGAAAGCCAATGGTGCTCTATAAAAAAAATGTCAATCAATATGGAACTAAGTGTAAGATAAGCTATTTTGTGGGGAAGGTGAGTTTCGAATTGGTAGAGGCGGGAAGACATGTTGTAGGTTTCAAGGCGACTGTGGTGCCGGAAGAGTATTGGGAGATGGAATTGTAAACCACCTAGCTTCCACAATGATCACCTTTTTCAATCCCTCGTAACTAGCATCGTTAGTGCATAGTTGTTACTGGTGCAGAGAGCCACCAAGTAGGTTCTTGTCTACGGCTTTGGAGACCTTGTCAAGTCTATTTAATTACATCTACTTGAATCTTGGGGTGACTTAACGTCGACGAGACTACACTACAGCTTGACAAAACTGTTTGCGGAGGTGGAGGCTTTAATGGTTTCCAGGTGCTGCACCAATGGAGTGTGAGGTCAACGCACTTGTGGGTTCAGCTGACGAGGAACTCTGTGAGAGGTCAGGTTTATTCACCTCGATTGATGCGATCAACAGGAATAAAGACACAGTCTGTCACCCTGATGAGAGATTTAATGCTACATTTATTGCGAAGGACTTAACTCATGTTCTTCCAAACGATCCTCTTCCCTTTCATCGGCCTGTGAACCTAACGGAGCATTGTAATTCTCAAGTTTGTGCAGATATTCCAAGAGGTATTTCTGGGGTTTTCGGTCTGCAAAGAAGGCACAAGGGATAGGAGGGTCGGCGAAGGGGTTTACGGTGGTATCACAACCAATTAATGGCGAAGATCCTGTAAGAGATGGTCTAAAAGAAAAGAGAAGCTGTGTTAAGCACTCATCGAAGGTGTGGAGGCCTAAAAGGACAAAGCATAAATTGGTCTTAGGCATGGACATTGGTTTAGAAGAATCTTGCAACTTGGCGCTCTGCACCTTCGTTGGGAGGTTGGCTTATAGATCTCGTTGTTTATTATCACTTGAGGAGTGGGTGCTTAGAAATTGGGAACCTCTGCTAGGTTATGCCCCTGTGGTGCTTTTGCTACCGAGAGGTTGGATGGGTTTTGTTTTAAGTGTCTGAAGGATTCTGAACTGGTCCTACAAAGGTTCTGGAGCTACGACGGAGGGAGCATGATGTTGAAAAGGTGGCGCTTAAGTTTTAACCTAGTGACAAAATATTTTAGTTTTCCACATATTTGGATGCTCCTCCCGAATCTCCCATTACAGTTGTGGAATTTAAAATCTTTGGAGGTGGTTGGGAACTCCATAGGTCATTTTATAAAAGTATATGAAACGGCCTTGCAGTCACCGGATAAAAGAATGGCTAAGGTGCTTGTTGAAGTGGACATTCATGAGGGGCTTCTGGAAGTTCTAAAGATTGAGTGGCGGGGTCTTTTGTTTGTACATCGGTTGGACTATTTGGGTCTACCTTTCTGCTGCACTATTTGTAGGCGTACTGGTCACTTGAGAAAGGAACCTACATAAGTACTACGCTTGAGTGCTTGTAGTACGTTGGGTCTTCTTTTATACTCTTACTTTACTTATTCGAGCTAGTTTTAGACCCTGCATCAGTGGCATCGTAAAAAGCATCAATAGAAATTGACCGAGCATCTGTAGCAGGGGTAGCAGTAGTATAAGGTAGCGGTCCTTGTCCTAGTTATATAAGTTATAGTTCCAAAGCCAACTGACCGAGTTAACCGAGTAGTTGACCTAGAAGCAAATTCTCCACCTTGTGCATTAGTTTTGTGGGAGATGGAAGGTCGCCACAATTGAATCTTCGTGACATGGAAACAAAAACCCAACATCGATTTAGTTGTGTATATTGTATCAGGCATGCCTACTTTGCAAAGAACAATCCTGCATCCCTAGTAGCTACTCACCATTTAAACAGCCCAGGAAATGAATTGTAACGAAGTGACTAGCAGGCATTATAATGAAGTCTCCGGGCGTTGTAACTGGCCTGGATAGATTTCTTTTACTGGATTGTGTAACGAAGTTTACTAGAATGCTCAAACATCTTTGTCTCTCTAGTTGACAAAGACTCGACTAATGAAATGTTAGGTGACAGTGTCACTCCGCTGGAGGATGCAAAAGACCCAATGGATTATCTAGGGCTAAGCTCTAAGGAAAGTTATGTTGCGTCGGATCCTACATTTATTGGTAAGTTAAAACACTATTGTCCCAAGATGTATTTTTCTTTATCTGCATGGGAGTGTGAACATTTAAATAGTATCCTCTTCCCTGAACAGTCTCTACGGTCAGTTTTAGAAAAAGGTAAGACTAAGGATTCAAAACCTGAGAGTACAACTATGGGCGGGGATAGAATCCTGAGTAATAGTGAGATTTCACTTACCTGTGGGGAGGTTACTATTTCAAACATTTTGAATGCGAATGGGGATTACTCTTATACTGCTTTGGTTTACAGTGAATCGGGACTCAATGACTCTACTTTGGATAGGATGATTACAGATTTAGTTCCTACTCTTAATCGGGATTTAAATCCTATTCTGATACCGACCTTTTTGGGAAATTTTCCTGTGGATAGACCTTTAGTTAAAGGGGATTCTAAGGATCCCCAGGGGAAAGGGTCTCTCATTGATTCTGACCCTGCGTGGTCAAGGGGTTTGGGGTATGAAATTTCACCAGTCAAAACAAGAAGTGCCCACAGGAAAGCAAGGACTAGTAGTTCTACCTTTGATAATTTTCCTTTTACAAACACTAAACAAGGGGCACTTAGAGGCATGGAATCCTTGGCAAGGGCTAAATCATGATCCTCCTCTCCCTTAACATCGTAGGGGTAGGAGGACCCCTGAAATTTTCCTCCCTTCATAGACTCTTATAAAAAATGACTCCAAACATTATTTTCCTTCAAGAAACTACGGTGGTTGCGGAAAAGGCAAGAAATTTATGAATAAGCTCAGACCCGACTGGATGATGTGTGCAGTTAGTGTTGTGGGGACCTCTGGAAGTCTTTTGGTTTCTTGAGATCCAATTTTTTTTGTTTTAGAACCGTTTCTAAGCAGTGGTGGTATTTTTTTGTCAGGAACAACTTTAATGGATAACAAAAAGATATCTCTACTAAATGTTTACGAGCCCTGTCAGGACCGTAAATATTTCTAGGAATCAATGGATGGTAAAGGCTTATTATCACATAGGGATCTGATTATTGCAGGTGATATGAATTTCACAACTTCTACAGAGGAGGTTTGGGGGTAATCATCTCTTGTAGACTCTTTCGCAGGTTTTTTTAAATCACTTTTAAAAAAAAACAATTTAGTGGATGTTGTACCTGTCGAAGTAGTTCCTACATGGAAAAATGGTAGGTCCGGTGTGGATAGTACAACAAAGCGCCTAGATCGGATCTATGTGGCAGAGGACATCATCACTTCTACTTTGAGGTATAGGACATGGGTGGAATATCCCTACATGTCCAATCATGCTCCTATTTTTCTTCAGTTGGGTGATGTGATTCCAGCGATTGTGTATCCGTTCAAGTTAAACCTAGTCTGGATTAGTGATGATTCCTTTGGTGTGATGGTTCGGGATGTTTGGAATGATCCACAATTTCTACAATTTACTGGAGCCCAAAGGAGACTTGTAGGGAAACTCTCCCTTTTAAAAGTTCAGGTTAAATCGTGGTCTAAGGAGAAGTGCCTTCGAGATCAGTTAGACTTGGCTAAGATTGAAGAGGCGCTTACAAACCGTTATATCCAGAAGACACAGGGTTTAAATTCTGTTGTTTCTGATCAGTCTATGTATACTCTTGAGGCAAAGAGAAAGAAATTACTATTGGCAGAGGAAGAAAGGTAGTGTCAAAAGAGCAGGGTGATATGGATTAAATGTGGTGATAAGAATACCAAGTTTTTCCACCGCTTCGCTAGCTGTAGGTGAAATCAAAAATACATTTGGGAGAATAAGGATGATTCAGGGGTCATCCACACAGGTCAAGTGGCCATCAAGGAAGAAGCTAACAAGTACTTCAATTCTTTCTTTAGAGATATAGTTCAAAACAACTTTGGAGATCCTATCAACACTATAAGGTTGTTTCCAAACTTTGTGAGTGAGGAAGAGGTTCAGTCTCTAGAAAAGGCATGTACGAAGGATGAAATCCTTGAGGTTCTTAGGGGATTTTCTAAGGACAAAAGTCCTGGTCCAGATGGATGGACTGTAGAATTTTTCTTAAACTTCTTCGAGTTGGTTGGACAAGATTTGTTAGATATGGTTGAAGAAACAAGAATCAGAGGGGAGGTTATTAGATCGATAAACTCAACATTTCTGGCATTGATTCCTAAAGTTAATAGTCCCTCTTCCTTCAATGATTTTCATCCAATTGCACTCTGTAACTTATGTTACAAGATCATTGCTAAAGTTATTGCAAAAAGAATTAGGTCAATTTTTTCTAGATCACTTTCAGAAGAGCAGTTGAGTTTTCTCAAAGGAAGACAAATTTTAGATGCTATTGGTAGTGCACGGGAATGTATACACAACATTAAAAATAAAAAAACTACAAGCCATAATTCTGAAGCTTGATTTAAAAAAGGCCTATGACTGTAGCAACTGGGATTTCCTAAGGTTAATTCTCCAACAATGTGGCTTTGGGCTACCAACATCCAATTGGATTATGGCTTGTGTAACCTCTACAACTTATGCAATCTTGATAAATGGAGAGGAAAACAACTTTTTCCAAAACAACAAAGGACTTAGACAGGGATGCTCGTTGTCGCCCCTTTTTTTCATTCTGGTTATGGAAGGTCTTAGACTTTCTTTAAAGAAAGCTCAAGTTGATGGTACTCTATCGGGGATAAAGGTTTCCAGATTGATAAAGGTTCTTCATCTACTATTTGTCGATGACATTCTTATAATGTCGAGAGCTTCTATTGTAGAATGGGAGGAAATCCAAAATATTCTCCTTGTTTTTTGTCATGCTTCAGGACTGGTGATAAATGTACAAAAGTTTGTTTTCTTACACTCTGGAGTCTCTCTGGAAACTCTCCAGTCTTTAAAATACTTATTCCTTTACTCCTGCAAAGAGCTTATTGTAGGTTTTGAATATCTGAGGAATTTGTTGAAGCCAGATAGTTATAAAGTGGAGGATTGGCAATGGCTTTTTGATAAGTTCGAGACCAGGATTAATCATTGGTGTAATAGATGGCTCTCCCTAGGTGGACGCTTTGTGTTAATAAAAGCGGTTTTAGAGATCCAACCAGTCTATTGGATGGCTCTTGCTCATTTATCGATTTCGGTTCTCCACAGGATTTGCAAGTTGAGTATTTCTTTCCTTTGGTCAAGAAATAAAAATAAACAGAGTTATCATTTAAGCAATTGGCAATCAATTACAAAACCAAAACACTATGGAGGTTGGGGCCTACATAACATATTTGTTTTCTACAAAGCTTTGGCCACAAACACCTTATGGCGAGATTTGATGAAGTCAAGTATCTGGCAAAGGGTGATCAAGGACAAATACATTCCTCATGGATCGGTGATGATATGGTTGAGATCGATGGATTCGGTTACATCCTATGGGTCCCAGTCTCAAAAAAATCTTGTGAATGCGTTACCAGTTATACTTTAATGGTTCGCTTGGAAGTTGGGCACGAGACACTCTATTTCAGTAGGGAAATATGCAATCTTAGGATTGGGACATGACTCTTTTTTGTCACGGGAGCTGTTGAACAGTCTTAACCAAAAAAACATTCATCTCTTGTATCAAGCGAGTCGGGTTTTGCCTAGGGGATCGATAGGCTCAATCTAGATTGGTAGTGATGAGTTGGGTTTGGTTGAGGAACTTACAACAGAATGGGATAGATACAAGCAAAATTTGATTAATTCAGGCATCATTTTAGTGGATAGGTCGGATGAATTAATTTGGGCAGGTGGTGATATGTCGAGACAAATATCTGTCAAGAACATTTACGAAGCCTTATCAAAAAAATTATGGAGGTTCAAAACAGGGGGCTGGAGGAGGAAACTCTGGAAATGGGACTATCCACTGAAGATAAAGCTTTTTGTTTGGCTCTTAGCTGAAAACAAAATCTTAACTTGGAAAAATTTGCAAAAAAGAGGTTGGAAGGGGCCAGGATTATGCTATCTGTGCAAAAACAAGAGGGAATCAGGTAAACATATTTTTGTTAATTACTCTTTTACTATATCAGTTTGGGAGAAAGTGAAAATTGCTCTAAATCTCACTTATGGTTGGAATGGCATAATGGTGAATGAATGTTTCCAAATCTGGGCAACTCAGAATTTTAATTTACAATCTCTCCCTGCTTATATATGTTGGTACATTTTGTTGCATAGAAATAATTCTATCTTTGAGGCAGGGACTCCCTCTACTCTGAGGATAGTGTATCTTGCTCCAAGAGCAATGGGAAATCTAGGGGAAAATCATAAAGTTTCTACCCCTAGGCATGTAACTACAATCCTTCCTGTAGATAAAGCTCTTGCTTGGTTTCATGGGGCGGCTCAACAGAATGGAAAACTTAGTGTTGCAAACGAAGTCTTAAAGATAGATGATCATAAGGAGTACAGATGGACCTTAAACTGTGGAAGTGGTACAAATTCTAGGGAAGAGCTCATGGGAGCTTGGGCTACTTTGACACTTGCTTCAAAGCTTACAGTTTATGACTTACATGTTATGGGGGATTCAAATATAGTCATTGATCCAGATTATTTTCGGCATGAAATGAGATTGGAGATATAATAACGAAATGCACAGAGATATCGTAGACATCCAATAATAAAATAGAAATATATTAGAGATGCAACCATAAACACAGAGATACAGTAATACACGATTTCTATTAATGAAAGAAATGTATAGAGACTGTAAAAATACAGAGTGAAAGACTCGCTAGAATGGTGGCAGCGTATCTCTGAGAAGAGATGTGACGGCTACTCGCATTCGCAAGAAGATGATTACAATGAGGCTCTGAAGGCCTTTTTACAATAAACAGGAATGCCAAAAGTCCTAGACATCCAAAAACCTAACCCTAGGAGATGAAGCGCCAAAATTCATGTGGGCCCCATTTGGGTAAGTTAGTACATCAACTTCCTAGGGTCGTAACTTTTGCATACGATCTCTGTTTTAGGTGTATGATAGCTCGTTAGAAAGGTATCGTCAAGAAGATTCATTTTGGGGGATCAATTATTCCCTTAGCTATCATCGAGAACCTTGATCTCGAAAAACCTTCATTTGGGCCCTCAAAATGGCCCCGGAAGTTAAAAACTGCTAAAAAAATTGCCAAATTTGCCAGAAAACTGTTTTGAGCCAGTCGGAAAAGGTGGGTGGCCACAGATATCCACCTGGATCAGTCATTGACTAGCTCAATCGGAAAGGATTGCTAATGGTGGCAACATTAGATGGCTGGAAGGATAGAATTTATGAACTCCTCCCTCTATTCAGATCTACCTCCTTTGCACACATATATAGGGAAGAGAACAAAGAAGTTGATTGCATATCTAAAAAGGCTCTTTATATATGTCGAGATAGAATTGTCTACAGTCAATGGGAAGGAGGCCATGAGGGCCCCACACTCTTATTAAATATGTATTGATCATCAGTGAGTCCTCTTTGGATCTCATAGATTTTATGGGCTTGAAGTTGCTTATTTTCCCTCTTTAATAGGGAGTTTTTTGCCTTGATATTAGTCTCTCGGTAGCTATGTCGAAGAGGACATCGTTGAAAGGTTTTGGATTTTGCTTAAATTGTATGAGTGTCTCCTTTATATGGGTATGCCCATAAAAAGGTCATCTTTGCTCTTGATGTATCGATTTTGTAAATAGATTATATTATTATGAATATAATGTGAAATTTCCAGTGAAAAAAGATAAACTATTTTGTATGACCTAAGTATAAAATGAACTATAATGTGTGAAATATATGAAAAGTTCATTTAATTAATATTGTTATTGTTTTAATCTATTTTGTTAGCCTCATATAATATAACTTTAATAATGTGATTATTTTTTATATTATATGATGTTATTAGGATTACCCTATTATAATATCTCTTTCATATTGGTTGTAAAACACTTCTGACCATAAAAATTAGGGAAAATTTTGCATTGAAAATAGTGATAATCATATCTCTTTCATATAGGTTAATATCTCTTTCATATTGGTTGTAAAACACTTCTGATCATAAAAATTAGGGAAAATTTTGCATTGAAAATAGTGATAATCATATCTCTTTCATATAGGTTGTAATATTTCTTTCATATTGGTTGTAAAACATTTCTGACCATAAAAATTAAGAAAAAATTTGCATTGAAAATAGTGATAATCATATCTCTTTCATATGGGTGTAAAAGCACCTCTCACCATAAAAATTAAAAAAAAAAAAATTAAGAAAACATTTGCATTGAAAATAGTGATAACCATATCTCTTTCATATTGTAAAAGCACCTCTCACCATAAATATTAAAAAAAAAATGTATTAAAAATAATGAATGTGATAACCTTCACACTCACATACAATTGGCTTAAATGAATAAAATTGAATAGAGGGAGTAACTTTTTACTTTGCAAATGCTAGAAACTTCTTAAAGGGAATGATTGAGAAAAACTTATCAACAAAGATTGTGTGGATGATTGAGAAAAACTTATCAACAAAGATTGTGTGGAGTGAGGGGAGTTGAGATTAAAAGGCGGCCAAAGATGTGGAGGATTTGAGTTGATAGTGAAAAGAAATCAAGTTGTAGGAGAAGAGGGAACATGGTGATGTAAAGGTCCGAGTAAAGTGTTAGTTCCAAACTTTCAAACACACCTAAGTGTGGGAAATGGAAACCTCTCCTAAACCTACCAAGATGTCGCAATTTGATGACACTACGAACTTCATAATGAAATTTAAATTAAATAATAAATTTAAAAACCACCAAGCTCACTAAAAATCTGCCAAAAGTAGATTTCCCAAAAATAGATAATGCATATTCAAAAGGTCGTCAAAATAATTTGAAAACACTCTCAACAATGTGAAAGAAGCACATATCTATTTTAAAAAGTGATCAACGATGTTAAATATAATGATTGAGAAAAATAAACGTGAATAGTAAAGTGAAGTACCTTAAAAACATTGGATTACACCAAAAGTAAATGGTTAACATCTTTACTCTTTTGGATTTTATCCACATTTTAAAAAGTCAACTTTATCATCATCCTCATTATTTTCTATATTAAATTTAATAAATTTTCTATTTTAATTATGTTCTTGGGAAATGAGGAAAAACCTTAAATTGTTATTGCTAAATAATTAAAGAAGATGATGGTATATTTAAGAAGGGTAGTTAGTAGATAAGTATAACGATTTTGTATCGAAGGCAGATTGTCATGATTTATTGTTTTTCATTGTAATTAAATTTAATGAATTATTTATATGATGGGAAATGATTAAATATTAAATAATTAAGGAAAGTGATGGTATAATTAAGAAGAATGGTTGTTAGGTTAATATAACTAAATAATAAAAGAAGGTGATCGCATATTAAATGAGTGTAGTTGTTACTAATGTAGATTCATCTTAAATACGGATCTATAAGTATTGAGAGAGATTCAATTTCTTAACGTGTAATTTTTTTTATTATTATTTGTGCACGTAATTGTTTTTATTTTTTATTTTTAATTGAGTGCATCAACATCTCTCCTATATTGAACCCTAAAGCACCTTACTACTCTCATGTAATGAGTTCAATGCACATAAGATCGATTCTATAATCAACTCTTATAATAAATAATACGTTGTGTGTAAATATTAATATATATACTAATAATATTCAAAACTAAAAGGGTTTGATAGTGAAAAGGATTAAGATGAAATATATTAAAAGCTAGAAAATAAAAATAACTTGTTTTTTTCACAGAAAATTTCTCGTTATATTTATATTATATAACTGTTCTCAAGACAGTCGTTACAACAGAAAGACATCATAGTAAGGATAAGGAAAAAGTAAACCAACTCACAAGTTGCAACAATGGGGATATATATACCCCAACTTTACAAGCATCATCCACATAGTCACCCCCAGGGGAGTAAGACTAAAAAACAAAGATAATCAAACTATGTCCACAAAAAGAGCAATAGCTATGCAAAAAGTGTGGATGGCAACCCTTGTGGACAACTAATATAGATTTAGAAATAATGTAGGGCCCTCATTTCCATCTTCCCATAAGTTGTATGCTATCTTCCCTAGTTGCATTTGTAGGCCCTGTTTTGATAACCGATCTACCTCTTTATTATTGTCTCTGTAGATGTGAGAAAAGGTGATAGAGTTGAAGGATTTGTTGAGGTCTCTGGTCCTTTCCTTCCAGCAGTCTAGTGTAACTACCTGCAAATTTCCTTTCCTATTTAGCCAATCTATGACTATTCTTGAGTCACCAAAAACTTCTTAATCGGTGATGTTTAGCCAGGATGCCAGTGTCAGTATAGCCCATACCCCCAAGAGTTATGCCCTGGTATTTGTACCTTGTCCACAATTTAAGGTCCATTTGTATGTTGAATGTTCATTGATCCTTAACAATCTGCCAACACCACTTTGAAGACCATTTTGTTGAGTAGCCCCATCAAACCACATGTTTATCAAATTATCTTTTGGTGTAGGCTTTATGGTTCTATAGTGATGAGCTTTCACCTTTTTGGTGGAGCTGTCAACGACGCCTAGAGTTTGACAAACCACCTTCTGGATAGAAGGGACCCCATAATAAAAGATGGATTTATTTCATTCTAACCAGATGTACCAGCTGATAATGGCGGGCAAAGAGGGATACAAATAATTCCGGTTACTTCAGTTTTCAAAGCATTCATTCACAGATAATCCTTGCCATCCAAATGAGAGATTTAGAGATTTTTTTACCCTAACCCAGACTTCAATAGTAAATGGGCATTTAACTAGCAAGTGTTTTACAGACTCCTGATTGCTTTTGCATGGATGGAAATAACTAGGCCTAGTCCAACCTTTGCATTGGAGATTATTCCATGTGAGAATTTTATTTTCCAAAGAGAGCCACACAAAGAGTTTTTTTTTAGTGCATGGTCCCAAAGCCACGATTTCTTCCTCCATCCTCTGATAGTGTTTTTCCACAGTTTTTTGGTTATAACAGAGTAGACATTTTTTACTGTGAGCATGCCCGAGTTGTCTCCTCCAGTCCACTTCAGCTCATTGGGTCTGTCGGTAAGTTGTACACTAGATCCAATCATGGATCTTCTGAAATTATTCCATTCAATTGCTTGCTCACCAACTAGACCCATCTCACCACTTTCTAACCAGGTAGAACGGATCGTTCTCTGTCATAAAACTCTACTGGCCTAGTATAGGTAGTGGATATTTCTTTGATTGAGGGTGGCAACAAGTTCTTGTGTAAAAATAGAAGATTTTCCCAGGCCCAGGATCAAGTCCTTACCTAATAAAATAGAGTGATCAGAGCTAGGGCTCTAACATAACCAGTGTAACACAAGATGAAGTGATTTAAGAAGATTTCTCCAGGTCTGGGAAGCATGTGTCGAATAAATTGTTGTTGATCTTAGCCATGTAGTCATTGATCCATAAGGGAGGTACTTATCCTTAATGACCTGATGCCAAGTGCCATTCTTCATCAAGACTCTACAAAGAGTGTTTGTCGAAAATGCCCTGTAGAACAGATGTATGTTCCTCAATCCCCAACCTCCACATTTTTTGGGTCTTGCAATAGTCTCCCACCTGCAAAGGTGAAAATTTTGTTTTTCCTTACTGCCCAACCAAAGGAAGGAGAAGACCAATTGTCTAATCCGGTTGAGAACCGAAGACAAAATACTTGCCAAATCCATCCAATAGACATGTTGGCTCTCTAGAACAACTTTTATGAGCACATAACATCCGCCTAGGGAGAGCCAATGATTGCACCAATGATTTATCCTTTTTTCAAATTTTGATATGAGTGAGTGTCAGTCCTTTGCCTTATAATTATCAAGTTTTAAGAAGTAGCCCAAGTATCTGAAACCTTCAGAAAGTTCAGTGAAGTTATAATGGTAGATATCCTTGATGGATTCTAAAACCTTCTGTTGTACCCCATAATAGTGAAAAGTTTATTTTTGAAGATTTATCAATGGGCCTGACGCTCCACAAAAAACACAAAGTATTTTTTCAATCTCCTTCCACTCTTCAATCGATGCCTTTGTCATTATGAGGACATCATCCATGAAGAGAAGGTGGAGAATATTGATTATTCTGGACACATTTATCCCAGTCAGCTTCCCTTTAGCCTCACCTTTTTTTAGTGATAAGTTGAGTCCTTCCATCACTAAAATGAACAATAGAGGCGAAAGTGGACAACCCTGTCTTAGGCCTCTACCGCTCTAAAAGAAATTAGTAGACTCCCCATTTATCATAATGGCATATGTAGAAGAGTTCACACAACTCATAATCCATTTGGTAGTGGGAAGTCCAAAACCCGTTTGTAAGAGTGTTAAATGTAAGAAATCCCAGTTTATGCATTCATATGCCTTTTTAAAATCTAGCTTCAAAATCATAGCTTGTAACTTTTTTACCTTTATACTGTGTAAACACTCCTGAGTTGTGCCAATTACATCTAGAAATTGTCTTCCTTTTAGGAAACCCAGTTGTTCATCAGATAATGATCGGGAGAGAATGGGTCTGATCCTTATCGCAATGATTTTTGCGATAATTTTGTAACACAAGTTGCACAGTACGATCATTCTAAAATCGCCATAGTAGGTAGGTTTATTGACTTTCAGAATTAATGCTATGAAATTCGAATTGAGAGATCTAATAACCTCACCTCGTTTCCTGGATTCTTCAATTGCTTCCAACAAATCCTTCCCAACCAAATCGAGGAACTGACTAAAAAATTCAACCGTCCACCCGTTGGGCCCCAGACTCTTTTCCTTTGTAAAACATTTTAGAACCTCAAGAATTTCCTCTTTGGTGCAAGGTTTTTCAAGACAAATAACATCGTCTTCTGTGACTAGGCAAGGGTAGAGCCTTATAGTTGCTACTTGATCCTCAATGTTGTTTTTTCCTGTGTCCTCAAAGAAACTGTTGAAAAACCTGGTAGCTTCTTTCTTTAGAGCCTCCTGACCTGTGTGGACCATGCCATTTTCGTCCTTGATCTCCCAAATGTGCTTGTTGTTCCTTCTGTGACTTGCAAACTAATGAAAACATTCTGTATTCTTGTCACCACTTTTGATCCATACTGCCCTTCTCCTTTGACGCCATGGTTCCTCTTCTGCTAAGAGATGTTTATTGCGTTCTGCCTCTAAAGTCTTTAGACGAAGATCCAACTCTATGCTCGACAATCCTTTTGACTTCTGCTTGTAATGAAAATCTAGATCCTCCTCAATCTTTTCAAAGGATAATTGATCATGTAACATTTTTTCTTTTGCCCATGTCTTAACCCGATGTTTAAGTTGTTTTAGCTTCCCAACTAATCTCCTCTATGCCCCGTCTTCCTCTAAAAAATAGATGATCATTCCACATTTCTCGTACTATCATAGCAAAAGTGTCATCTCGCAACCATAATGAGTTTAATTTAAAAGGATGTGCAACAATATTTGTGTTAAAACCCAATTGTAGAAGAACAAGAACATGATCATAAACAAATGGATAAGCTACCCAAGACCTGTATCTCCTAGTGGTGGAAATGAGATCCTCTAAGACATAAACCATGTCAAGTCTCTTTGAGATTTCATCCCAAGCAATCCTATCATTGCGCCACATAGGAACCACATCAATTGGAAGAATGCCATCAAGCTAGTTTTTTATGAAGATATCTTTAAAATAAGTCGTCAGCGGGTCCAAAGGAGCCGAGTCACCCCATACCTCCCCTACATTGATCGTAAAGTTAAGATCCCCAGCTACGATCAAATCTCTGTGAGCTAACAATCCCCTAACATCCACCTTTTCCCAGAACAACTTTCGATCTGAACATGGGCCATAGACATTTATAAGAGAGATCAGTTTTTTATCAACTATGCGTGTACTTGTAAAAAAAATGCCACCACAACGTAAGAAGGGAACTAAATCAATTTTTTTTGGGTCCCAGGTCACCAGAAGTCCCCCAGACTTCCCTACTGAACCGACAACACAAATCAGCCACTCAGGAGGAAGAGAGTACATGAAGAGTCTAGTCTTTTCCTTGGCTACCAGTGTTTCTTGCAGGAAGATAATGTCCGAAAGTGTTTTTCAAAGTAATCTACGTAAAGAGACAGTTTTAAGGGGTCCTCCTACCCCTCTAACATTTAAGGAGATGAGTACCATGATTTATCCCTTGCTAGGGCTTTCATGTCTCTAAGCGCCCCAAGATCAATGTTGGTTGAAAGATGCTAAGCCAAAAAAAGTGGAGTGGGAGACATCTGAAGTATGCCTTTTGTAAGTAAGAAAGTACTTTCACTTATATTATTAAAAATTCTTGTCGTTTTATGCCCCGTGCTTTATTATGATTTTGGAGAATATTGTATCAACGTTGCATACATTTTTGGAAAGAGTTGTATACATCAATGTGGGAATTACGTATTATTGGTTTAGTATTGATAGAGAAAATGAAGGATTGAGATTGAAGTAAAGGTGGACCACACTAATAAATGTATCTATCAAAAAAATATTTTGAATTTTTTTACAAATGATTGTAAAAAAAGAAATAATTAGGATATTATGTAACACCCCTCCTAGCTAAGGACATCTACTCAGACAACCGGTGGAATTTTTTTTTTTTTTAAAGTGTGTGCGCGTGTGCAGAAGAAACAACCCCCTCGACTCCACGTCAACACTCGAACCAACAGGACGCAAGTGAGACGAACACAATCAAGACGACCCGACATATCATAGCGACAATAAGAAGCAAACGCCCCCGAATAGGAGGCTAGCAACTAATGGCTGTAGGCAGAGACAAACACCACGGGTTAGGCACAGTACTGTCACAGAATGAAGGAATCCAACAGTAGAGTCGCAGTAGTGGAACTGTGCCTTTAAACAGCCCGAGACTACTGATACGGCTCAGAATGTGTCGCAAGAGTGGAACTGTGCCTTTAAACAGCCCGAGACTCTTGATACGGCACTGGATTCCTTCCACCGGATTACGCACCGACAAAAATACTAAGCTACAAGAGGAGTCTACAACCCGCCCGACATGGACAGCCTACGCAAAACAACCACCAAGTACTACAAGATCAGGGACAACACGACCACTACGGGAGATGCAAGTCAGGAGGACTCCAATCGACAATTCATTCTTGGGACCCAAGGACATCAATCGAGATCAAGCTCCATTAAGTATTATCAATCTGCGGGGACTTTATTCTGAGGTACTAACAATAATTTCATCCCCCAACATTTTGTTATAAGGTCAGTAGGCACTATTCAGGGACAAGCAAGAAGCACAAGCGCATTTCATTTTTCCGTTAATTGCCACAATGCGCAAAAATATCATACCCTAAGGGTAAACCCTTGAACATTCTCAACCTCCATAATAACTGGCCTTATATGTAATAACCTTACAAGTAAAAGCAGTGCAAATCAAACATCGTCATTAGTATTCCATTTAAACAACATTGACTTCACAATTCAACCTCATCCTAACATTCAAATTAGGCCAATAACAACATTGCGATCTAACATTATTACC
>ML788878.1:554107-597519 GCA_009831015.1 Picea engelmannii | reverse complement strand
TATTACATTTTAAACCTGAATTATCATTGTGATTACGCAAATATTAATATGGCAGTTAAGTTCATCATTAGCATTTAATGTAAACAATATTAATGATGCCCTGGACGCATATAATCCTTGTAAATTGACAAATATTAAATATTCAGTTTGGCATCATGCTAACCATAACGATAGTCCTGCTAGTTAAAGGACCATAACAATAACCCTGTCTAAAGTTACACCGTATGAAATACCGTCATCCTTAAGGGCGCAATTATGTAAACCTAAAATGCTTTTTATCTAAAAATGAAAACATTTAAGGGCAATATCAATCAGCGTAATTTAATTAATATCCTGTTACGCACAACAATAAACACGCTGTTTTAGAATGGATCTACAGGATTCATTTCAACTTATGTACTGTCCAATTTTAAAATCACATTTGAGAGCTGGCTATTTCATGGAAACCGGATTAATCATTCCAGGTTTCATCGTATAAAAATCTAGAACATTGTAACTTATGGCCTGGACAAATCAAACTTATGATTTTGAATAATGGAAAATGATTAAAATAAACCAATTTTAATTTAACTTCATGGAAGTCATTTTATTTCATGAGACCATACTTTAGGAATTCCTCCTTTGAGATTTTATAATATTAAATATTAAAATTAGGATTAATTTAATAAGATAATGAATCGGATGAAAATCCATAATTTAAGGAACGAATAATGAATCAAGTTCCAGAGCTTCATATCCGTCAAGGATAATTTGAATTTGTTACAATCTATGATGTTAAACAATGAATAATGAATTAAAATTTAAGAGCTTCCATTTCCCAAACCCTACCTTCACGAGTCATGACACAGATGAAATTCAAGTCTCCTTACGCAATAGCCAAAGCTTAAAATCATGAGAAAACTTATGATCTCAGCGAGTAATCAATGGATCTGAGAAATTTTTGATTTAAAAATAAAATAATGAATTAAATTCTGAGGGTTAACGTGTAGTAAAAGAATCCACGCGGCAGCAGTTGGGAGCGCACCAGGCATGAGGGCACATGATGCACGTCGACTGTATCCACACCTCACAGAGGCCGCCATCCAACCATAACCGTCTGCTAAAAAGATAAGGGCACGCTGGCTATGCCCGTTCTGGCAATTAATGAATCATTTATAATCACGCTCAGCTTCTTAAATGTGCAGAAAACGACATCCAGTTGCCCTCGTTTTCCTACTTATCTCATGGCACGTTACCATTCCCGTTTTGATACATTACACTCCACTACCTTTAATATAATCTATATATAGGACAAGATTCTCTGGAAGGTAGAACAATCTAGTCCGTCTTTACATTATAAACCAGACTGCTGTAGGTGGCTATGACCGTAATTTTCAACAACAGTCAGTACTTAACAGTAATCATTTAACAATATTTTAGATAACAGAAAATAAAATTACAGTGACCTAACTTGCCAACGGAAATCAACATGACAGTAAATAAAATTTCAGAACTTAAATAACGGTAAAACAACTCCACACTTCATTTTACACTCAACTAAATTGCAACGGAATCTAACAGTTACGCCCTGTGTCTAACCCTAACCTTACCTCTAACTTTACAGATTAAATAAAAGCCTCGGAAAACCTAGGGATTGCATTACGGTGGCATTTATCAGAGCGCTTTATCAAGGGAAGGATCGACTTCCATAATAAATAAAAATCAACGCAGAAGAGATGTCTGGGCAGTGGACACCGTTAGGTAAGAAACGCAGGTGAAGGCAAACTTCCAACCCCACCGACGCATAGCATGAGATCACAATAGCAAAGTCCAACGATGGCAAGGCCCAACGGGAATCACAGGGTACGGTTGCCCGTACAGTTAGACTATAGTGGTAAACTGGTAAGGCAGTTTTTGTTTTTGCATTGTCACTGCCAACTGGAGTATGGAGTCTGGACTTAGAACTGTCCGTCGCCAGCACTAAGCCATAGCCCGAGGGTTAGACTCAGAACTCGCACGCTGTAACAGAACTCGAGGGTATGGAGGATTGGGACATTCGTAGCAGGGAATGGAGGTGAGCCGAGAGTTAAACACTGGAAGCACTGAATGAGAACTAACAACAGCGTAGGCAACAGATCAGGGATAGGCAGCTAGGGTTTAAGAAGGTAATTCAATAATAGGATGCGTTGCCCTGGAACACGCACTGGAACCCAAACCCCATCCCACAATGTAATTACACCACAGAGAATAAAGGTGCCAGGCCGAAGCATATCCACCAACAGAAGTAAAAAAAAACGTAGAGAAATAATTCTTTTACAAGCATATACACCAACATAAGTAAAAACGCAGAGAATATTTCTTTTACAAGCATATACACCAACAGAAGTGAAAAAAACGCAGAGAATATTTCTTTTACAAGCATATACACCAACAGAAGTAAAAAAAACGCCGAGAAACTCTACTTATCTAGCAAAGAGATTATTCCTTTCCATCTACTAAACAGCCGGGAAGGAGCAACATTCAATAATAAAAATTTTCCATGGTCTAGGGCAAAAATAATGGGAATTTGCACAGTCACAATCATGAGCAGTAAATAAAATTTTCTTTTACACAGTCCACCGGAACCCTAATAAAAATTTCACCGTCCGGAGAAACAATAAAACTTACGCAGTCCTTTCATACATTACTATGCATTCTAACTACTTAGTTCAGGAACATACCTTTGCCTTATTTGCTTGCCGCGACGACTCCTTGCTCCTGCCGATCCTGCTCCTGCTTGCCGACCTCAATGAGCTCACCGGTACCTCCCAGCCAAACACTAGGGGTACTCTTCTTCCCCCTCAGCCCCCTGAGCCGCAAAGGGGCCACACGCAACCAGAGAGTCACTAGCTCCTCAGCTCGCCTCCAAGGCTGAGCTACCACTCACAATGTGCTGAGGCTTCCCAACTCCCACCAAAAAATCAGTCAGTCTCCCTCTCTCCCATAGCAATCCAATCTCAACAAAAACAAAAAGCCCCCTCTTTTCCTCTCTCCCCTCCCTTTATCCCCTCAAACCCTAATTCCCTCTTTCTTAGGTTTCCCCCCCTTTTACCCTTTTTACTTTCCTCATTTTCTTTTTAGTTTAAATCGTTTATAAATTTCATTTTTATTTTTCTTTTTCAAAAAAAAAAAAATCCAAGGGTATGAGCGCTCCTCATTTTTTTTAAAATTTGTTTATAATATAAATATAACTTTTATAATTTGTTTATAATTCACATGCTTAACTTCATTTTTTTTTTTAAATTGTTTATAATATAAATATACATATATTTATGTTTTCATTTTTCTGTTAGGAAGCATGCGTTCATTATTTAATTTATCATTAATGTATCTGTATAATTAGGATTAGAGAAAGATTAAGGCGATAGCGAAACAGTATAGGGGAAAAGTAATGTTTTACAAAATGAAGAGAGAGGAACAGGGAGGGCTGGCTATTTAGTAAAAGTGAACTGCACAAGTAAAGGAAGACGGATACTGGAAGATCAAGGCGAGGAGGATAGTTTAATTAAGTGGACAAGGGTAAAGAGAGGGTGACGGTCTGAGTTTTGTTTTCATTCTTTTTTTGAAATTTCAATTGTTAAGGCCACACTAAAATTTCCCCCCGGTTTCTAGAAGGTCTTAGGCTTAGGGTTAGATTTTGAGCTAGGCGACGACTGGTTAAGGGTAATGCTTAAGGTTTTATTCAGGTGTTGAAGACTTAAGGTTAATTAGGCTGACTCCATCAACCACCTTTACCGCGACATGCCCTTCAGGCCGCACCACGTGCGCCAAGGGTGCCACTCGCCTCTGGACTTTCTTTTGGCGATGTGCCCTTCAAGATGCACCACGTGCTCCAAGGGTGCCACTCGCCGACTAAGTTTCTTCTGTGCGACGTGCCCTTCAGGATGCACCACGTGCTCCAAGGGTGCCACTCGCCGACTGAACTGATTGGTAGAACTCTATAACCCCTGGAGTTAATACTCCGCCAGGTGAACTAGTAGGAGACTAAGGGCTCTAAGGAATAAGGCCTCCGCCTTATTGCGCGCCCCTTAGAATCATCGTGAGCGACTGTCGCAGTCGGCCCTCATGGCATCGTGGGTCCTCTCGAACTAGGTAATCGTTAACCTACAGTTCGAGCCACGGTGGGAGTGCTAGCAGGCGGTGGCAGGGCTGTTGTCCACCCCTCTCCCTCAAACTCTCTGCAATCGTGTGTGGCCCCTTTACTCCATATGTGAGTCAAGTCAGCAAGCTATCGTCAGCCTGCATCACCAATAATCATGTCAGCAATGTCGACATCAAAACATCAAATCAATGAAACATCATAATAAACATATCAACCCAAAAGCACACTCCCTGACTCAGTCCGGAGTCCAAGGGGGTCCTGCCGATGCCTCTGCATCCTCAAGGTCAAAACCCTGCACACTCAATAAAACTGAGTCAATAGCACCTGTCTACATCAAAATAGTAACACCTCACGTCATCTGTCAATCACATCATACTCAATATAAAAGGTCTAACATAAAAAGGGTCCAGATCACTTGCGAGCAAGTGTCCTCAAATAATAAGTGTTCTCAGTGCGCCAGAGTGGGATGTTACATACAATCTATAAATTGTACAAGTTAAAAAGTAATTTACAAATCGTTTTCTTTTTATAAAAGTACTTTAATTAGGATAAAATTGTCAATCCTTATATTGTACAAGTTAAAAAGCTATCTCAAATCAATCGTTTACTTTTTATAAAAGTATTTTATGGACCACATATAAATATAAATGTTTAATATTTTTTTATAATTTTTTTTTTTTTTTTGTTAATTTGTGCGGGACCTGTTGGCTACACGATTAACCTATGGCTTGAGAAATCGCGACTCAGGGGCATCTAAGCCGTCAAAATCACCTGGGGATCGCACCCGGCCTGAGCCACACCAACCCTTAACATGGTTGGATTTTTTGTCCCTGCAGGTTTCGAACCAGTGACTTTAACATCACGGAGTAGCTTAACAACACACTCCTTCACCGACTGTCCTACACCTCGGGGACTTTATAATTTTTATTTTTATTTAATATTTAATTAAAGAATATATTATGCAAAGTATTTAAAGTTGTTATTTTGTTATCATTATTTGATATGATGGAGTATGAGAGAGGAAAGTTGTTATTCTTTCTCTATCTATTTTTAATCCCACTTTCTGATATATTTACTCTTTTTATATATCCGAATTATTAACTAATAACTTAACTTTAAACTATAAAAAACTAATTTATTTTAAATATTATCTTCAAAATAAAAATAAAACATTTTTAATAAATTTCCAAAAAAAACACATAATGAAAGAAGAAAGATCACCATCTTCCTATAATCCATCATATCAAATAAGGCTGTATAGCAGCGTATACCTGTCGCTATGCAGGTATAATAAAATAAAACAATAGCTGTATTAAATCCACTGCATGCGTCGAGATGAATAACAAATTCATTTGTTAAACATGGCAGTCAAGCGTCATCTCATTAAAGGACGTTGAAGATCCTTCCGTAGCCTACGCAACAACGACAATAAGAGATGCATTTGAACAAAGAATCACAATTTAGAAAAATGTTTTAAAATAATTAAAAAAATTAAAAAAATCAAATTGTAATGTTATACCTTTAAAAATGCTCAAAATTATTTTGGTCAAACCTCAGCTAATAGAGGATCAATAGCCAATACTATATACCATGGCAAGCGACATGTATAATAACCAATATCCCTTCACATTATTTTTTTTTTGTAAGTAAGTGTATATGTATATTAAGAGCTTCTAAAAACTGAAGCAAGATAGTAGAGTACAAAATGATTCGGGCTGTAGTTATTGGACTGCCCCAGCTATGGGGAAACCAGCCCAGCCAACCCTACCAAACCATTGTTCCATCAAGTCATAATTTAAACAGTAAGAGAGTACTTAAGCCTTAGAAAATTTAACATCTAAACCTAAGAAAGATCAACACCTAGATTCTAAAAACTTAGACACCTGGCATATCGCTGGGTTGCGTGGCCGAGAGGTCGCCGAGCCACGGCTCTTCTTCAATGTACGTTGTCCCTTCATACCATTGCTTGCTCTCTTCTCGGCTGTGTTTCGTTTCCTCGGCGTCGCCCTTGTGCACGTCCTTCTGCCTGCTTGTGCCTGCGGGAGTCGGCCCATGGTGCTGACCTTCATTTCTCACCGCATTATCAGGGTCCGGGTATAGAGCTGCGTGTATGGACGGAATGATTTGGAGGAAGCTTTCCACCTTGGCTTCCATGGCTTGCATACGAAAGTGTAAGTCCGCCACCTCCTGCCTAAGCTCAAAAACCAAATTATGCAAGACTGACAGGTTGTTCCTGAAATGTTCTTTGTCAAAGGAATCCTGGGGGTGAGGTCCTGCAGCCTGAGGCGCCTCCTGTGGATAAGGACCGCAGTTTAAGTTACCTGGAGGGTTATGGGAGGGCACGGTGCTAGAGTGGCTAGTAGGATGGTCATGGAGGAGCCGGAGGAGTGCAAGTGTAGTTCGGGGAATTAACTCCATGGAGCCTAACTGCAGAATCTACAGAGAGACCGGAGGGCATTCCGATCGGTGGCGAGGGGAGGAGTCATGGCGAGGAGGGGAGTCTTCTGAGGTCGAATCCGACGGTGTAATCGGGGGCCTCCGGGGCTTCCAGGACGAACCTCGTCGTGGACGTCCCCTTGGCCGCGTCATGGGAGAATTGGTGCAGCTAACAGGAGAAACCACGGGTGAATGCACACATCTAGGGGACAAAACAGAGTTGAGCTCGAGCTGCACAGGGAGGAGCCCTGCGAGCAACGCGTAGAAGTAAACCAAAACCATATCAAAATCCATACAAAAACTCAGCGAGGGGGGAGGACATCGGGTTAAATGCGCCCTTCGCATCATATTAAACGACATTTAAACCTCAAGTGGGGCGATGGGCCTTGGCACGGGCCCATCACGTGGCCCCCGTCCACTACGCCCAGTGCTGTCATTTATCTCCTGCCATGACATCACGGATGACACCCCATCTGGGGCCCTTCACATTATTTTGAATGATCTAAAAAAAACCATTTTCATAAAACATTTAGATTATACATTGTAAAATGCTCAAACTTATATTTAAGGTTAACACTCAAAATTTGTGATATAAAAATAAAACTTATATTTAAGTTTAACCCTTAAAAAAATTGTGAAAAAAAAATACAAATGCCATCAACTTTGAATTGTACAAAATATTATATTATTTTATTTTAACTTTAACACTCAAATAATTGTGAAAGAAAAAGTACAATTGTCATCCATTTGAATCCTACCTACAAAATATTATTTTATTTTATTTAAATGTGTCTATGAAAAATGTACACATTAAATGAGAATAACAAAAAAAATAAAAAAACATATCCATGCCAAAAAAGAAAGGGTTATTTATTTAACAAGATGGGCTCCCAACTTTTGACAATATATATAAAAAAACAAGAAATATTTATTACTAATATTGGGGAAGTGAAGGCTCCAATAAAACTTCAAAGTTTTTGACCAATAAAATATCATATAAATGAGATTTAAAATTTAAAATAAATATTTATTTTTTAAAACTTTGGATAAATAAGTGTATATTTTATGGTCAACTATGAACTAATAGAAAGTCAAACCTAACTCAAAACTATATACCATGCCTATACAAGTATAATAATGTTCACATATCCAACAACCCACAACGTATGATATTGACCACTAATACTAAAGTGAGAAAGCATATGATAAAAGAGAAATATGTATGTACGAGTGATGCGACCTTCACTGTAAAGGCACTATGCTCTATGCTCTAAACCTCCTTATGATACCCTTATGTCTCTCTATATATTCCATTTATATCATGTCTCTCCAAATGTTTGGTATGCGTGGGTCCTTTTAATTTGGGATGCGCTTGGCCACTTAATTTATTTTTATATTTTATTATTTATGATAAGGTAATGGGATTATTTTATTATTAGAGGAAAGGTATATGTTTTAATTTTTTTAATGTTAAAATGGATATTTATATTATATTTATATGGAATTGAGATTTGAAATATATATATTTTTTAATGAGTTATTTTTGTAATACGCAATTTTTTTCAAGTTTTTCTTTACATCAACAAGATCTTTGATGGATGGTTGGAATTACAAGTTTGTGTGGTTAAAATTATACTAAAAGTTGTTCCAATGATAATGATAATTTAGGCTATTATTCAAAATGTCAACTTTGCGAAATTGTAGAATTTCGTTGTCAAAATCTTGGTTTTTCATTATCGGATTCTATCAAGTTATCTATTAATGAGGAACATTTGCTATATGAATGGATTACTCTGTTTGCTATATTATGTCATATTATAACATATTTCACTATAATGGTATATTGTTCAAATTTTATCCTACATTAATACTTATTTTCTAAGTTGTCTGTGTGTGTGTGCGCATGTGTTAACATCACTATTGGACGTGTGAATTTTAAATAACCGCACATACATAATAATTGTGAGATGGAGATGGTTCATAGGGCATTACTCACAACAAAAGCTTTATTATTTTGGAAGCTCATTTTAGGGTGCAAGCTCTTGGGTCATTGTTGTAGAGTCCTCCCTCATTCTAGTACTAACATCAACAAAGACTTTGGTGTCATGCCTTCTAGACCTTCTTTAACCTATTGTTGTTATTTATGTGATTTTGATCCACATACGCCTCTTCTTCTTCTTCTTCTTCATTTTTTCCTTGGAAATAAATCCTTTGGAAAGTCTCAAGCACTTCCTCTCATTCCAAGGATCGTACCTAGTGTAAAGCAAGCGGCGTAGACTTAGTGTTCCTAACCCCATAGAAATCGAATCAAAATCTACACAACACGTCAGATTATTGACGGTCTCTTGGTAATAGTGACAACAACCGATTGAGCTAACCCTCGATGTTTGTCATCTTCTTCTTCATATACAAGTCTCTTTTTTGTGTTTATAAATACTTTTGTAACTTTTTTGGAAAGCTACAAACCCCACACAACATTAACATAATATAGATTATATTTTATCGGTGTTTTTACCTAAAACATACTTTCAATATTGAACATAAGTATTCACTAAAAGAATCTATGGCTTTCTTTGATACTTCACAACAATATTAACTTCTTCATACATAGGTCTTGCTAGCACACATAAATGTATATAGAAGAACCTCAAAAGTGAAATGTTGAGCTATAATGATTTGAAGGGTAATATAACTAGCATACCCTCGAAAGCGGGGGAAAGAGAACGCCAATTTTTTTTGGTGATTACAATGCTCAAAGATAAAAGGTGTTTCTTTCAGAGGATAGATGAATAATCAATAAAGGATTCATTCAAGAACTCCATTTGTTTCGTATTCATTTGTACACAGATGGTAGTCATATCCAATCACCCTAATTGTTGTCTGGATGAAACTCAATGTATCAAAATCTTAGTGATTTCAATACTCAAACTCTCAAACAACACTTGTGGAGAGATGCTTAGACCACCCAAAACAAGTCTTCTCTTCTCCCCTACAACCAACTTTGAAAATACAACGTGGAAGTCAAAATTTGTAAACAAAAAACTCTCATAAATGATTATGTAAGCCCCACCAAATAGAATGTTGCAAATGCCTATGGAGGACTACATCACACATAACCAAGAACAAGCAACATCTCATTGAAAGAAAATTGAATATTAATTTATTAAAACCATCTTTTATTTTCTTTCATTTGACTTCACTTGCATGGGAACAAAATCGATGGTGTAAACCCATGCATTGTTGGCAGTGGGGTCCACCATTGTCACCCTATGTATTCTATCAACAACCCATTGCAAATCGACATGTGTATTGGGAATTATCTTATTGTCGGATCCCCCTCTTCAGGATCCAAGTCCTTTTTAAATATGTTCCTGCTTCTTTATAGAGATGGTTGCTTCCTCACAAGTTTCTTGGAATAAGTAAGGGAGAGATGAATATTGTAATGGTGGGTTGGCTTTGCCCAAATCTGCAAATAGTGTTAATAGAGGAAGGTTTGTGTATGATAGTGATATCATGGATTTACTTGAGATGATAAATCATACAAATGCTATTAACAATAATCCAAAGGAAACCCATATTGTTATTCAGCTCCAGGATGAGAGGCTTAATGGGGCAATGAAATCACTTAAAAATGAAGTGGGATTGAAGGGGAAAGCAGATGATGTTGATGGCATGCACAATAGTGAGATGGGTTCAATTAAACAAGGTGAAATAATAGACGAGAATTATGAAGCAACCTCAGTTTTCGACATAACAGACAACCATTAGGAAGGAAATTTGTCATATTACGACAATGTTCATGTAGAGCTCAGTGTCTTTGTGGATCATACTAAGAAGATGTTATTTGGCACTAGAATGACCATCTAATCATTCAAAACGTTTTGCATCTCCACAACAAGAAGAATTCAAATTTAGTGGAGACGAGTTTCATGATGTTTGGAACAACTTCAGACTAATTCAGTGTTTGAGCACCACTATCAAGGAAGGCTTGCAATGTACAGATTGTGAAGAAAATTTTCCTATTTTGTAGAGTTATTTCCTCTTAACTATGATAGTTGTGAAGATGCCATGTGTTACATGTCACTTCAATGACAAAGGATGACATTGAGTTTTATTTTCATTTAGTTGAATTCCTAGTCTAGTTTGGTAGATATTTTTCCAAAATGTTACCGATAAATTGTTATTCCCTCTCTTTCAATGAATTTCAGTCTTATCCATAGTCAGTGTTTAAAAGAATTTTCAAATGGTCGATATTAGTGATAGTATAATTACCAATATCATAATGATGTTATTCGTCTGACTTTGGGTTTTTCAAATGGTTAACCTTAGTCATACCATAAATTTGCAATGTTATTTTGATAAAATTGACATGATTTTGGGTTGAAGTACATTGTAATTTTTATGTATTTTAAGTTTATTTTATGGTGGATTTAGTAAAGTATGCAATGCACGTATTTGTTGGATTTGAGATTTAATTTCACGACCAACAAGTACCTACACTTGATACATTTAATAATTTTATAAGGAGATAATTGAAAACATGATAAAAATACTAGTTTTATTTCTTTCCCTAAAAAATTCATTACTCTCATTTTATTATTTTAACTCTTATTTTTTTATTTTTCTTACAAGACCCAGTTTAGACCTAAAATTTCCCCTAATTAGTAGGATAACATAATAATGTTTTGGTTTCTCAATACTTAGACATTTTTTTGTTGCTAAGTGCTTTTACGAGTATGTGTGGAACCATTGTTTCTTGACGCATGCAAATTTTCAACTCACTACCAACAAATATGGAGGATATCGAGAAATTTCCCCTAATTAGTAGGATAACATAATAATGTTTTGGTTTCTCAATACTTAGAATTTTTTTTGTTGCTAGGTGCTTTTACGAGTATGTGTGGAACCATTGTTTCTTGACACATGCAAATTTTCAACTCACTACCCGCAAATATGGAGGATATCAAGGTATGAACACCATCACTCCAGGTGTCTATGTTTATGAACTTGTGTCATTGTTAGTGTACCAACTACATCCAAGGATTTGTAGGGACATGTTTGAACCAATTTTGGGGGATATTGTTTTTAAAATTAATTAATTCAAGCGAAAGATCAATGAATTATGTCTCGTTCTGTTAAAAAATGATAATTTATACCTTGATGAAAGGGAGGTATGGTTCATCTCTCTATGTACTGAAAACATGTGGGTCATTTAATCAATTACATAAACGTTATTGGCATCACACCTTTCAAGCAGGTAGCCATGCACCTAGATGTTATGTCATTTGTAGAGGTTTGTTTTCATGCTTCATGTGTTTGGGATGATTGAAGTAGTGGAACCAAATATCTTATAATACGTTTTGGACGTAGATTAGAGAGAAACACATTTCAAGATAGCATATGTGTGATCAAGCTATATTTTGACACTAGATCATATTTTAAAGAAAGCATTAATTGAGTCAATCTGGTGGTTTCGATGTGGTCTAGCTAAGCAACAATAACAATCGAGCAGCATTGAAAATCTATAACTACACAAAGTGAATCGAAAATTCTCAAGTAAAAAATCAAAAATTCATTTCTAAAATCCACTTTTATAAACCATATCAATAATCATCATCATAATTCTTCCCTTAATTATTTATAATATTCTAAAAAATATATGATCACAAATTAAAAATATAATCTGAGACACATTTATTTTAACTCAAATCTTGGGGTAATTATTTATATTATTCTAAAAATATATATCACAAATTAAAAAATATAATCTAATATACATATAATTTAACCCAAATCTCGAGGTAGCAAAAAGTTATCAATTGGATTCTTTATTTATCTCTCGTTCCAAGTTAACAACTTGATTTGTCATTATCTATCGGTCCTTATTTTAAATTCAAGGTGAGGATGGATCCATTTTAGTTTAATACAACTTGTATGCAAGTCCTACCGTTGAAGTTCAAAGAAAATCGTGGTAATCCATGGTGTTCAAATCTTACAAGCATGGTCACCTTGGCATGCAGCTTTAGCCTCCGCATTTCCTATTGTGTTGGCATAAATGGTTTTCCAACTTTCTACATATTGCACATGCACATATGGCTTTCAACCTTTAAAAAAATTGCATTTGGTTGCCATGTGTTCAACGCCATAGTTAATGCTAGCATGACATGTTATTTAACTATTTTTTTCCCCCGATGTATGTTGTAGGACAAGTTGGGAATCCTTTAACCTGGGATGTCATGACAGTGTTTCCATAGCATAATGTTTGTTGCATTACTAATGGAGATAAATGAAAAGGGATATGATGGGTAGCTCATATTAGTGTGCATCCACTAGCTCAAAATCAGTTTGTTTTTATTTTGGTTAGTTTCATCTCTTTCAAATTCATTTAGCAATGATATCTCTTCATTCTTTGCTCTTCACAGGAAAACATGGATTCTTCTCACTATCTAAGATATAAGGACAAGTTGGGAATCCTTTAACCTGAGATCTCATGACTGTGTTTCCATAGCATAATGCTTGTTGCATTACTAATGAAGATAAATGAAAAGGGAGATGATGGGTAGCTCACATTATTGTGCATTCACTATCTCAAAACAATTTGCTTTTATTCTAATTAGTTTCATCTCTTTCAAATTCATCTAGCAATGATATCTCTTCATTCTTTGCTCTTCACTGGAAAACATGGATTCTTCTCACGAACTAAGATATAAGATATATTGCACTTCTTTTTCATTAGGGATGCAATCTAATACACTTTTTGGATTTATTGGTTTTCAAACAATTTCATTTATTTATGTTAAATTGGGTTGTTTGGGAAGGATTGCAATGAGTAGGGATTTGTCCCATAATACTTTTGAGTGTCAATTTCTAGATCTAGAGGAGAATATTCACCCTGAATATCAAGAAGAGAAGGAAGAAAACAAAATGTGTGAAGATGACGAAGGTATGCCAAGAGGATTGTGGATGGAGTAAATGTCACAACATATAGCCATCATTATGGATGGAAATTACCAATGGGCAAAAACACACATATTTCGGTGAACTTATCCTCAAGGCATATTCTATAGAATAGAGAAAAGAGCAAGGAATCCCCATCCTTTATGTGGGTGAATTCGCATACTAACTGTTAGAACTATGCCCACCCACTCCCTCGACTTATTACATATGCCTACACCTATTGAAAGTATAACACATTAGGTCCACCAGGGAGAGAAAGAATCATTAGCACCTGGAGGAGATACAATGCCACGAACATAAACCCAAATTGGAATATATGCACCCCAAAAACTTAGATCTGAGTGTTGGATCTATGGGTTCACAATAATAATGTATATTCTAGTGTTAATTATATCTCCTTGAACCAATAGATAACATTGATAATGCTTAAGAAATATCATGGGTCGAAATGAATGAAATTGCTAGCTCAATATTGGCAGATCATCAAAGTGCATACCTTTAACTCCTAGAGTCATAAGTTGTAGTCCAAGCCTTGTTAGCAAGCACCAATACATTGTCTATATACCCACTTTGTAAGCAACTGTGTACTCTTTATTCTATGCAAACAACCAGTGTTTCAACTATTACACCTACTATTGCAAGTGATGAATTTTTTATTGAGTGATCCAGGTGGATATCGATGGCCACCCACCTAGTCCACTGGCTCGAAAAACAGTTTTCCACCTTGGCAGTTTTTTCGACAGTTTTTTGAGATCCAACCTTTTGGGGCTGTTTTGAGGCCCTAAACAATGTTTTTTGGGGATTTGGGGCCCAAGTGCCTACCCAAGACACTTACCCGGGCTAGTCAAAAATTGTTCTTCTCGGTTAGACCTTTCCAATGAGCTATCATGCGCATAAAATGGAGATCATATGCAAAATTTACAACCACGGGAAGTTGATGTACTAACTTACCCAAACAGGGCCCACATGACTTTTGGCGCTTCATTTCCTAGGGTTAGGTTTTTGGATGTCTAGGGTTTTTGACATTCCCGTTTATTGTAAAAGGCCTTCAAAGCCTCATTGTAACCATCTTCTTGCGAATGAGCGCAGTCATCACATCTCTTCTCAGAGATAGGCCGCCACCATTCTAGAAAGCTTGTTTTCCGCTACATTTTACAGTTTCAACTTATTCAATAGAAAACCAGTTTTATTGTATCTCTGTTATTTTGTGTTAAGCATCTTTTAATAATCTGTATTCATTTCGTTATGCTCATAAAATCCGAATCAGTGGTATCAGAGCGGTCTACTCCTTGTCGTCTTAATGCATGTCCCCAATGAGGTCAGGGTACACAGAATTGGGTCTCGAGCTTGTTTCTCTTGAGGACAAAAGATCTCGCACGCCCAAGCGACCTCTCACGGCAGGAAAAGAAAGATGACGGGATAGGATATCCTTTCAAAATGTTGCTTGAGGAAGCCTTCACACAACAAAGGAACAAGATGATGGATAGTTTCGCACAAATCCTTCGGCTACTACCAACAGGCGATGCATCTTCCTCGAGCGGAGGTGCCACCCCCTTCAAGGTACAAATCAACTTCTATATTCCTATATTTGAAGGTCAGATAGATGAAAATGATGTAGACAAGTGGTTGAATCTATTAGAAGGGTATTTTTCTATCCATAAATTTTCAAATAGAGAAAAGATTACTTTTGCGCTCCTCAAAGCCATTCCCCATGTCAAAGATTGGTGGGAAACTTTCTGCGAGCAAAAGGAAAGAGAGGAATCCTCATTATTTATAGTCACGACCACTTGGGAATCCTTTAGGGATGATATTAAGGAACTGTACTACCCTGTCGGAAGTTATGATGACTTGTATACCAAATGGACCACATTGTGACAAGAAAGAGACCAAGCAATCCTAGAGTTCACAAATATCTTCCATACCTTGCACACCAAGATGGATATCAAAGATTCATAGTGACATCTGGTGCTCAAGTATCGCGGTGCTCTGCATAGATACATCTAGACCGAAATGGAATTTCTTGACATCTCGTCCTTGAGTGCGGCCTACCCATATGCCTTCAAAATCGAGCAGAAGCTCAAATATAATACTGGGAAATTTGGGTCTAGGAACCCCTCATAGCAAAAGACAGGAAAGGGCGGCCCCAACCCATAGAAAAAAGGACAGAGAAAATATGTATAGTATTAGGAAAACCATTCCAAGCCCTAAGCAAAGAAGGACACCGGAAAGACAAAGAAAGATATCGGGAAGTGGTGCGACTTCCATAAGAGCCCTTAGCATAACACTATTGACTACTGCTCAAAGCAGTCACTGGTGGCCAAAGTGAAAGCCTCTGAATCAGATGCGGGTTTTGACTTTGAGTCATAACCGAAAAGGGGAAGACTGATCATTGACGTGGAACCCAGTGCCACCGTTTCTACCACCAAGTTCCAACTTAATGAACCAAATGAGCCAGAAGAAAGAGAACGCCTCTTCCATTCATAGATGTGGGTAAAAGGCACCCCGCTGCACTTCATCGTTGATAGTGGTAGCCAGAAGAACCTCATATCAACAGAGGTCATCAAGCGGTTGGCCCTGCCAACAACGCCACACCCACAACCCTACACCATTGGATGGCTCTGCCAAGGAAGCGATCTCCGCGTAAGCCAATAGTTCCAACTATCGTACGACATTAAGCCCTTCAAAGACAAGGTATTGTGTGATGTTGCTACTCTCGAAGTTTGTAATGTTCTCCTGGGACAACCTTTTTTATGGAAATGTTGTGTTGTATATGAGTTTAGGTCTCGTAGTGTTATGATTAATTTGAACATGAAATTGTACAGGATGCCCGAGCCAGTCCCTCCTAGTGCCATTTCCTTGATCTCTCCTAACCAATGCAGGAAGGTCATCTCTCAGACTGAGAAATTTGTCTTCTTCGTGATTCACTCTCAGAGTGAGAGAAAGATCACAACCGCAATCAGGGCCTCCATGGTCGATCTCTCCACACAACACAAGCAAGTGGATAAGGTTGTGGAAGAATACTAAGATATATTCTCCTCTCTTATCAGGGTACATCTGCATTGCCAGGTCAAGCATCCCATCGATTTGACCACAGGCACATCGCTACCCAATGGGCCAGTCTACCACCACTCTCTGTTAGAAAACGAGGATATCAAGAGGCAAATCCAATAACTACTCCACAAGGGGAACATCCATCCGATCTCATCACCTTGTGGGAGCCCAATCATGTTGGTGCAGAAGAAAGACGTGACTTGATGAATCTACATTGATTATCAGGCCATGAATAAAATCACAGTCTAAAACCGGTACTTGAATCCCCGAATCGGTGACCTCCTTGATCATCTCACGAAGGCCAAATAATTTAGTAAGATTTATCTAAAGTCTGGCTACCCCCAGGTCCCAATAGAACAGACAGATGTATGGAAGACTGCCTTCAAGTCAAAAGAATGTCTTTTTGAATGGCTAGTCATGCCCTTTGGTTTGACAAATGCTCCAACAAATTTTATGAGGATGATGGACGATATCATATGACCTTTCACCAATAATTTTGTAGTGGTGTATCTGGAAGAGATCCTCATCTACAACAAGACTTGGGCGGAACACTTGCAACATATTCAATAGGTTTTGCACACCCTGCGGTAACACAAACTATATGCAAACTTGGAAAAATTCTCCTTCAGCATGGACATGGTCCTTTACTTAGGCTACATCGTTAATCAACATTGTGTGCATGTGGATCCAGACAAGATCTAGGTCATTCGTGACTAGCCAGCCCCAACCACACTCACTGAACTTCAGAGCTTCTTGGGTCTTGCCAATTTCTATCACAGGTTCGTGCTGGGATTCTCTCATATTGCATGGGACCTCAGCCAAGTAACCAAGGGTGGCAGTAAGAAAAAATTTGTGTGGGGCCTATCCCAACAACAATCCTTCAATGACTTGAAGAAGCGTTTGTGCTCATCCTTGATACTTTCATTACCAGACTTGCAACATCCCTTTGAGATCGAGACAGATGCTTCAAACTATGTTGTGGGCATTGTTCTCACTCAACACGACCACCTTATGACATATCATAGTGAAACACTATCAGATGTTGTCTGTAAGTACCCTACTTACAACAAAGAAATGTACTCTATTGTGAAAGCCTGCCACCAGTGGAGACATTACATTCTTGGGACAAAGACAGTCATCCACACTGATCACAAGCCACTATAGTTCATGCAAACCCAAGGCAAATTGCAAAAGGACCGCCATCAAAAGTGGTCAACATACTTACAATAGTTCCACCTCAACATCAAGTATAAAATAGGAAGTACCAACCAAGTTGTTGAATGCCTCAGCCGACCTCTAGTCGCGACACTCACCATGGTGCTAGACTCTTGCGGCCATGAGACCTCTAGATGGCCCCACCTCTATGAGACAGACCTTGACTTCTCCACCACCTACCAAATGTTGGGCACCAACTCAGTGGTCGCTAATTGCCATCTTCAGGATGGGTTGTTATGCCGTCTGGGCCATCTCTGTGTTCCTTCAAGCAAGCGCACAAAGCTGATTTGGGAAGCTCACTACAGTCGGGTTATAGGACGCTTTGGTGTCAAAAATATAGTAGCAGTGTTGTAGAAACATTTCTACTGGCTGAAACTTTGACAGGATGTCGACAAATATATTAGGTCATGCATCACCTACGCTATTGCCAAACCTACCACTAAGAAACAGGGCTTGTACACCCCTCTGCCTACTCCTAACAAGCCATGGGAATCCATCTCAATGGACTACATGTCGAGCCTCCCATCCACCAAGAGGGGAAATGACTGTGTTTTTGTGGTTATTGATTGCTTTTCCAAGATGGCAATTCTAGTCACCTACAAGAAGAACATCAAAGCAGAAGCCACTACCAAGCTCTTCTTTGAACAAGTATGGGTACATTTTGGGATCCCACAAACCATTATCTCAGACCATGATAGTTGGTTCCTCAACTCATTCTGGTCGAGCCTCTGGTCACTGCTGGATACTAATCTCACCAAATCCACTGCCTTCCACCCCCAGACAGATGGCCAAACTGAGGTCGTCAATCAGATGGTCGTACATATCCCACGCATGTATAATTCAAAACACCCCCGCACATGGGATGAGAGTCTTCCCTATGTCCAACATAGCTACAAATGAGCGCTACATAGCTCAATTGGCCACAACCCCTTTCAGGTGGGGTTAGGATTCCAACCATTGGGCCCCATGGATGTTTCACTACCCCTGGCGACCACCTTGGCCGAATCGTCCCCTACTCCACCATAAGCTGACAAATCCACTCAGTTCATTGAGCGGATCCAACACATCCACCAACAAGTTCAAGATATTCTACAAAAGTCTAATGCCAAGTATGAGCAACGCCATGATCACCATCGGGTGCCACATAAGTGTCAGGTGGGTGAAAATTTTTGGTTGCATTTGTAGAAAGAACGCCTTACAGGGTCCCATCGGAAGCTTCTCCCACTCCGTTATGGGTCGTACACCATCACCAAGGTTGTGAGTGACAATGCTTTTGAGCTCAACATTCCCCCCTTCCTTGGTCTGCATCCAGTCTTCAACGTGGCTCTCCTTCAACCATATTTCCCACCATTATTGGACACCTCAGAGATAGCAGAGCAGTTGACACCAACAGAACTCAACCCCGACTGCATGCAACATGCATCCAGTGATCTAATTGTGGACACATAGATCAAAGGCACTTGACAACAAAGGATCCAACTTTATCGAGTTGTCAAAACATGACAGCTCCTGCACCAAGGCAAGTGGCTCACTCGGGGCCAAATTCAACAAAAATTTCCTCATATGATGGGGGAAATCAATGCAATGGATACCATTACTTCCCAAGGAGGGAGGATTGATCCAGGTGGATATCGGTGGCCACCCACCTAGTCCATTGGCTCGAAAAACAATTTTCCACCTTGACAGTTTTTTCGGTAGTTTTTTGGGTTCCAAACTTTCGGGGTCGTTTTGAGGCCCTAAACAACGTTTTTTGGGGATTTAGGGCCGAGGTGATTATTAAAGGCACTGGCCTGGGCCAATCAAAAATTGTTCTTCTTGGTTAGACCTTTTCAACGAGCTATCGTGTGCCTAAAATGAAGATCGTATGCAAAAGTTACGACCCCGAGAAGTTGATGTACTAACTTACCCAAACGGGGCCCACATGACTTTTGACTTCATCTGCTAGGGTTAAATTTTTGGATGTCTAGGGTTTTTGACATTCCTGTTTATTGTAAAAGGCCTTCAGAGCCTCACTGTAACCATCTTCTTGCGAATGAGCGCAACCGTCACATCTCTTCTCGGAGATAAGCCGCCACCATTCCAACAAGCTTGTTTTCCGCTGCATTTTACAGTTTCAACTTATTTCCTTATTGAATAGAAAACCAATTTTATTGTATCTCTGTTATTTTGTGTTGAGCATCTTTTAATAATCTATATTCATTTCTTTCTGCTCATAAAATGCGGATCATTGAGCTAAGTCAATAGGTGGAGGAGCAATGGTGGAAGGTGGAGTATAAGTAGGGGGTGGTGACCGAGAGGGATGGGCATGAACAAACCACTTGGCACCATACAAGAAGAGGGAGTAGAAGGAGGAGCAAAAAATTTGGATTGCAATTGACAATTGACAATGTAATTTGGTTGTATATACATGAAAAATCAAGATTGGGCTATCGTGAATTTGCAACATGCTTGGTTGATGAATAAGAAGCTCCCTCATTCTGATAGGTGATGACAAATTGGATAGGTGGCAGGTTTTAGTTCAAGGAGGATAGACAATGAAGGCTTGAGTGGAACCATCCCCTTTAAAAATGCCTTTGATGTAATTAGTCCATCATAATGAAAAGTGTTGTGAGGTTCTCGTCATGAATTTTGTTTTTATCAGATGCATATGTTTTTGTGTTTTTTAGATGAGGGTGAAAGTTCCATGTGAATAGTTGTTGTGAAACACTTTAATTTGATATTACTTGGAGATATCAAATTTAACAACTAAACCAATTAGATATCAACTTGAATTATTCATTACCCATCCTAATTATTCAACCATGACCTAACCAACTTGAATATTTTATATTTAAAAAAACTAAACATTCCATGTCTAATTTTTTTTGAAAAACCCTCACTAGAATTTGTCTAGCCAATTCTGTCACTCTCATCAATTTGGTGCACTTCCACTTTTTATTTTACCTTACAAGTTAAGTGGAAGACCCAATCACTAAAAGGTAGTGAAAAATTATAAGCAAAAACATTTCCAATGTCTAAATAATAGTAATCAACTACTTCCAAGGTCTAAATAATAACAATCAACTACCTCCAATTTTTGATTTTCTAGAAAAAGTGTTATTTTATTAATTTTTATTTTAAATATCTAATTTAATTAAATTTTAAATATATTTTAGATAGATTTTATTAAACTCTTTATGAGACCAACCAAACAATCATTTAGAACAAAGTTTAATTTAATTAAATTTTAGATAGATTTTATTAAACTCTTTATGAGACCAAACAATCATTTGGAACAAAGTTTACTTTTGATGTACATTGTAAAACAAGAAATTATGATAGCTATAGTTAGTTAGTGGTATATGACTAGGTTTTAAAGATGGACTTCATTTACTCAATTGAGTATGGTCTCCTTCACTTTATATCAAAAGCTAGTTTCTCATTGAATCTACTTTCAATTTTTTTTTGGTTTCTAATTCACATTGTTTGCTTAGTTAATCTTGTTGTACACCCACTTAAATCATACTGAAATGTTGATTCTCAATTTATAAGATGAAAATTTAACTTTTTCCTAAGATACACGATGTAGGGGAGTGTTGGTTGGTTTTTGCCTCCTCATTCTATATATTTACATAACCTTTCCTCCATAACTCTTTGGATTTTTCCCATCTCCCTATTTCACAACTCAATCTTTTTAACTAATTCTTAGTTGTGATATTACGTGTCTTTTCACACTATGAAATATTGAAATTAAGTAATTTTACACATTGATCTCCTAGTATTGTTAAAATTATCTATCTAACATTATTGTTTTCATGTGTTTTTTTAATTTTCCATATTACTATACATGACTTTTTTTAATCCGTTTGACATCTTTTTCTTTTATATCCCTCAGGCCATTTTTTTATAATATAGATCCCATGTTTTCTTCCTTTGGTCATCTTAAGAATCATTGCAAGTCAATGGATGTAATTCTAATCGTTTCTCACATGAATCATTAGAAACATAAATCATGAATCTTACGTTAGACGGGCCCATAAATCTTACGTTATACGGGCCCACATAAATCACGAAGTTAGAACTCGTCACACATGTTGCACGCATAAAAGACGAAAGGCGGAAGACAAAGACGTTGTTTTTACACGTTGTTATGTTCATATGGTATCATATTAATTTACGTAAAATTAGTCATCCCATCATGAATGTGGACATGTTTGGCCGATAAGGCTTTCGGAATTGTATGGGTTACACTTTTATATATATATATATATATTTTTGTAAAAGGTGAT
Organism: Picea engelmannii; assembly: GCA_009831015.1. Classification (NCBI taxonomy): domain Eukaryota; kingdom Viridiplantae; phylum Streptophyta; class Pinopsida; order Pinales; family Pinaceae; genus Picea; species Picea engelmannii. The sequence goes on along the minus strand of ML788878.1, from coordinate 575,472 downwards.
GTATAAGTAATTGTTAGGATATATCCTAACAATTATTTATACATCACCTTGCAAAATTATATATATATACTAACAATTACTTATACATCACCTTGCAATTAACTTTTTCTATGTTTGATTAAATATAAAGTCTGCAAAATTATATATATATATATATATATATATATATATATATATATATATATATATATATATCACCTTGCAATTAACTTTTTCTATGTTTGATTAAATATAAAATCATGTAAGCAAATATTTTATTAAGATCTTCACGTGGAACAATTGTCTTTTATTGTCTCTTTATCAATCGCCACCGCATTGACATTTGGAGTTATATTTATTCCCTTTCATCACTGCTCATGCCAACAACGTGTAATATTTTTTTTGGTTATTTGTTTAAATTTTAATATATATATATAGAAACGGTTGCTCTAAAAATAAAAGAGGAGGTTGCGCCCTGACCCTCTGAACGTTCAACTTCCAAAAGTTTACAACAATTCAAGAGTTTAGGCTTTAGGGTCTGATTCATCCTATTACAGGATATACTATACATGATATACTAAAGGAAAAAATATGTTTTAAAGTATAACAATTTACAAATTGGGCATCATGATTATTATAGATTCTAACAAAACCACTGCTTAGAAACCAAAATTTATATAGCGTTTGTAATTATAGATAAATTTGAAAGTTTTTATGATCCTTCCTTTCTTGTTGGATTTTTGGGGCTGTTGATTGGTGATTGCTTCCTTGAGGCTCGTCCATCAATAAAGGTGTCTGATTCATCGTCGGGTCCTCCTTGCTCTCTTGAAATGTGGTGGAGGACGGCTGATACATGGAGGGTGACGCTAGTTCTATGGAATCAGGTCCCACCATGAGTGCTCCCCAATATGAACGTGCCCCTCTTCTAAGTTGCAAGCCAAGTTTGCTTTAAGATCAACTTTCGTATTTTGATCTCTAAGAACATGAAAGGCATGGAAGGATTGATCCAGATGGATATCGGTGGCCACCACCTTTTCCAACTGGCTCAAAACAGTTTTTTGACAATTTTGGCAATTTACTATTTTTAACAGTTTTTACTTCTGGGGCCATTTTGAGGGCCTAAATGAAGGCTCTTCGGGATCGAGCTCCTCAATGATAGTCAAAGGCATAATTGAGCCCCCAAAATGAATCTCCTCGATGATACCTTTCAAATGGGCTATCACACACCTAAAACAAAGATCATATGCAATAGTTACGACCCCGGGAAGTTGATGTACTAACTTACCCAAACGGGGCCCACATGACTTTTGGCACTTCATCTCCCAGGGTTAGGTTTTTGGATGTCTATGGTTTTTGGCATTCTTGTTTATTGTAAAAAGGCATTCAGAGCCTCATTGTAATCTTCTTCTGGCGAATGAGCGCAACTGTCACATCTCTTCTGAGAGATAAGTCGCCACCATTCCAGCAAACTTGTTTCCACTACATTTTACAGTTTCAACTTATTTCATTATTGAATAGAAAACCAGTTTTACTGTATCTCTGTTATTTTGTGCTAAGAATCTGTTAATAATTTGTATTCATTTCGTTCTGCTCATAAAATCCGGATCAAGGATTCCATGGTTCTTTGAGATGAAGGATACTTTGGATTGTTTGACTGAGAATAATGTTGCTTGGGAGACTTTGTCGATAGATACTTTGAATTATAAGAGAAGAATCTCCTACTATGACTATGTTTTTTTTATCTCTCTTTCCTTTACTAGCTCCACACCTTTTCATGTTGTGAGAGCCTCTACATTATTGTTAGATGTTTTCCCTAATCCCCAAGAATAGCTCATTACCTCTAATCCTTCGAGGTCGAACATCACCCCACCCGCTCCTACCACCCCTTTGTTAATTCTTTAACTTGATGTACAAGTGGCCAATGATTTGTGGCCAAGCTCTTTTTTTTCAATAGAAAATCATTTAAGAGCTTGTGACCCAATCTATCTAGAAAGTATTAAAAAACAGATTTGTTAGTCTTTCTGCAAGTGGCCTAAAAATTTGGACATGTGGCTTGTCTTCTCAAAGAAGATGGGCTACATGTTTTCTTTGGAAAAGACATTATAATGATTCAATTTTTTTTCTTTGTTTATTTTATGAAGGTCAATTTTTTTTCCATTTTAACTTATGATTATGAGACACATCTCACCTCATGTTGCATTGTAGTACAACCATTGTTTATCTTACTCTCCCTTTTTTCAAGCATCGAGAGAGACTAAATCTCTATAGATGCAAACATTTATTATGTTGCATCTTCGATCCTGACATAAGTCCAAGATTAAGATTAAGATGAATATATACAATCTACTTTTATAATTTCAGTAAAGTAGATAGTACTCCATAAGAAAATGTCAATCAATGTATAGCTAAGTGTAAAATGAATTGTAACTAAGTATAAGATGAGTTATTCCAAGTGAAATATATGAATAGTTTATTTAATTGTTATTGTTTTAATATATTTTGTTAATCTCATATAATATGGTTTTAATAATGTGAGTATTTCGCTTCAATATTATATGAGTTTGCATGATGACATTAGAGTTACCTTGTTACAATATCTTTTTCATGCTAAATTTTAAAAGCGCCTCTTAACATAAAAATTAAAGAGTTTTTTTAATAAAAAAAAGTGAATGTGAATGTTATTACATTCACATACAATTTAAATTTTAAAAATACCTCTTAACGCAAAAATTAAAGAATTTTTTTAATTAAAAAAAGTGAATGTGAAGGTTATTACATTCACATACAATTCATTAAAGTGAGTAAAATTCCACATACAATCCATTAAAGTGAAAAAAATTGAGTAGAAGGAGAAAGTTTTTACTTTGCAAATAAAATTGAGTAGAAGGAGAAAGTTTTTACTTTGCAAATACTAGAAACTTTTTATAGGGAATGATTGAGAGAAGCTTCTCAACAAGATTGTGTGCAGTAAGGGGAGTTGAAATTAAAAATCAAGTTGTTGCATCTAAGAGAAGAGGGAACATGGTAGTTAAAGGTGTGAGTAAATTATGAGCTTCAAACACACTTAAATGTCACAGATGAAAACCTTTTTCAAAATATATTAAAATGTTGTAATTTTATAACAATAAAAACTTAGTAATGGATATATAATTAAATTTTAAATTACAAATAATAGATTTTAAATTAAATTTTAAACCAAAAAAATCAAATATATGAAGATAAATTTTGAAAAACTTAATAATAAATATATAATTAAATCTTAAATTATAAATAATAGATTTAAAATTTAATTTTAAACCACTAATATCATTAGAGAAAAAAAATACATATTCAAAATATCTGCAGATAAAATTTTGAAAATGCAAGTCGATTTTTTTTTTGAAAAGTCAAAAAGATGAACAATGTGAAAAAACCACATATATATTTTAAAAAGTGATCAACAATGCTCGACTGTAATGATTGATATAAAAAAACGTGAATAGTAAAGTGAAGCACCTTAAAAACACTTGATAACACCAAAAGTAAATGGTTAACATAACACCAAAAGTAAATGGTTAACGTCTTTACTCTTTTGGATTTTATCCACATTTCTAAAGTCAACTTTATCAACACCATCATTATTAAATTTAATGATTTTTTTTTTTTAATTATGTTTTTAGGGAAATGAGGAAGAACCTTAGATTTGTATCACTAAATAATTAAACAAGATGATGGTATATTTAAGAAGGGTGGTCATTAGATAAGGATAACTAGATAATTAAGGAGTGCGATTTTATATTAAAGGAATGTGGTTGTCATGAGTTAATGTTTTATATTATAATTGAATATGATGAATTATTTATGTGATTGGGAAATGATTAAATACTAAATAACAAGGAAAGTGATGGTATAGTTAAGAAAGATGGTTGTTAGGTTAATATAATTAAATAATTAAGGAAGACGATTCTATATATTGGAGTGTTTTTGTCATGATTTCACTTAAAGTCGATTCTATAATCAACTAGTATGATTAATAATAATAGGTCGTGTGTAAATATTACTAGCATACCTTGAAGTGGGGAAAGGAAACGTCGAAAAAAAGAAAGTAACATATGTGTTATGACCATCATATATTTAATGAGAGAACAAACAATGAAACATAGGTAATATAGAGAAGTGAATGTCATAATAAACTTTTCTCACGTATATGCCAAAAACTAAAGGTGTTAAATCTCTACTTTTTATAATTCTAGATGTCATATAAAGATATTTGCTACACACAGATTGAATCATAATTTGTTATGAAATGAAATAAAATAGAAAACAACTTTTATTTTCACCATTGATTCCTAGTAAGTCTTCCTTCTTAGAAGCAATTTCAAAAGCAATTTTAGTATATATGCTAGAGAAAAGAGATAATAAGTGTCACACAATTATCACTTATCTTTATAACCCAAAGGGATTGAACCCTTCAAGCTATATTATTGGATATTCTTACAATATTTTGTAGATTCTAGGGCACAATTACACAATTTCCTTTGATTCTCAACACTAAGAAACCTAAGGCTCTCGTAAACCCTAGTCATAGCATCAATTTTAGAATCCAACAAACAAATTGGGTATCGAAGACAAGGTAACCTGTTCAAACAGAGTATAATTTTCACAAACCCTACAAACCGTAACTTTGAAATGCATTCTCGAGGTTGCTAAGGGTGCCCCAATTACCAAGATTCCCAACTCTCACTAAAAACAATTAGTAAAAGATACCTTTAAGACATTTTATTGAATCAAGGAAGCTATGGGAAGTGCTAATAAGGTTAAAGTTAAACCCTAGAACTATAAACCTTCACAATTTCTTACAAAGCTATACCAAAAAACACCACGGGCATGATATAAAAAAAGTTAGATTGTGCAAAATATTTATTTTAACTTTAAAAAGGCAGGTTACATGGCCTAACCTAAATGATTCTAACTTTAAAGCCATATCTTCCAACACTAACAAAAGAATGAATAAATAATCATACAAGAAGAACATATAATAATCATGTCAAAAATGTCAAATAGCTTTTTCTCATGATTGGTAGATTCAGAATTGGCAATCTAATCCATTCCTTTAATCTTTCTTTAATAAGAAAAGCAAGTGATTTATCTCTCCTTCTAGGAAAATCCTTAGCATAGCCAAATCTCCACTATTATCCATAATTACAACATGTGTCGTCCTTTTTTTCCTTAGTTTTATTGATTTGAGCAATGAACATACCGTCTCAAGTAAAAATCAGAGAACCATTGTACTTTGCATATTTCTTAATCAATGATTGCATTAATCATACCGACTGAAGTAAAAATCAGAGAACCAATGTACTTTGCATATTTATTGATCAATGATTGCATTAATGGAAGCTATGTGTATGGTTGAAAGTGTTGAAATTACATCAATGGAAGCATATTGCATTAAAGTGCTGAAATATAGATGGATGAAATTATCGAAGGGAAACATTAGAGCATGAAAACAAACACATGATAGAAAATATGAAATCAAGGACCAAGAAACAAAGATGATTTTAAGGATGAAATTTATATTAAAATGTAGAAACATGGGCTAATATTACTAGTCCTTGATATGAAAAATGTAAAATGTTTGGCAATAGTTTTGTAAAAATATTCAAATTTCTAAGGATTTTATATAGTTTCTACAAAATTTTGGCAATTTTTAAGGTAAAATAATTTTATTCTATGGAATTTGGGCAAATCGTTTTTAGAAAAAGGGGATATTTCTGTATGTTTTTTTGGGAAAAAACATGGAAAATTAGCCCAATAGCGAAATTTGGCCCCTAAAATCATCTATGCCAAGAAATTAGTAAATTATGTTGCTATTAGCCACCTACATAGATTATGGTTCTGCTTCCAATAAACTTTGCATCGACTTTGGTGCTCAAATGACATTCTATACGTATTTTGAAGCTTTCGACCAACTTTCAAAATAGGGTTGTGTTATCAAACTTGTGTTTCTCATGTTTTGAATACACTTTGCGAAAATATCAATCTTGTTTCTAACATCTCTGAGTGAACGATCCAGGTGCGTGGAATTAGCATGGTTCATGCAAATGGATCTGAACAATCTTTTGGAATACCAACTAATATGCGCAGATTGTAGTTGATTAAGGATGAAGGTCATAGTGTGGAAAGTATATTTAGTGTTGCGCAGTCACCACAACTAGTATGGCTATGTTGGTTTCCATGTCCATTTTTCTCCCTACCTTCCTGGATTTCAGTAAATAATTTGCGAGTTTTATGTATACAAGGGGCATAATTGGAAACACTTGGCAACATGAATCTTAGGTAGTCATGTTATTTCTTGACAAAAATGTTGTTTTGTTTTTTCTTCAAATTGTAAAAATTGCTTGCTCTTCAGTATTGTCTTCGTATACCACAATGCCAAAGAGTTGACATGGAAAGGCTCAAACCCACATTGAAAATGTGAACATTGTAGGCCCCAATGTAGTTAAGGGAGTTGAATATTGATGCTAACCTTTTAATGATCCAAAGTCCATTGGAACGCTGAAGCACCTTCAAAAATTTGTAGTGCAATGGAAGTCCCGCGTTGTCACATTTAACATGTTATCAGTAGAATATATCGATGATGTTTCAGATGATCTTGGGGATTCAGTTGATGTTAAAAATTTTCCAGCCGAAGTCTGTGAGATGCATTCCTTAAAACACTTGGTGTTAAAGAGGTGTTCAAGTATGATGTTGCTCCCAGATTCAACTAAGAACTAGACAAACCTACAACATATCGACTTGGGATGGTGCTTCACTTTGTAGGGCCTCCTAGATTTAGTTGGGAACTAGACAAATCTCCAATGTATTGACTTGGGATGGTTGCAGGAGCTCCCAGATTCAGTTGGGAACTGGATGAACCTTCAATATATCAACTTTCCCAAGTGATCCGCTTTGCAGGGGCTCCCAGATTTAGCTCGGAACTCGACGAACCTCCAACGTATCTTTCCACAGACATTTTGGCAACTTCTCAATCAACTCCATGTCAAATAAGTTAATAAATTATTTTATATATATACATGTTTTTCTCAATAAAAATAAAAGAAATTTTTGGAGAAACTAGATGACAACGGTAGAGGCCTATGGCCTTCTCCTCACTTATATCCCAACTACTCTGAGCATAATGACACAATTCTGTTTTCAGATTAAAAAATGAGTATCTAGTAGTTTTCCTGAAAAATATAGTCTCCATGACTAATCTAAACAATTTTTTATATTTCTATTAAGCACTTATGTAGAACTAATTGTATGAGATCAAAATCTATCCATATACAAAAACATAATATGATCATCCCATCTTGTCTGAGTATCTGTTCATTATACATGACTATACAAAGTATGCAAAATCTATGCAAAAGAAATGATATCAGAAAAAAACTATTCATCAAAACATTTTAGATCTAACTATTCATATTTGGAGCAATAAAAAAATATCCACATACAAAAGCGTAACATGATCATAACATTTTGTCTGAGTATCTGTTCATTATACATGCCTATACAAAGTCTGTGCAAAAGAAATGATATAGAAAAAAACTAGCCATTAAAACATTTTAGATTTAGCTTATTCATATTTGGAGCAAAGAGTTGTGAAAACATTCTAAAAAGACATCCTGAAAATACATCTGGGACCTTTTCAAATATCTTCCACGTACCTCTGTCCAATGTCAATCTAGCTTTGAAGAGGCGGTCTATTTCTTGATTCCTATCCCTATACACAACATGATTCCTATCCATATACACAACATGATTGAAAGTTAGGAAATTATTCATGATTCCTATCCCTATACACATGATTGAAAGTTGGGGAATTATTTTATAATTAGATCCAAACTATGATGGTTGAAAAAACCCAAAATATTCATATTCATCCTTCAACATCATGACTGAATTAGTAACTTTTTTCATAAGAAATTCATACCATGTATTTTGATAGAGTGCTTCATCTATGAATCAACCGAATATTTTGCATGCCTGGTGAGTGAATCCCAAACAGTTCTACTATGTATCATGCAACATATGGAAATTTAACGGTTGTATGTTTCCTAAGATCACAACAGCTCCATGGACATAAGTGCCACCACTCTCCATTGCCAAGCAGTAAGTATCCCTGTAATGACTGGAAGTATTTTCCTAAGACAATACCATGTTTGAGCCACCCTTGAAATGGAATGCAAATTCTGGGAACCTAATATTTCCCACAATAGATACATTGTAACACAATCCAAAGCCATGATCAACTTCAAAATCAAAAGCTCTTCCATGTCCAATCTTAAAAAAAAAATCATCTTCAATATGCTTATAGATTGGTTCAAGAAAGGAATTGATAGAACAACTTGAATCTATTATGGTTCTGCCATTGTCTCCGCTCTCAAATGCCGAGTAAGTGGAGCAGATTGTCAAGCGTTTTCCAACAATACTCACCCCTTCGGGACCAAATAAATAGTTTTTAGAGTAAATCGAATGTACTATGGGGTTGATAAAAAAGGGAATGTAAATCAAAGGAATATCCTTCGGGACCGCCTTGTCACCAAGCAGTAAGCACTATCTTGTTGCTCTTATTATGAGAGTCCAGGCAATATGCAAATCTACCACCATAATAACGACGCAACTGGGAAGGCATAGACAATGCTCCTCTATTAAATCCTGTAGTACTAGCATAATTCTGGAATGAAACCAACGAACATCCTACTCTGAAGTCATTTATTTTTTGTCCCCCTTTGTCTTCCAATGGAAAAGTAAAGGTCTCACTCAATAGACACCTGATCATGTTTCCGGTGTCATATGAGATTGAACACTCTGGAAAAGTCCATCAGCACTTCTGCATGTTTATGCACTCACTCTCTAGCAATTCTTTGCACTTTCGATCAAAACACTTTACATGCACAAAAAAGGATGACCTTTTTCGATAAAAGCGGTTCCTTAAGACGTTGTTGCTCTTGTTACAATCACTTTTATAATTTTTGGTGCAGGGTACCCACACCAGATCATTGCCTGTGTCCATGACGAGCCACATATTGTGCAGAAGTACCCACTGATAATATGATGTAATACTTGAGGATGTCGCCGGGAAAGAAAATAGGCTCCCGCAGGGTGATCTACGTTCTATACTTGCTCTTCAGCGTCATGTGAAGGCTCATGGATATTGCATTAATCTTATGCTCATCTGTTGAGACAATATTGCAGAGAGTTCATTAATCTTATACTCATTCTATTGAGACAATATTGCAGAGAGTTGCACCAAGAGGCTAATCAAGAGCAACAACTTCAGCTTGGAAGTCACCATGTTGTGAATACTGAAGGAAAGCAATCATGGAAGAATGGGATTGAAGTGGATGTTATTAATTTTGATGGAAAGCAATCAAGGCAGAATAAGATTGAAGTGGTTATTGCATACAATTTGAGGATGTGTTGGAATGATGGGACTACAATGGTTCCACGTACAGTTGAAAGGGGCTCGATGGAGCAATGACAAAAATTAGGGCCCAACTGTACCTACTATTTGGTTTGAGGTGAAATTCTAGACACAAGACTCATATCGGACACTGGAAACAACATATTGTTGGGAAAAAACCATGGGAGACCCATCATTCAGAGCTTGGCCTTCAGAGATGTAGGTGAAGAAGGCTAGTTCTGCAAATTTTCCATTATCTTCTTCCATGGCCTCCACTGCAGGGTGCTGCTGCCTTCAGAGACATAGGTGAAGAAGGCTAAGGTCGTGGATGTCAGTGCTATCCAAGCACTTCCATAACAATCTCAAATGTTTCAAGCGATTCTACAACAATCTCGAGTGTTCCAAGCCATATACACCCTGGCACATGATTTCAAAATATATTGACACATGGTAAATTCTCGACAGACGACAAAATTAGCAAGGAAACTCTCCCTTAAAAAATGCCTTCCACATAAAAATATATAATAATATATTTGAATAACCAAAAATTTAAAAGTTAACATTTTCCTAAATATTCAAAACACAAAGGGTTTTATATGGAAAAGGATTACGATTAAATATAGAATATATAATAATAATAATAATAATAATCTATTTTTAAGGTCACGGCCAAGCCAACACACCAAACTTGGTGTATGAGACCCCCTTGTTTGTGGGACAAGGAACCCCCCTCCGCCCAGCGATTTGACTGGTAAAGTCTACGAAGGTATACATACCCTACCCCCCTCTGGATTTGAACTTGTGACCTCTTAAGAGGAAACACATGTTCTTAACCATTAGGCCCACTATAAAAATAACTTGTCACTGGGAGAACGTACCTGAAGTATTTCTTTTTATAATTGTATGTAAGAAAGTACTTTCACTTGTATTGTTAAAAATTCTTGTCCTTTTATGCCTCATGCTTCATTAAGCTTTTGGACACTATTGTGTCAACGTCTTATACATTTTTGGAAAGAGTTGTATACATTGATGTGGGATTTACTTATTTTTTATTGTAATATTGATAAAGAGGATGAAGGATGGAGATTGAAGTGTTTACTTCAATAATAAATGCATATATTTTATGGTTGTTTTTGTTTTTAATATTATCAAAGATTTTAGTTATTTTATATTTTAAAATAATAAGTCTTATTTATTTTTGTTAGATATTTAATCTTTGGGATTGCATTATCTATGTAAATATGATTGTGAATATAAAAAAGTATAGGTAATAGGAAAAATCAAATGAAAGATGAATACCAACCCTAATATATTTATAGAAATGATAATGCAATAGATAAGATAAGTGTGGACTTACAATTTTGTCCTACTTAGCCTACCAGTGGTATTAGAGCGTTAATTCCATGAGCTTTTTATTTCAGACATTGGTTTTTTTTAGGGAGAATCGGCTACATAAATTTCCACGAATCAATATTTTTTGTTGTTCAAAATCCATTTCTGAATGCGAGCATGCTGAAAAACCTCTGAAACACTTAGATTATATAGAAACAATCACTCAAATCTACAGAGCTAACAATTTCTCATCAGATTTCGAGTAAATATTCCCAGAAAAATCCCTGTAAAACATTTTCTTTTCTTTCCTCCCTTCCACGTGAAGAAAACATCAATTTTTGCAGTTTTTGCAATTTGCCTGTTTGTCTCCTCAATCTACTCGAATCATCCAAGTCATGGGTTTTCTCTGTGCTCTCGCCAGAAAGTGCTAGGGTTTTTCCAATCTCTTGTTTCTCCATTGAGCTTTGGGTTTGTTCTCTTCACATTACCGCCATTCTTGTGCGCCAATATGATCTATCCTGATGCTTTCCTAGCTCTCCAAAAACGATTTCAGTGAGAGATAGCGCAAATATGAATGAAATCTTTGTTGGTTTTTCATGTTCCTGGGTGCAGTTTGTGAGTAAAAGTTATTTTGACATTTCCACCTTGCACTCCATTATTTGTGTCCATGAGTGTGAATACCTGGACATTATGTTGGCATGTTTATCAGGCAAGTGTGCTTGTCATTGATGGCAAGATCAGAGTATGCAGCGATGGAAAAACATGGACAATGTAAGCTCAGAAGAGATAGTGCAGAGGTGCACGAAGAGTGCAAGAGTGTGCTTGTTTATTTGATGGCAAACCGACAGGCAAGGAAGAACAACAGTGATCGAAAAGCCAAAAAGATGATCCGACTCCATTTCAGAGTATTGGATACCGGGATTTCGGATACTGGGAGATTGAGAAGTCAAGAGTTGAGACTCTTCAACACAGGAGTCTCGGAGTTGCGAAATACGAAATCTCGAAATCTCGAAAGAGGCACATCAACAAAGAATTTCACATACCGCGCGTAAACTCCATTTCGGAGTTTCGGATATCGGGAAATTGAGAAGTCAAGAATTGAGACTCTTCAACATAGGAGTCCCGGAGTTACGAAATCCGGAATCCCGAAATCCCGAAAGAGGCACATCAACAAGAGTTTTGCAGACTGGGAAATAACTCCATTTCGGAGTTTCGGGTACCGGGAGTTGGAAGAGTCAAGACTCTTCATCATCAGGAGTCCCGGAATCGTGAAATGTGAAATGCTGAAATCCCAGAAGAAGGAGGATAATTTCGGATACCAGGAGTTGGGGATGTCAAGAACTCTTACTACAGGAGTCTCGAAGTTGCGAAACTTGAAATCGCAATATGTCAAATCACGAAGTGATCTAGGCCGACAGTTCTAGGAGGTGAATGTGGCAGACCACGTCAGAAAGGACAGGTGGAAGACAATGACACGTGGCATGATCAAACAACGAAAAGTGTCAAGTTGATTTGGAATTTCAGGCCACTGGAAATCACAATTCTGAGTGACACGTAGCATCCACTCGGGTCATGACATGTCATCGAGTGACGCAAGACTGACCTCACTTCGGGAGTTTTAACTCCATCACTCCCCCAAAGTCCCGAAGGATGAAGTCTCGGGGTAGAGGATAGCCGTCTGATCACCACAGATTGTGGACCATTGATCTGGAGATCGAAGAGCTGTAGAGAAGAGCTCAAACCGGCAAGCTCCATTTCAGAGTTTCAGGGATCGGGACATGGAGTGTAAAGAAATATTCACATCAAGGATGTCGAAATGCTGAATTGCGAAATCACGAAAGCACTTTATGGATAAGCGCTTGGATACCGATGGTGGTCACATCGTCGAGGAGCTATAGAGAAAATATTGAAGCGGCAAGCTCCATTTCGGAGTTTCAGATATCACGACTTGGAGAGTCGAGATGCCTCACAACAGGATTGCCGAATTGCCGAAATGCCGAAATGCAAAACACGTTTTGGCTCAGCCTGTGGTCACAGCCATTGGTCACATCGGCGGAATATGAAGGAAGGAGTTAGTGTAACCAAGCTCCATTTCGGGGTTCACGACTTGGATTGTAGAGACACTTGATCACACGAATGCCGAAACGATAAAATGAACGTAAGATTCAATGAAGTCAATTCAACGGTGCAAATGAATTTGAATAAGATGGGAGGGCTACTGTTGCACTTCAGAATGTAACTGCTAGAAATGACTGATAGTTTCTGCCAGAGGACTCGAAGAGACTTTTGAGTGATTGCCATAGAAGCTGAAGAGTCTCAAGGAATCTGCTAGTGTAATGAAGACTGTTCGTAGAGGCAATTGACAGACAGATCTAACTACCAGAGAAGCTGAAGAGTTGTGATGATGATCAGGCAGAGCACTTGACATGGACAGATCATGCAAAAGCATGGCAAGAGAGCATGCATAAGGTGCACAGAGACTATAAGTATGTTGTACAGAGAAGAGATGAGGGTTGTTGTTGTTGAAAGTGATTCAGGTGTGTAGAAGAAATTAGAGTGCAGCAGCTGAAACACACAAACGAGGAATGGTGCATTGAAGCAGAGTGCAGGAGATGAAATGCATAGAAGAGGAATGGTACATTGAATGTACATGGCACATAGAGCAAGAATGGCAGAAGAACATAAAGCGTAAGAGGAATGTGCAGAAAACACTGATGCAGACATAGCAAGGCAGTGTAGTAGAACAATGATGAGACTGGTAAGACATTGAAAATATCACTGTAATAAGTCATAATAGCAAAGATTTATATTTCATGGTGGTAGGTAGGTGCTAGGGAGGACTGTTGTCCTCAGAGGTTCAAGTGGGTGCTTAAACACAGGGAGTTGTAGCTTCAATCTGGTTGCAGCTAGAGAAACCAAGGTGGCAGGGTGGTGCAAGGGAGAACTGTTTTTCTCTGTTATACAGGTTGGTGCCTGTGTGACTAGAAGTTGGTGCTTCCATCCAGTTGGTGCTGGAACACTTGGGGAATTGGTGCTTCCTTCTAGTTGATGCTAGAGAAACCAGGGAGTTGGTGCTTCCTTCTAGTTGGTGCTAGAGAAACCAGGGAGTTGGTGCTTTCTTCTAGTTGGTGCTAGAGAAACTAGGGAGTCGGTGCTAGAGAAAATAGAGAGTTGGTGCTCTCAGCAAGTTGCAGCTTGCAAAACAGAGGTTGTAGCCTCACAATGAGTTGGAGCTCATATCTATGACAATGTAGAGAATGTAAAGATTACTTATCATATAAAGAAGAAGAGGTTTTTACCCTTTATGGGTTTCCTTAGGAAATATCTGTCTCTGTGTATCTCATATGTGTTTTTGATGCTGAATGATTCTATTGTTTACTTCCCTGCATTATTGTGATCATCACTGAGAGTTCTGTAATGAATTTAAAATGAGCATAATTGTTTAAGCATGGTAACAACTGATTCACCCCCCCTCTCAGTTGCCCAACACATTAACGTGTAGAGGCGATCACGGGTTTGTTTTTATGCTCTCTATCCCCAACCATGGCCTCCAGAAAGGCCATTTGATCCATGGGTAGCATCCCTGCTACGTGTTGGTGCCTGCATGTTCGCTCACATTGGGACTCTGTGCAACGATTTCTAGAGTTCCTATTTTTCATGTATAGCGCTTGAGTTGTATGCATGAGTTGTCTGTGTGGATGAAGAATACTGTGTATGCGTGGATGAATAATGGGTGAGAAACTAGGGTTTCAATGTCTAGGGTTTGAAATATTTATAGTATTTTTTCTCCATGTAGTGAGTATAGTGGTCGGTCTATCAAGAATATATCCTAGCATATATTCTGGGCTACGTGCACGTTCAACAAGTCCCCTCAATATCCGATCACGATAACCTTTATTGCCTTATATTTTGAACATTACAACATACAATGTACTAACAAATTCCCTTGCTTGAGAAACATCTAATTACTCTGCAAGACTAAGAACGACAACAAAGTCTTCATCCTCTTCAAAGAATGGTTGATTGAATACCCTAACTAGAATGGCCTCTTCATTTTGAGTGGAACCGATACAACATCTAATCCATTTCAAACCTCCAGTCAATTATGAAGAAGGAATATTTTTTGGTTGAAGAGGCAAGTGTAGAATCTATTTCCAACCTCCAGGCAATTATGAAGAAGGAATATATGAGGCCCTCAACAAGTTGTTGGTTGAAGAGGCAAGTGTAGAGATCAAGATAAATCTACTACCTATAAAAACCAAATTCAAGGAGATTTCATCTTTCAATAAGAAATGAAAGGATGCCCATGAGAGATCCAATCTTCATTATCCTTGTTGCGGAAAGAATGGGTCACATGAAGTGATCGACTGCAGAGTTCCATGGGAGAATGTCAAAGAAGATTTGCATTCATGAGAGAATTTCAAAGAAGACAGAGGTAAAACTTCAGAACTAGCGAAAGGTGAAGAACCTTCTCAGTATGTTGTTTCCCATTGGAATATAGGAGTAACTAAAGACTTGTTTAACACTTCATTTTCTTCTTGGAGAGATGCACGGCTTCTTGACACAGGTGCAACCTCCCACATGACATTTCGAAGAGACTTCTTCGAAGACTTCGATAAAAATGTAGATGGCATAATGTATTTTGCAGGTAGATCAAGTCTTAAACCTTTGGGAATGGGAACCATTAGGCTTAAGTTGCATGGACTCTCAGATCTTCTTTTTCATAATGCACTCTATCTTCTTGAGTTGCAAAGGAACTCGTTGTCCCTTGTACACATCTGACAACAAGGCCACTATGTTCATATGTTCGATGGAAAAGTTGAAATAAGGAAGGATTATGACAACATGGTTGTCATGACCGGAATGGAAAATGGAAGACTATCTAAGTTGAAAGGGACATTTTCCCATACACAAAATGTTGCATACCTCTTATCAGGATGAATGTATATTGCTATATAGACTTTCGTGGCATACTATATTTGGCCATATTAATTATGCCAATCTCTGTTTGTTAAGAAAGAATGGTTTTTCTAGTTTACCTACTATTCCCAGGAAACTTAAGCAATGTAATGCTTGTATCCTTGGAAACCACAACAAACTTGTCATTTCATGATTCTACTTCCATAACATGTAGAAAACTTGAACTGATTCATTCTTATTTGTGTGGCCCTATGCATGTTCCTTCTGCAATTGGAAATAGATACAACATGACTTTTATTGATGATTACACCAGGATGTGTTGGTGTACTTGTTGAAAGAAAAATCACAAGATTTTGAAATTTTTAAAAATTTTCATGTATGGATTCAAAATGAAGCTCAGTCTCATAATGACTCTCTTCACACTGATAATGGAAGAGAATATACATCTAACGAATTTGAAAGCCACCTTTTCCAACATGGGATCAAATATCAAACCACAGTTCCATACAATCCTGAATAGAATGGTGTAGCTCAAAGAATGAACATGACTCTCCTAAATATGGTTCATTCCATGATGTTTTTCAAGAATGTAAAATTAATGTTTTGGGTTGATGCTATTCTATGTGCAGCTTATGTGAAAAACAAGTGTCTATTTCATGCTCTTGAAAACAAGACTCTACATGAAATGTGGTATGACCACATTCCTTCAGTGAGGCATCTCAAGGTATTTGGTTCCACCTGCTATGTAGTGATTCCTAAGGAGAAAAGAAGCAAGCTTGATGTGAGGAGTAGGAAGTGAATCTTCTTGGAGTACTCAAACACAACTAAGGCATATCATCTTTACAATGAGGAAAAAAATAAATTCATCTTTTCCAGAGATGTAATATTTATTGAATCCTCCAAGAATGACAAAACTGTTAAGAGGCAGCCTGATCATCTGGAGAGATTCACTCGTGTAAATAGATATCATGAATTTGATAGCAAGATTCCAAATCTTGAAGGGGGGATCCCTATCTGGGGTCAATATATGGAATCTCATTTTTCTTTTACAATGAAAGCTACATTGCATCCATAAAGAAAGAGTTGAAGAAAGGATTTGAGATGACAGATTTGGGACATCTTCACTACTATTTGGGAATTGAGGTGATTCCAAATCCAAAGTACATATTCATCTCCCATAAGAAGTACATTGGAGAACTATTGAACAAGTTTGGCATGACTGACTGTAATCGTCTTTCTACTCCAATGGAACATAATTTGAAACTCACATCAAAATAAGGGAATGAATTTGAGGATGCAACCAAGTACAGACAACTTGTGAGAATTATTATCTATCTTACTACCACCAGATCAAACATTTCATTTGTCATTGGGATTCTTTCCAGGTTTATGCAAAAGCCTTGTGAAGGACACCGATTTGCTGCGAAAAGAGTTCTAAAATACTTGAAGGGAAATAAATATTTTGGACTCAGGTACTGTAAGGTGGATGACTTCAACCTGATCAAATATTTTGATTCAAACTTTGTTGGGGATAAGGAAAATGGAGTGTCAACTTTAGGTGATCTCATGAGTTGGATAAACAACAATCTCTCGGAGATCACACAAACAGTCAGTTCCAGTAGATTCCACAATACAGGAATAATATGTGGCAACTACATAATTAATGAAAGATATTGTATGGCTCAAGAAAATACTTGAATATTTGGAGGAGAAATAAGTGAAATCATCTCCTCTTCTAGTTGACAATACTTCTACAATAAAGTTGGCCAAGAATCCCATATTCCACGATCGAACTAAGCATATCAACACAAAGTATCACCTAATTCAATATCATGTAATGATCCATATTGGATCATTATATTGTTTTTCATCTATCTCGATCCTTTCAGAGTGGAAAAAATGGGAGAAATCAGCTTGGAGGGCCAATTTAGTGGCAGGTCCCAGTTTGGAAAATTGGGGTCTGAATCCTTCTAGGGCCATTTTGAGGAATCAAATGGTATTTTTGTTGAATTTTTAATGAATGCTCAAGAACATGTAGTTTCTTTTCAATTTAGCATGGACTTGAACCATAAACAATGCATCAATACAATATACAATAGCTGCAGTAACCAAGATCACAAGAAGAATAACCATGCACAAGACACAATAAGTTATCTTGGGAAAACCCTTCTCAAACAAGGGAAAAACCCAACAATCCTTTGCAATAGAGTCAAGAGAAGATCACCCTTTCACCAAAAACCCTAGTGCACACAAGAGAGTGCTCTATGACCGAGAAATCTTGCACCTAAGATAAGTGCCCACTTCAGCCCTACAAGTAGGCGTTGGGAGAATGAAACATGAATGAGTGAGTGATCCATAATGGGGATCTAGCTCTCCAATAAATACATGACTTAGCACAACAATAGGTGTTTTTATTGGCACAATAGGGATGACTTGTATAACTCAATAATATAATTAATCTTTTACACAATATTAATTATCTTTACATGGTGGGGCCGACTTGTACCCTTCACAATACAAAATTAGGGTTTCACAATAATCTTACTCTTAGACAATATAGCAAGGGATCCATACATCCTCCAGTGCTCTGCCACTAGGGACAAGTCCTCATGTGCTCAACCACAGGGACGTCACTCAACAGATTTACTCAACTAAATCCATAGGAGTACTATCTAGAGAGCCATCTCAAGTCGATTCAACTAAGTCCATAGGAGTCCGACAAGAGACCATCTCAAGTCAAATTAAATCATTCTATAGGAGCACAAAATGAGAACACACATGTCATCTCAACTCAGTCTAGAGGAGTATGACTCACCCATCACATGTGCATCCTCACAGATCATCTCAACTCAGTCCAGAGAAGTACGATCTGGAGAATTTATCGTGAAGCTGCAATCATCAACACTCCCTCTCAGCTAGGGAAACATTCTACACCAGGCCAAGTCTCTCACAGAAGTATTCAAAATTTGTCCTAACAAGCGGTTTGGTGAAGACATCTGCAACGTGCTCGTGTGTAGAAAGGTACTGCATGTGTACTGCTTTCCTCTACACCATATATCTGATGTAATAGTATTTGATGTCAATGTGTTTCGATTTATCGTGAAACACATGATTCTCGGAGAGCTTCACACAACTCTAGTTATCTTAATGGATAATGGTGGAATTCATCTCATGTCCAAATAATTCTACAAGGAGCTTGCGAAGCCACACTGCTTCGCAGACTGCCACACATAATGCAATGTACTCTGCTTCTACAATACTCAAAGATACATAAGTCTATTTCCTATTGCACCAGGAAACCATGGTAGATCCATAAGTAAAACAACAATTGGAGGTGCTCTTTTGGTCCACTGCGCTCCCTGCCCAATCTGAATCTTCCTATCCCTGCAATCTCATGTCTACACCGGAGGCATATCTCAGTCCATAACCAACTGTGCCTCGTAAATATCTCAACACATGCTTCATTGTTATCCAGTGTGTCTGTCTCGAATGACTCATAAAATTACTGAGTACATTCAATGCATAACATATATCAGGTCTGGTGTTAACCATATACATCAATGATCCAATCAACAGTCTGTAAAGATGTGGATCAATCTCACCCGAATTAGAAGAAGTCTCACTTAGTTTCTTTAGATCCATCACCATCGGTGTAGGCATGGGCTTGCAGTCTGTCATCTCGAATTTCTTCAATATCTCCACTGTGTATTTCCCCTGACTTAGGAGAATCTCATTAGTCCTCTACCACACTTCTAGTCCCAAGAAGTAGTGCATCATACCAAGATCCTTAATCTCGAATTCAAAAGCCAATGCATGCTTGCATTCAACAATAAGCTTTTTGAACCGGTGAGGAATAAGTCATCAACATATAGGAACAAAATCAGACACTCGTCACCAAAAGTGTTGTAGTATAGGTTGGGATCAACAACACTCTTGTTGAAGCCTAAACTCATCAAGTATCCATCAATCTTCTCATACCAAGCATGAGGTGCCTGCTTTAGTCCATAAAGGGATTTATTCAACCTGCATACATGAGAATCCTTCTCATGTATCACGAATCCATGCTACTCGATGTAAACTTCTTCCTCAATTTCTCCATTGAGAAAGGTTGTCTTCACATCCATATGATGTAGTCTCCAACCCATGGATGCGGAAAGAGCAATAATCGTACAGATGGAAGTGTAGCAGGAAACATGAGAAAATGTCTCCTCATAATCTATTCCCTCGACCTGAGAGAATCCTCTATTCACAAATCTCGCTTTGTAGTTCTCGACACTTCCATCCACTACATGTTTGATCTTATAGATGCACTTGGAAGTCACTGCAGACTTCCCTTTCTATCTCGGAACAATATCCCACACATCATTCTTCATGATGGACTGATACTCTTCAGTTATGACATCTTGCCAAACCTGCTGACCTGCTATTTATGCATGACAAGAAGGCTCAGTATCAATGATGTGGCTCATAGCTCAAAAATATCCGTGGTCTCTTTCTCTCTTAGAATGTACCACGAGGAGTTGCATTTCCCTCTGCCTCCTGCAGAGTCTGTCAATCCCATGCAGACCTCTTATGGCCTACTACAATGTCTTTGGGAACATTGGCTGGAGCTACAGGATCAAATGGATTAATTGGATCAGTAACTGTCTCCCTTTGAACTGTTGAAGGGGGAGAAGGTACTATCTCTTCTTTCTTCTCGCTATCAATCTCCATGTGAGATTCTCTGGATCTTTGGAAGGCTATCTCTTCCTCAAAGGTGACATCTCTTCTAACCTCGATTTGTCTCAAACTAGGGATGTAGATCAGATATTCCTTCGAAGATTCATTGTACCCCACAAATTCTGCTAGATCTTGTTGGTTGTGGAGCCTGATTATCTTCCTGATGCAGAGGTCCTTTGCTTTCAACCATGTCTATACCCCATGAAGTATTTACACCCCAGAAGTATGTACACTCTTCCACGCGGGGGAGTGCAGAGGGGGGGTACCCCCTCTGCAGGGTCCGGGGGCGAAGCCCCCGAAGCAAAAATTGCCTTATAAAAGTATATTGTAATTTCATTGTAAATCTGGACCGTTCATTATAAGGTCGCAGATCTAACGGTAGAGATTATGTTAGGGTTTTTGCCCTAGAAGGCAACCCTCTTTTATGAGGTAAATGTATTGCGGCTATGTATGAGGGTGAATATTGTATTCTGAGAGAGGAGACTGTGAGAGAAAGAAGAGGAAGTTACAACGGGTTTTGCTGTAGGTTGTATCCCTTCATTTGCTGGATAATAATAAAGGAAGGACCTGGGAATTTCTTTGGTGGATGTAGCCCACATTGGGTGAACCACGTAAATCTGTGTCTCTCTTGTATTGTGTGTCTTCTGTGTTTTTGTTTCTGCATTTGTTTTATTTTATTGCTCCGTGGTCCTATTTTTTCTAACAACTGGTATCAGAGCGTAAGGTAACTCACAGGAAAAGAGGGTTCCTAGTTCGAGTGGGAGCAATGTCGGAAGATGGAAAGTTTAGGGTCGAGAAATTTAACGGCCAAAACTACCAGTTATGGAAGATGTAGATGGAATACTATTTATATCAGAAGGATCTATTCCTACCATTGAGTGGAGTAGCAAAGAAGCCAGCGGCCATGAAGGACGAAGAATGGGAGATTCTTGACAGAAAGGCTCTAGGAACGATACGGCTGAGCCTGGCAGCGTCGGTGGCTTTC
>ML788878.1:517586-540689 GCA_009831015.1 Picea engelmannii | reverse complement strand
TATAATTCTAATATCTCTTCCTTTTCTTAGTATATCTATATAATTTCTATTATCTCTTCCTTTTCCTAGTTATTTCGGTTATTCGGTCGCCTAGCCTCACAAAAATCACGAAGTTTGGAATCGTCACACATCTTGCCCGCAGAAAAAACGAAAGCACACGAATTGAGGAAGACAAACACGTTCTTATAAACGTACGGATATACATAGAATTGATGTGGTGTTATATTTTTTTTTTATGTAGGATTATACATCCCATCATGTATGTGGACATCTTTGGCGGAGGGCCGACAAGGCGTTTGGAATTATATATATATATATATATATATATATATATATATTATTAATATTTTGACGTGGAATAATGGTTTTTAATATGGTACTCTTGATCAATGGCCACCATATTAGTTTTTAGGGCCTTTGACATTTGGAGTTATGTTATTCCCTTGTGCCATCAACTTGTAATATCTTTTATTAATTATTATAGTCATTTAAGCACCAATTCTCATTCATATATATATTCCTACAATAAATAAATATTTAATATTGATATGAGATTTATCTATGTTATAATATTTATGATGATTTTATGAAGTGAATCATCATGTTCACTTCAATGAATATTAAAGTGGGTTTTCATTGACGTGTGATTAAATTGAGTTTTTTTATTTTCTATTAGCTTGTGATTAAATTGAGTTTCAGATTTTGTATTGGTTTGTGGCTTAGGCTTTTTTTTCAATAGCAACTAATTGTTAGAGCACGTGACCCAAATTATTGAGAAAGTATTAAAAAAAAAATTGTTAGTCTTTCTCTAAGTGGCCTAAAAATTTGGATGTATGGCTTTGTCTTCTCAAAAAAGATGGGTCATACATTTTCTTTGGAAAACATATTATAATGGTTTTTTTTTTTTTTTTTTTCATTGGTTGTATTATGATTTTATTTTATTTATTTATTTTTTTTCATTTTGACTTATAATTATTATGCGATATATATCACTATGTGTTGTAGTGTAATACAATCAATCTATATCTATCTTAGTTTTGGATCTATCAGTATAGAGAGGGATCAAATTTCTATAAGTACAAACATTTATTATGTTACAAAATTTTAAGTGAAGGTTTGCACCTCCACGTATTGGGTCCATTTCAGAGTTTGATAGGATCAAGATTATAATGGTGTTGGTGTTATTTTTCTAATTTCAAGAAAGTAGATGGTGTTCTATAAGAAAATGTGATTCAATCCATAGCTAAATGTGATTCTTGCTATTTAATGTAGAGTACACAAAGAGTTCATTTAATTGATATTATTGCTATTTCAATATATTTGGTTGGCCTTATACATGGATTTAATAATGTTAATTAATTTTCTTCAATATTATATGGGAAAATATAAGATGACATTGTCGTTACCCACATTAGAACATCCCCCTCATATTGGGTTGTAGAAGAACATTTCATCAAATTAATGAGGAACCATCTTAATCGTGCATCTATCAAGCATATCTCACATATTGTGTTGATGTATAACCAACAAAGGTCCATCTTAATCTTGGATCTATCAAGCACTGAGAGGGATCGAATCCATCTAGATGTAAACTTTTTATGGTGAATTTTTTTGAGAGAAAATTTGCACCTCTAATCCCTTTCAAGGCTTCATAAGTCCAATAATAAGATGAATATATATATTCTCTACTTTTCTAATCTCAAGAAAGTAGACGACGTTCTATAAGAAAATGTCAATGAATATGTAGCTAAGTGTAAGATGAGTTATTCTGCATGGAATATATGAAGAGCTTATTTAATTGATATTGTTATTGTTTTAATATATTTTGATAGCCTCATATACTATGACTTTAATAATGTGAATTATTTCCTTTTGATATTATATGAGTATACAACAAAGATACCGACTTAACGAGAACTGTGACCTCAAAATGAGAACTTTGGCCCAAAAAACCCATATTTTTGCATAAAAAACATGAAAATCAATCCCCAAATAAAAAAGTGGTGCTAACTGTTAGGATATTTAGACACTTAGGAGTTAGTTAAGATCTACTTGGTCTAATGTGTCGTTACGTAAAAGTGTGTTTCTTTAGTATGCATTTGTAGTTATGAAATCCGACGGTCATGATATGTTCCTGACATAGAGTGATCCGACAGTTCATACTCTCCTCGATCTTAACGACCATTGATCCGTGGCTTAACACCCGATTGGTCCATGATCTCTATTTAAAGAGCATGGAGGGTCATTTGCTGATGATCGATTGTGAGAAACTCTCTTGTAAAATCTCTCTGTAATCTTTTACTTTTGCATTAATAAACTGCTCCAAGTGGCCGCATTGGCTGGGGCTGTGGATATTTCCTCGTAGGAGTTTTACCACATGAAAACATCGGTGTGTTGATCTTTGATCTGGTTATTTGAGTAGTTACTGAAGGTGTTCGTCCTCTATTGGAATACCTGTGTTTTCGAACATGGTATCATAGCCTATTTGAAGACCCGATCTTGTTGTAGATTGAGATCGTGAATCCGAGTTTTCTCATCTCCATTTTCTTCCATTTCCGTACATTTCTGGGCTGAGAGGACTATTCCATTGCATCTGGAGCACTTGTTTCAGTCAAAAACACTTTTCGTTTCACTCGAAAAGGTTTCCCCAAGATACAACCATTACAGTTAGATAGGGAGGTATAAAGCCTGAATACATGTTTTTAAAATTTTTTCAAAGTATTATTTTGGTTTGATATTATTTGTTTCTAGGTTGCTACTCTTTTAGATCCACGTATGCTCTTTGCCCCACGCCCTGTGCGATCTCGACCAGTTGGAAACAGATAGGAAAATGTGCATCTTCCGGGTAAGCTAACCGAGATCTAACCCTTGTTGTCATTGATAAGCGGATTTTTTTTTCTTGTGTGAAATGAGTTTTTTTTAGCACACTCTCCAAGGCTGTCAACAACAACAACAACAACAACAACAACAACAACAACAACAACAACAACAACAACCCCAATCCTCTTGTGAAACAATACAATATGTTTTTCTAGCCCATTTGGTTAAAAGTTGCTTTATTAAGTAAGAGGTCTTGAGTTCAAGTCTCTCATTTGTTACTTTTTTTGAAAAAGTTCATGCTAAAATTGTAAAGTGTATTTCACTTCAAGTATAAAAGTGAATCACTATAAGTAACTTTTATATTTTATTTTAGAGTTATTTATTTTGCATGAAGTAACTTCATTGTAAAAGTGATCCCTACTTTTCTTTATAAAAGTGGGTCACTTCATAAAGCAACTTACACCACCACGTGGTCCTTTGGTTACCGTTTATGCATTTTTTAAAAGGGGCATAACTCTCATATCCGAAGTCCGTTTTAAGTGCCGTTTTTTTTTTAAATCGCATAAATTTTTGATTCTTTTCATTCAGATCATCAGTTTCAGTTTTTAAATCCATATTATCTACATATTTAATATGGCTTCTACAAGTAATCTCATACTTACCAGTACCAACTACTTCCAATGGAAATTCCATATGGAGGATTTATTAAGAAGTAAAGGCTTGTACCAGATTACCTTGGGAAAGGAAACAACACCCACTAATGTTGATAAGAAAGAAAAATAGCATAATAGGAATGAAAAAGCATGTGGATTAATCAGAATGTCCATCTCTCCTAATTTAAGGTTCCAACTTCAATCAATTGATAAACCCAAAGAAGCTTGGGAAAAGATTGAATCTGTGTTTGGTAAACACAATATTATTCGAGCAGAACAATTAGAAAATCAAGTACTCACTTTAAGTCCAAGTGATTTTTCTTTCATTGAAGACTATCTATCTAAGTTTAAAACACTCAGAACTTTATGTGAAGAATGTAAGATAAAGACAGACGAAGATCGTTGCATCTATCTTATTCTTTCTAAGCTAGGTAGTGCATATTTTGTGTTTGTATCTACCTTTTATGCCATGCAAGAGGCTCTACGGACAACTTATCAAAAACCCAGTCTTGAGAACTTTTTTGATGCTTTGATTAGAGAGCAAGATAAGCTAGTACAACTTGGAGTGATCAACACTATAGGTACCTCCAACAAAGCCTTAGTTTTCCATCAGAAAGATAAACCTAAGAATCCCAAGAAGCAACATCCTCACTTCAACAACAAGCAATATAAGGGTCCCAAACCCACTCAGACAGCTTCCGCTCCTAATGGAGACAAAGGATCAAAATATAAAAATAAGAAGTCTGACAAACATTGCAACTTTTGTGATAAATATGGTCATGATGAGTCCAAATGTTTCAAGAAGATGGCAGCTTTAGAAATAATGATGAAGAAGAACAACATCAATATTGATTCTACTTCTTCTTCTTCTTCTCATGGACATGCACTTTCAACTTCTGGTTTCTCCTTTAATACAACTTCTACTTCTACTTCTGATGAGTGGCTTATTGATTTTGGAACATATTATCATATGGCTAAGGACATAGACATATTCTCTGCTCTAAATGAATGTAACACCAAGAAAATATTTGTTGGTAATGATAGTTCTCTCAGTGTTGAAGGATCTGGAATAGTTCAAGTAGAAAATGGTCATTTCAATGATGTATTATGTGTTCCAAGTCTTTCTTGTAACCTTCCATTAGTATATCAAATCACCTATTCAGGTGAAAGTAAAACCGTAGAGTTTTCAGCTCACCAAGTTGTAATCAAGGATCTAAAAGATCCTAAGCATATTCTTGCAACTGGAATTGCTGATGATATTACCATGTTGTACAAGTTTGACAACTTTGGGTCATCATCTTTTTCATCAGTTTTTGTTGCTCATAGCGATGACTTGAGAAAAATTTTGCATGAGTGGTTTGGTCATCTAAACTATTGCTCATTGCAAAAAATATGTAATCAACATATGGTGACTGGTCTTCCTCTTGTTTCGTACAGAGATTGTGTTTTTTCCAGTTGTGTTTTTAGCAAACATCATTGGGACAATTTTGACAAACGTGCCTCTTGGCATGCCTCAGGCCCTTTGCAGCTTGTTCACAGTGATTTGTGTGGTCCACTTTCTTCTCCTTGTTTTTCTGGGTGCAAGTATTTCTTAACTTTCATTGATGACTTTTCCATATGTACTTGGGTTTACTTCTTAAAACTTAAGAGCAAAGTTTTTGACAAGTTTTTGGCCTACAAGACCCTTGTAGAAAAGCAATTTGGACATCAAATTCAAAGGTTAAGAATATATAATGGAGGCGAATATGTGAACAATAATTTTACAAGTTACTACACTACATCGGGCATCCAAATGCAACACACTGTTCCATATACACCACAACAGAATGGTGTTACCGAGAGAAAGAACCACACATTAAAAGAAATGGCTAATTGTATGATCCAATCTAAGGGATTAAGTCTCAAGTATTGGGCAGAAGCAATCAAGTATGCAAATTACATAGTAAATCGCACTACCACAAAGGATCTTAAAAATATAACACCAGAAGAAGCTTGGACTAAAATTAAACCAGATGTAAGTCACTTCCGTGTATTTGGAAGTATAGCATGGGCTCACATTCTTGATGAGAAAAGGAAAGCATGGAAGCCTTAAAGTGAGAAGTGTATATTTGTTTGTTATTTTGAAGATGTCAAAGGTTCTGGACTTCTTCAAAGATACTGTAATGGAATTATTATTAGAAGAGATGATAAATTTGATGAAAATATCTTGGCCTGCAAGCCTAATTCAACGTCTATGCCTTCTTTGGCCTGCGAGCCTAATTCAACAGTTGTGCCTTCTTTGGCCTGCCTTCTCATGTTCTGCTTTCTTCTTCAGATGATGATGGTGAGGATAAAAATCGACCTCCACCTGCTCACCTTCCTCCAGATGAGTCCTTTTAACCTGAACCAACACGAGCTCCATCACTTCCTAGATGGGTCCATTCAACACGAGAAGTAGCTGGTGATCTTGTCGGTGATCCTTCATATCAACGTTGGACACGTTCACAGTTCCAACGAGCCTCTTCTCTTTTGGCTCAAGTTTAAAAAAATCATGATCTAGAGACATTTGCAGAAGCTTTAGGTCATCCAGATTGGGATACAACAATGAATGAAGAGTATCGTTCTTTAATGGAAAACGATACTTGGGATCTTGTACCTCTTCCAAAAGGAAGAAAACTTGTCAGATGTAAATGGGTCTATAGAACTAAGTATGCATCATATGGAAGTGTTGAAAGACACAAGGCTCAATTAGTTGCCAAAGTATTTTCCCAAGTTGAAGGAATTGACTATAATGAAACCTTTTCCCCTATAGCCGAAATGAATTCCATCTTCCTTGTTCTTTCCCTTGATACCTCACATAAATGGGAGGTCCATCAGATGGATGTTAAATCTGCCTTCTTACACAGAGATTTGCAAGAAGAAATCTACATGGAACAACCTCCTGGCTATGTCTAGAATGACTCTAGCCTTGTTTGTTGCCTTAAGAAATCTCTTTACGGTCTCAAGCAAGCTCCCCGAGCTTGGTATGCCAAAATGGATAGATTTCTTATTGCCACTGGATTCTGTAGATGCCATTTTGATCCTAATGTCTATACCAAGAAATTAGAAAGCCATCTCATAATCCTTGTCCTTTATGTTAATGACCTTATCCTTACTGTTAGTGACTCAAAACTTTTAAACCATGTGAAAACCAGCCTTAAGAAGAAATTTGAAATCACAGACTTAAGATTTTTGCACTATTTCCTTGGCCTCCAAGTTTTGCAAACCAATGAAGGAATTTTTATTTCCCAGTCTAAGTATGTTTGTGACCTTCTGTGTCGTTTTCACATGGATGATTGCAAACCATCCCCTTCTCCCTTCCAGTATGGATTCAAGCTTACTGCCACCTGTACTTCTCCCGAAGTTGATGCCACCCTATACCGTCAGTTAGTTGGTAGCCTCTTATAATTGATTCATACATGTCCTGATCTTTCCTTTGTTGTTGGTCTTGTTTCCCGGTATATGCAAACACCCCATGAAAGCCATTGGAAAGAAACTAAAAGGATACTTCGCTATGTTCATGGTACAATTCAGTTCGGGATACATTACAGTTCATGGGGGACTCCTTTATTGGTTGGTTTCACTGATTCAGATTGGGCTGACGACCCTAATGATTGGAAGTTTATTGCAGGTTATGTTTTCATCCTTGGTTAAGGACCTGTCACTTGGGCCTATAAGAAACAATATGCTATTGCACTTTCTTCAACAGAAGCAGAGTACCGAGCAGTGGTAAATGCAAGTCAGGAAGCCTTGTGGCTTCGACAGATCCTTTCAGAGTTTGGATTCCAACAACAACATTTGACTAGCCTTTGGTGTGACAATCAGAGTGCCATCAAGCTCACCAAAGACCCAGTTCAACATCAGCGTAGCAAAAACATCGAGCTACACATGCACTTCATCAGAAAGCTCATTCATTATCAAGTTATTGAAGTGCTCTTTTTCCCTACAGAAGATCAAGTTGCATAAATTTTCACAAAGTCTCTTACAAAAGTGAAGTTTTCCAAACTTCGATCTATGTTAGGAGTTCAAGAAGTTGTCATTAAGGGGGGATAGGCTCTAATGCCTCCTTCCTTCTCCTATTGTGTCACTATTGTAAATCCTTCAATCCTATCCCAAGTTGTTCTTAAGGGGGGATGTTAGGATATTTAGACACTTAGGAGTTAGTTAAGATCTACTTGGTCTAATGTGTCATTAGGTAAAAGTGTGTTTCTTAGTGTGTTTCTTTAGGATGCATTAATATGCATTTGTAGTTAGGAAATCCGATGGTCACGATATGTTCCCGACATAGAGTGACCTGATAGTTCATACTATCCTCGATCTTAATGACCATTGATTCATGGCTTAACACCTGATTGGTCCTTGATTTCTATTTAAAGAGCATGGAGGTTCATTTTTCGATGATTGATTGTGAGAAACTCTCATGTAAAATCTCTTTGTAATCTTTTATTTTTGAATTAATAAACTGCTCCAAGTGGCTGCGTGTTGGCAGCAATAATATAAATGTTATTTTTATAAAATGACCGACGTAAGCTCCCTACACAGGGTCAATTAAATTTTATTACTCTTCATGAGCAGTTTCCTAAACAACAGTTGTAAATCGTCGCTTTTTACTTATTGTCTATTCATGCTTTGTTTTCATGACTGAAAGAATGAAAACTTGTGTATGTAATTACCATTTTGTTTTAAAATTTCATTGAAGGCAAATTGTTTATTTAATTTGTTATGGAGTTTTGATTCCTTGCCATGAAGATATTACCCTTTTTTGTTTTTGACCCTTTCAATTCTAAGCATGCCTAAGAGATTGATAGTTTTAACGAACAAAAGACCCCCACCATTTGATTTTTTGTATTGGTTTTGGTTTGATCTTTGATCACATTTCTTTCACAAAACTTTTGATTATTCAATTTTTTGAACTTACCCGACTTTGTAATCAAACCATGATGCGTGCACTTATGTTTGTTTTGAGTACTTTGGTCCTAGCCCGTACTCAATACCAAGGTGGCATACGATGTATAGATTTCCATTACTTCTTAGGACGGTCTTGGGTTTCACAAACCTCTTCACATGCGTTTTAATTAAACACCCTTCCCATCATATGAGTCCTTACAATGTTTATTGTTGGGCTCGGGGTTATGGCTCTGTTTCGTTTTTGCAAACCCTACCTGTATGATGTGATTTGATTACCCTCCCTTCCAGTATGGCTCCTGTTGTAAGAATTGAACCAAATGGTATTCAAACCCTGCTCTCATACAACGATGCTAGGGAGGATTTGGAAAGAAATGGCTG
This sequence comes from Picea engelmannii, assembly GCA_009831015.1. NCBI lineage: Eukaryota > Viridiplantae > Streptophyta > Pinopsida > Pinales > Pinaceae > Picea > Picea engelmannii. Next base: position 531,912 of record ML788878.1, on the reverse strand, counting down.
CATGTTTTCATCAAGAAGTTTCAGGGTTTTAATCTTCAGGTTGCCCAAGAATTTGCCTTATCCTTTGATGGTTGTAGGGAAAAAGTTGGTGATGTGCAATTGGAGGTAACCGAGGAGTTCCTGAGTCAAGCCACAGGGTTGCCAATGAGTGGTCAAAAATGGTTTAAGAATGCGAAAGTGGAGGAAGTCCCTTGAACCCTGCTGTTTACATCTCGAAAAATAACTAGCTGTGATAGAGGTATGCCAATTTCGTTCCTAAAAACTCAGTGGCATGATTTAATCGCTATGGTAAAGAAATTTGTTACATGTGAGGGACGGTTCGGGCTTGTATTTTTGTATCATTTACGCCTTCTTATGAGTTTTATGGGTTTCCCTTTGAATATGCCATATTACCTACTCAGAAGTCTATATAAAATGGGGAAAAGATTTAAGAAACAGAGGCCAGACTCAAGTCTTTTTCATCACGGCCTGATTAAAATCATCCTCATACATCAGTTAGAGTCGCAAAATGACTGTTGGGATTCATTTATTACATGAAATGGTTTTGGTAACCCTGAATTGGGAGAAGTAGATAAACTCGTCATTGAGGAAACCCTTGTCCACCTGACGACATCTCTTCCACCTCCCCAGACTTGTGCCTCTTCCCCTAACAACGAACCCTTGATCTATCCTAAGGTCATTCAACAGGCTAGTTAACCATTTACACATTCAAAGGACTGTGTTAAAATTGTAAAGAAACCTACAGGAAAGAAGTTTAAAAGTAATGTTGATGTCAATTTCAAAAACAAAAGAGCTGGCAGGATAATTTCTCGAAGTCTTCGAAATAAGACAAACTCTCGTGCATATGTGATTAGCATGATTGAGGTTAATGAAAACTCAGACTCTGAAATTGAAAAATTCCTTGCAGAGGAAGACCCTGTGTCATTCGGGCTATACCTTGACCGACCCTATAACTTTGTCGATAATTTGCCTCCTTGTTTGAAAGACAATCTAGAGTTTCCTGGTGTCCAGCTTTGCAATAAATCTGCTATCCATATGGAGGGTTCTCCGATCCATAATATTGTTCGTTCTGATGCAAACGCTACACAGTCACAGTGCGATGTCTGTCTATCATGGATCGAAAAATACTATATTGATGTCCTGTTTCTACAGTCACGGGTTAAGTTTTTAAAAGACCAGGTTGATGTTTTAACGAACGAAAACCACAGGCTTGAATCTATCATCCAAGGGAAGGAGAAACACATGAAAACCATAGGTCATGTGATATTTAAAAACTTAGAGGCAGCTACAACCATCGTTAACTCCAAAGTTTCATGATACGATTTGATTTCATGATTAGAGGTATGATTTTTTTTTAATTTAATAGCATGATTGTTGTCATTCTTAAGTTAGATTATTTGGTTTGTTGAATAAACTATTTTTATTATTAGATTAGCCTGTTTTATTTATTCAATAAAATGAGATTTCATTTACTATTATAACTAGCTACAGAATCGCAAGATTATGTAGCCAGTTAAGAAAATTCGAATTGTCTAAATTAATGACAGAAAACATATCTAAGATCTTCCTATTTTCTTTTGCTTTCAGGATAATTCAGGAGCCCATGATTTCAAAGATGATATGAGGCACTTGTAAGATCTCCCAGTCATATCTATTATGTATTTTGAATAAACAAAAATAGTCTGTTGTTAGTTTTTGGATATTTAGTAAAATCAGGGTGGTTGCATCCCCCTTTATTTTTGAAACAAATTTGATCTCATGAACAGGAAACAATTATGTTTCTTGAGACCTTTATAAAACTATCATTTTGTAAACATTGGATCATCTTGGCCTGGGGCAAGAGTATGGGCGTTTAATCACAGACTTGAATGGAACAAAATGCATGTTACAACTTTAGTTTTTCTGTATGATGTTTTAATTCAAGTTATGTTTATTTTGATTTGATAATAGATGGTGATTTATTTTGTCGTCATGATTTATTGCAAGTTGATATGATTCATTTTTATATGCTATCCATATCTTATGTTTCAGATACAATACACAGTGATCATCTATCTAATTTAAATTAGGATATTTATCTCTAATTTCTGTTGAATGTTTACATGCAAGTTCTAACAGGAAGATTTATCTCATCGTAGTTACTTGCAAATCATAGGATCACTGCGACTGTATCCATTATATGTTCTGTTATCATAACTCAATCTTCAACATATTCGTTTCACATTTGTTCGGAGCAATCTTAAGATCCGTTGTAGGTTTATTTCCCAGATAAGGTGGTTGAATATTCTCTATTGAACAGACATTGGATGCATTAATAGGTTAGTCTGTTATTTTATTTCGTTTGCTTGTTTATTTTAGAAGTTTTATATATATAGCATGATTTCCATTATCTATATCTTTCTATTTAACCAAGTGGTTTAATATTTGATTTTATGAATGTGTACATACAAGAAAACAAAGAAAAAATAAATAGTATTTTTGCTCTTCTTTTTACTGTTGTTGAAAGAACCAATTTACATTCGATTTTTATGAGTTTAGATTAAAACTCGTGATTTGTGTATATTGTTTTTTTTTTTTTTTTATGCTGGCGGAATCGGCAACTGGGCCGGTCTCGTACTCGCGTGACACGGGGTCGATTCCGACCGCTACCACTATAACCTCCAGGTGCCATACGTATGCCCCTTCCGCAGGCATGGGTAAGTCGGGGAGATTTGAACTTAGAACCTCATCGTACATAACACGCTATATCACGACACTTGCCAATTGAGCTAAATTGCATATATATATGTATATTTAGATGTACATATAGATTTTAGTGATTGTTATTTAGTAAGTTATTGTATTTCCTTTAGTTGTTTTTTTTCGCTTTCTTTAGAACTTAGATCGACCAACAGAGCTGCTAAACCCATCGGAGTGAATTAATCCAAATGTCTTGGGTTAATTAGACAACCCCGGACCGGATTCACTCTTCCAGTTGACGAGCGGTCAATTTCGCCCGTCAACAAATGGCGTTGGAAGGAGGGCCTGAATACTATTAATGGCACGAGGAGGTTGCAAGACTCCTCCCCCACCTACCCACTCACCTATAATAACAAGAAGTCGTTCAGATGACAATATTGTCCCTCAAACAATAACCACATCAAACGACAATCCACAGATCACCGTTGAACCAGTAACTCCAAATCCCTCAGCGACCGACGTACAAGAAATTTTTCATCAATCCCTCATAAGAACAGACAGTGCCTTGGCCCGTATCAGACAACCAGGTCGGCCTTTGAACCAACCATTAGACTTCTCTGATATCAAGGACCAACTGGAAGGTACTAATCTGACCCTAAACCCTACAGATCCAGATCATATCCTCACTCCTGTAGCTGGAGGGTCTGGTATTCCACCATCACCACCCCCTTCATCTCCTTCTTCTTTTGGAGAAGAATCATCAGACGAAGTCAGTTCCTCATCTCAACCTTTGACACCACCCACACCTATGGCCAATTCGAACAATCCTGCCGGACCTTGGCTCGACCAAGATGCAGTGGCCATACCTGGGCCCCAACATCCTTTGCCTAAACATTCAGAGAAATGGCTCCCTAAATTTGACCCATATTACAAGCAAATTGCTGAAGATCATATCAAAAATTTTATGCTATCCATTAGGCTCCGTAGTGTTGAGCATGAAGACGTAGTGTGCAGATTGTTTCCCTACACCTTTGAAGGTAATGCCTCTACTTGGTACTTTTCCCAACAACCCCTCACCATCGTGTCATGGGATAAATTCGAGTCCTGTTTCCTTGAAAAATTTGGAGACGACAAGTCTCCTGAAGTTCTAGTCATGGAACTCTCTAGTTTAAAGATGAACCCCAAAGAAAAGATAAAAGACTTTAATCAAAGGTTCCTGACATTAAAGAACCGAATCCCCATGGATTCGATGCCTGCTGAAAATCTTATCGTCGCATACTACACGAAAGCCTTACATCAAAACATAGCCATTTGGGTAAAAAGGTCCAAGAAAGCCACATTGTTAGAAGCCTTCGAAGAGGCGAGTCAAATCGAGAAAGATATTCTCAGCCTAAAAGATAATACCTATAACGAGGCAGGGACTATTTCATCCTCCAAGAAGAAGATCAAAATCCTTCCTAGACCCCCCCAAAACAAAACTCAACTAGATAGTTCGGATCTAGAAAACTTACATAAGGTCGTTCAGAAGTTGTCTAATCAAGTTATAGATTTGAAAAGGTCAGCTGAAGAATCTTCTTCAAGAAAAGGGCCTTATAAACCCCCTTTTAGGAAGCCTTTTCCCACAAACCAGCCTAACTCAAATTCTGAAGGCCTAAATCTAGAAAGCTTACAATTTGCTATTCAAACGATTCTATAAGCACATGATAATTTGATTCCTCCTGAGATTCCCGAAGAATTAGCTGAACAAGAGATAGTAGAAGAGAACGAATCCTCCCCAAACATTTTCAGACATTTTTCGGATAGCATTTTTCAAGCTAATTTCGAAACAGTGCATACTTACAATACCAGGAGCAAGACAACAAATAAGTCTTCTTCTGAAATTGTAACTAATGCACCTCCAAAACAGTCTAAATCAATTGAAACTAAACATAATTCAACATCCCCAAGTTTAGAGTATGATTTGATTGAGGATCTAAAAAAACTTAGGGCTAACATTTCTGTTTACGAATTATTAAAATTCCCCTTTCTTCTGCAAAAGATGCTACAGAATATTGCGGAAAACAACAAAAACAACAATCCAAACAACAACAAGGTTGCTGAAAACAACCCCAAAAAACCTTGAAAGGTATTCGCCAAAACGACGTCAGAGCCTTCTGATAAAAGAGACCTTTCTGTAAAAAGTGTAACAAATGTAAATAAACTAGTTTCAGGGACTGCGATTAAAAAACAACAAACCTCTGCTGTTAATACTCACAGAAATGTCCCTCCCTTTTTGTTGACTTTTGAAATTTTCAATAGGAATGTACATAACTGTATGGTAGATTCAAGTGCATCATCAAACATAATTCCTTGGTCTGTATGTCAAAAAATTAATGCCGAAGTTCAACCGTCCAGCCTGAAAATTATTCATCTTGATCGAACTAGTGTTAAAGTAATAGGTGAATTAAAAAATGTGCTTATCAGATTATCATCTAATCCTAAAGTCCATCAAGTCATTGATATCATTGTCGTAGATATCCTAGAAGTATGTGGTTTGTTTTTAAGTAGAGATTGGTCTGAACAACTACATGGCTATTTTGCAATGGATTGGTCTCACTTGTGGCTGCTCGAGAATGGAAAGCCTAACATAATCAAGGTAAATTGTGAGCGTTATCTTAAGTTCATGGTAACCGATTTAAATGATCCTAATGAACCATTCACTGCTTCCACAAATTCACCTGAAATACAAGGGATGGACACTCTTTTCGGCAATTTCATGGCTGAAACCTCTACCATTACTGACCCGGAACAACAATCTGAAATTATGACATGCACGCAGTTGACAACCTTCTCTCAGTGGCCACATGCACCTAATGAAAATCAAATATGGTCTCTTTACTTCGATGGGTCAAAATCTAAGGAAGGAGCTGGTGCAGGGTGCGTGCTCATTGATCCAGCAGGCAACAAAACTTTGATTGTTTGCCAGTTATAATTCGAATGCACAAACAACACAGCCGAATACGAGGCACTCCTTCAAGGTCTCAGAAAAGCACTAGATTTTAACATTCAGAATTTGACTGTCTTTGGTGATTTAGAAATCGTGGTTAGAAAGGTAAAAAATTCTATCCACTGTTTATCTCTGCACCTGAAAAGCTATCGGACTGAGGTATGGAATTTGATGAACAAGTTTTATGCGTTTAACATAAATTCTATTCCTAGATTGAATAATTCTGAGGCTGATTTGTTACCTAACGTCGCCTTAAAACTTTTTCCTGCAGAAGGTCTATCTCCGAATGCGTTTTCTGTCGAATTGTTGTTCAGACCATCCATCTCGGACAACATCACAAATTGGAGAGTCTTCGATGACGATCAACAGATCATCAGTTTTCTGCACATGGAAGAGACTTTCCAAGGCGCAGTGATCGACGAAGGTACCCACGACAAAAACCTTCACGATTTTACGGTAATACCAGATCCAAGATCCCCGATATCTGCATCGGACATGGTAAAATCTATTCCAAAATCTGTGGTTAGATTAGAAATTTTTTATGATCTTCATGATAAGTTCAGAAAATCAGTGAATTGTAAAACAAATAGTTCTTCCTTGACACATGAAAAAGCAAATTTGGGAACTAAAGACAACCCACAGTGCATCAATTTGGGGTTGGGATGTTCTGAGCAATAAAAGGTAGCATTTATTAAGTTGTTTAATGAATTCAAAGATGTCTTTGCCTGGACATACGACGACCTAAAAACCTTTGATCCTAACATCATACAACACATTATTCCCATGAAACCCCAGACCCAACCTTTTCAACAGAAGTTAAGAAAGATGCACCCAAAACTTGAACCAACAGTCAAGAAAGAATTAAACAAACTCTTGAATGCTAAAATAATCTTCCTAGTAAGGCATACACAGTGGGTCTCTAATCTTGTCCCTGTGAGGAAGAAGAGTGGTGAAATCCGACTATGTGTCGATTTTTGAAATCTTAACCGAGCATCTGATAAAGACAACTACCCTGTCCCTCCCATGGAGCAGATCCTTTAACAAGTATTTGGTTTTGAAAGATTATCCTTTCTGGATGGTTTTTCAGGGTATAACCAAGTCCTTATGTCCCCCCCAGACCAACTCAAAACTACTTTCTGCACCCCATGGGGCACCTACACTTATAGGAAGATGCCCTTTGGGCTCATAAATGCGGGTGCCACTTTTCAGAGAGAGATGGATATTGCTTTCCGCGGCTTAGTCAATTAATCTATAGTAGTTTACCTAGATGACGTCACTGTCTTCTAAAAAAATAAAGGAGATCATCTAGCCCATCTAAGATTTGTTCTGCAGTGATGTCGTAAGTACAACATTTCTTTAAATCCTAAAAAATCTGTCTTCGCAGTAGAACAAGGTAAGCTCCTCGGATTCATTGTATCAAATGAAGGGATGCTTATTGACCCTGAAAGGACCCAAGTCATTTCGAAATTTTCCCCTCCCTCTTTGAAAAATTCCATGCAATATTTCTTAGGGTAGATAAACTTTGTTAGGAGGTTTGTCCCCAACTTTTCAGAAATGGTCAGACCATTACAACATTTAATAAAAAAGGATGTACAATATCATTGGGGACCCTTAGAGAGTCAGGATTTTGACTCAATAAAAAAGGCTACAGTAGATGTTCCTTCCCTAATGAGCCCTAATTTTTTGTGAGACTTCACCCTCTACACGTTTGCCTCTGATCGGTCTTACGCTGCTGTCCTAACCCAAAAGAATGCTGAAAACAACGAAGTCCCAATTGCCTTTATGAGCTCAGCCTTCAAGGGAGAATAACTTAACTACCCAACAAAAGATTAGTAGGCTTATGCCGTTTTTAAAGTGGTAAAACACTTTTGGTATTATCTACTGAAATCTAGGATGAAAATCATTGTCCCTTACCCTGCTATCAGAAATTTGTTAGTGCAGAAAGAACTAGGTGAAAAAAGGGCAAACTGGGTCACATCCTTACAAGAATATGACATAGAAATCACCCCAGCACAAATTGTTAGAGGCCAAGGTTTATGTAAGTTGGTTGCTGATTCAACTATAGGACAAAAAAATGAAACTGATATGATAATTCCAGATCAAAACCATCAAAATCAAATCTGCTGTGCGCAAAACCTTACTAGTCCCTGGTACGACGACATCAAATTTTGTCTTATACACGGATCAGCTCCCTGTCACCTTGATCCCCCAAAAAGGAGAGCAGTAAGATTAAAATTTGCTTCTTTTTAGCTGATTAATGGTATTTTGTTTCTCCAAAATTTCGATGGAATACTTATGCACTGTCTTGAAAAAGATGAAGCAGAAAAAGTCTTATTGGAGTTACATGCAGGGGAAGCTGGTGGGCATTTTGGTGGAGACACCACCGCCCACAAAGTATTAAGAGCAGGTTATTACTGGCCTACCCTTTTCAAAGACACTCATGCCTTATGCCGCAAGTGTGTAATTTGTCAAAAGGCATCTGGACGAATACATAAACCAGCATTCCCACTGCAACCAGTTTCGGTAGACTCCCCTTTTCAGCAGTGGGGCCTGGATATTATAGGTCCAATCATTCTGGCATCCTCGCAATAGCATAAATACATCATAATAGCCACAAATTATTTCACTAGATGGTTCGAGGTTGCCCCATTAAAAGTTGTAAACACCAGTCAGGTAATATCTTTCCTGAATTCAAATATTATCACTCATTTCAGTATTTTTGAATGCCTAGTATTTGACAATGCTTCCTATTTTTCATCTCTTGAAATGAGTGATTTCGCTCTAGAAAAAGGAATAAAATTAAAGTACTCTGCCAGCTATTACCCCCAAGGCAATGGTTTAGCGGAATCAACTAATAAAAACTTGATCAAAATCATCAAGAGAATGGTCTCCGAAAACCATAAAAACTGGCATAACACACTATTGAACGCAATCTGGGCTGACAGGGTAACTCCTAAAACTGCTGTTGGTAATTCTCCCTTTTTTCTCGTTTACGGCAGGGAAGCGATTCTTCCACCACATGTCCTTCTTCCATCTCTGCAGTTATCGCAGAAGGTGCAAGAAGAAGACTGTCCTCCCTTGGAGAGCCGGATTAATGCTTTGCTAAAGTTAGAGGAAGTAAGGGCTCAAGCAAAACGAAAATTGGATCAACATCAAATCATTGTCAAAAACTAGTTTGATTCCAGTTCTGCCTCTGACAGAAATTTCGAGGTAGGCGACCTTGTCCTTAAGTGGGACAAACCTCATGAGGGAAAAGGAGAGCATACTAAGTTTCAAAACCCATGGTTAGGACCATTTTTAATTGTTGAGAAACTAGGTCCCAGTTCCTTTCGCCTGCAGAATTTAGAGGGACAGCCAGACACCTTCCCGGTGAATGGCCAAGCTCTCAAAAGATACTTTACCTAATGAATCTCCCATACATCTTTTGTAAATATTTTATGTTTTGTTTTCCTTGCTGTTTGTTTTTCTTTTCTAGTTTGTTTTGTTTTCATTTCTCCTTATCGGTCTTTCTTTTGAAACACACATTCTTGCACCACGGGCTAGCTCATACAAAGAAAACAGAAAACTTCCCCTTGAAAATAACCACTGAAAGTTGTCAGAACATGAATTGTTGTATTTCTCTGAAATTGTAGCCTTGTTAAAGATGAATTTTTGTTTGAAAAGCATTTTCTCGGTTTCAATCTGCAATTGAAAGTATTCATGACCATCTATAAAAATCTTTTTACGCTGTCCCTGTTCTTTGAGAGAGAAACTCAACGATGTCTCCCTGTTCTTGAAAGTCGGTTTTATTAATGAACTATTTTTGGATCTTGATGAAGGAAAACACAATTTTTTTTAAGGTCTGTGACATAAAGACTAGAATTTTCAACGTTACCTCGATCTATTGAATATTTTAAAAACTATAATATGAATAAAGTCTCAAAGAGCTGTGGGAAGTGTTTGTAAACTCACCGAGACATTGAACAGGTCTGCTGGCAGCGGGTAAATGCATGCATGATGCCAAGATAACTTTGTCGGGGTACTGAACAAGCCCGCTGGTAGCGAAGCAATGTCAGGTAAAAGAAAATTCTCAGATATGGATTTCGTTTTGGTCTTAAACGTCCATCGTTCTGATCTGAAATTTCTTGACAGGATACAGACGTCAGAGTGGGTTAATTGACATCCCTGTCGAGGCTATGGATGCCTGCTGGAAACAACGACCCTGTCAATAATATTGGAGATTTTAACTTAACATCGTGGCTTTCTTTTGCCAAGTTTGTCACCAGTTTTCGTTTCTTTAAAAATAAAAGTTATCTGAAACTGGACTGCGTTATGATTATTTGAGATGTTCAAATGGCTTTTTGGTTGTTCTTTGATTTGAAGTTTTTCATATTTTTCTAACCTGAACTCGTTCGTGTAACAGAGATAACTGCTTCTCCCAGCATGTCGCCATTGTTGGCAGCAATAATATAATTGTTATTTTTATAAAATGACCGACGCAAGCTGCCTACACAGGGTCAATGAAATTTTATTACTCTTCATGAGTAATTTCCTAAACGACAGTTGTAAATCATCACTTTTTACTTATCATTTATTCATGCTTCGTTTTCATGACTGAAAGCATGAAAACTTGTGACTATAATTACCATTTTGTTTTAAAATTTCATTGAAGGCAAATTGTTTATTTAATTTGTTATGGAGTTTTGATTCCTTGCCATGAAGATATTACCCTTTTTTGTTTTTGACCCTTTCAATTCTAAGCATGGCTAAGAGATTTATAGTTTTAATGAACAAAAGACCCCCACCATTTGATTTTTTGTATTGGTTTTGGTTTGATCTTTGATCACATTTTTTTCACAAAACTTTTGATTATTCGATTTTTTGAACTTACCCAACTTTGTAATCAAACCATGATGCGTGCACTTATGTTTGTTTTGAGTAATTTGGTCCTAGATCGTACTTAACACCAAGGTGGCATACGATGTACAGATTGCCATTACTTCTTAGGATGGTCTCGGGTTTCACAAACCTCTTCGCATGCATTTTAATTAAACACCCTTCCCATCGTATGAGACCTTACAACATTTATTGTTGGGCTCGGGGTTATGGATTTGTTTCGTTTTTGCAAACCCTACCTGTATGCTGTGCTTTGATTACCCTCCCTTCCAGTATGGCTCCTGTCGTAAGAATTGAACCAAACAGTATCCAAACCCTGCTCTCATATGACGATGCTAGGGAGGATTTGGAAAGAAATGGCTGGCATGTTTTCATCAAGAAGTTTCAGGGTTTTAATCTTTAGGTTGCCCAGGAATTCGCCTTATCCTTTGATGGTTGTAGGGAAAAAGTTGGTGATGTGCAATTGGAGGTAACTGAGGAGTTCCTGAGTCAAGCCACAGGGTTGCCAGTGAGTGGTCAGAAATGGTTTAAGAACACGAAAGTGGAGGAAGTCCCTTGGACCCTACTGTTTACATCTCAAAAAATAACCAGCTATGATAGAGGTATGCCAATTTCGTTCCTAAAAACTCGGTGGCATGATTTACTCACTGTGGTAAAGCAATTTGTTACATGTGAGGGACGGTTTGGGCTTGTATTTTTGTATCATTTATGCCTGCTTATGAGTTTTATGAGTTTCCCTTTGAATATGCCATATTACCTACTCAGAAGTCTATATAAAATGGGGAAAAGATTTAAGAAACAGAGGTTAGACTCAAGTCTTTTTCATCACGGCCTGATTAAAATCATCCTCATACATCATTTAGAGTCACAAAATGACTGTTGGGATTCGTTTATTACACGAAATGATTTTGGTAACCCTGAATTGGGAGAAGTAGATAAACTCGTCATTGAGGAAACCCTTGTCCACCCAACGACATCTCTTCCACCTCCCCAGACTTGTGCCTCTTCCCCTAACAATGAAACCTTGATATATCCTAAGGTCATTCAATAGGCTAGTCAACCGGTTACACATCAATTTCAAAAACAAAAGAGATGGCAGGCTAATTTCTCGAAGTCTTTGAAATAAGACAAACTCTCGTGCATGCGATCAACATGATTGAGGTTAACGAATGCTTAGACTCTGAAATTGAAAAATTCCTTGCAGAGGAAGACCCTGTGTCATTCGGGTTATACCCTGACCGACCCTATAACTTTGTCGATAATTTGCAATCCTTGTTTGAAAGAAAATCCAGAGTTTCCTGGTGTCCAACTCTATAATAAATTTTCTATCCTTATGGAGGGTTCTCTGATCCATAATCTTGTTCATTCTGATGCAAATGTCACACAGTCACAGTGTGATGTCTGTCTATCATGGATCGACAGATACTATACTGATGTCCCGTTTCTACAGTCACGGGTTAAGTTTTTAAAATACCAGGTTGATGTTTTAACGAATGAAAACCACAGGCTTGAATCTATCATCCAAGGGAAGGAGAAGCGCATGAAAACCACAGGTCATGTGATATTTAAAAATGTAGAGGCAGCTACAACCATCGTTAACTCCAAATTTTCATGACACAATTTGATTTCATGATTAGAGGTATGATTTTTTTTAATTTAATATCATGATTGTTCTCATTCTTAAGTTAGATTATTTGGTTTTTTGAATAAACTATTTTTATTATTAGATTAGGCTATTTTATTTATTCAATAAAATGAGATTTCATTTACTATTATAACTAGCTACAAAATCACAAGATTCTGTAGCCAGTTAAGAAAATTCAAATTGTCTAAATTAATGACAGAAAACATATATGAGATCTTCCTATTTTCTTTTGCTTTCAGGATAATTCAGGAGCCCATGATTTCAAAGATGATATGAGACACTTTCAATATCTCCCAGTCATATCTATTATGTATTTTGAATAAACAGAAATAGACTGTTGTTAGTTTTTGGATATTTAGTAAAATCAGGGTGGTTGCATCCCCCTTTATTTTTGAAACAAATTTGATCTCATGAACAAGAAACAGTTATGTTTCCTGAGACCTTTATAAACCTATCATTTTTTAAACATTGGATCATCTTGGCCTGGGGAAAGAGTATGGGCGTTTAATCACAGACTTGAATGGAACAAAATGCACGTTACAACTTTAGCTTTTCTGTATGATGTTTTAATTCAAGTTATGTTTAGTTCGATTTGATAATAGATGGTGATTGCTTTTGTTGTCATGATTTATTGCAAGTTGATATGATTCATTTTTATATGCTGTCCTTATCTTATGTTTCAGATACAATACACAATGATCATCTATCCAATTTAAATTAGGAGATTTATCTCTAATTTCTGTTGAATGTTTACATGCAAGTTCTTACAAGAAGATTTATCTCATTGTAGTTACTTGCAAATCATAGGATCACTGTGACTGTATCCATTATATGTTCTGTTATCATAACTCAATCTTCAGCATATTCGTTTCGCATTTGTTCGAAGCAATCTCAAGATCCGTTGCAGGTTTATTTCCTGGATAAGGTGGCTGGATATTCTCTATTGAACAGACATTGGATGCATTAATAGGTTAGTCTGTTATTTTATTTCGTTTGCTTGTTTATTTTAGAAGTTACATACATNACACACACACACACACACACACACACACACACACACACACACACATATATATAGCATGATTTCCATTATCTATATCTTTCTGTTTAACCAAGTGGTTTAATATTTGATTTTATGAATGTGTACATACAAGAAAACAAATAAAAAATAAATAGTATTTTCGCTCTTTTTTTATTGTTGTTGAAAGAACCAATTTACATTCGATTTTTATGAGTTTAGATTAAAACTCATGATCTGTATATATTGTATATATGATATAATAGAACTATTATACAAATATTATTTAGATAAATTGCATATATATATTTAGATGTACATATAGATTTTAGTGATTGTTATTTAGTAAGTTATTGTATTTCCTTTAGTTGTTTTTTTTCGCTTTCTTTAGAACTTAGATCGGCCAACGGAGCCGCTAAACCCGTTAGAGTGAATTAATACAAAAGTCTTGGGTTAATTAGACAACCCCGGACTGGATTCACTCTTCCAGTTGACGAGCGGTCAATTTCCCCCGTCAACACCGCGTTGTCTGGGGCTGTGGATGTTTCCCCGTAGGGGTTTTACCACGTGAAAATATCGGTGTGTTGATATTTGATCTGGTTATGTGAGTGGTTACTGAAGGTGTTCGTCCTCTGTTGGAATACTTGTGTTGTCGAACAATAACGGTAGCACTATTTTTTTGAAATAGGGTCAAAATTACAACATTTTTTAAGCATGGCCTTCAAAACTCATACAGTAGCTTGGAAAAACCTTAACATTAACACCTAAATAAAAAAGTGATGCTAACTAAAGAAATAAGTTTTTACTAATTGTTAAAATTATGGCTCATTACGATCTTTTTGAAACCATGGTTTTGACAATAGATTCCCATGCAAAAAAAAACAAACCCAAAATTGGATACAAAATAGTCACTTTAAAATTTATTTACTAACTTTTTTTTTTTAAAAATTTACATTGAAAAATAAATAAATAAAAAGGAGAAAATCTTCGCAATTTTTATTTTTTTCCAAATGAAGAAAACGCATTTAAAAAATATATATTCAAAACCCAAATTAAAAAAAAATAAAACATTAAAAAAAGTGTGGACAAAAAAATAAAATAAAAATAAATGAAAATAAAATTA
>ML788878.1:463745-498677 GCA_009831015.1 Picea engelmannii | reverse complement strand
TATGTATATCTATATATATATGTATATATATGATGATGATGATGATGATTAACGTCCACTAATACCGAATTGGTCTATCGAACCTTAAGAGGGTAAGTGATTACTTGTGATTCTTTAGAATTTTGTTTCTGTGCTCGAAAAGCATTAAGAGAAACTTTCCAAGATCACCAAACTTTTGTTGAGTTAAGAGGTTAGGAAGGTTGGTAGTGTGACAAATATTTTGAAAATTAGATCTAATATGGGTATAGGCTAGACAATCTAAGAGAAAGTTCTTTTCATCTTCAACCTTATTAGTGTCACAAAGGTGACACACTCTTTCATCCCATGGCATTTTAGGAATTGACCAATGCCCAATTTCACTATGGAGCTCGTGACAATTTGTTCTTATCTTAGCAATGCTTATTTTTTTCTTTACACTTGGAAAAGCAAATAGATAATTTCAAGATCTTCTAGATTAGGGTTGATTACATCCTTATAATACCTTAATTTTCTTTTTTCTTCTAACTCTTTATCACACCACATTTTCTCCTTAAATTTTGATTTGATGATTTTTTAATAGTATCTTTATTTTGCAAAATGGTGTCTTCCATGATTCCCCAATAGTTTAGCCAAGACCAGGCATCTTTATGCCATCCTCGCTTGCATTGATGGTGGTTATGACTTGATTTTGAAGCAATTTTAGGAAGCCTCTTGTCTTCCATGTTGTTTAACTTGTTTTTATACATTAGATATCTAATCATAGCCATGCTCTCAATGGGGGAGAGGCTTGTTTCTAAGAGGAGGAAGGGATATGCCGTATTTCCTTTAATTTTGAGATTATAGTTTATAAAACTCTTTTTTGTATTTGCTCTATATTTCTCCAACATTCATGAGAGATACTACATCCCAAGGCTTCACATCCATAAAGAATAACAGGTGTAACAAGAGTCTCAAAGAGAAGTTTCTTCTTATCCCAACTCCAAAGATCAGTTGATTTACAATTGTTTTCAAGCCCATAATAAGCTTTACATCCCCCAATAATCCTTTTCTCAATGCTATAATTCCAATTGAGCTTGTGGTGAATATCGATTCCAAGATATTTGTATGAAGTCACTTCCTCCAAGTTGTTGTTTTCGTATATGAAGGCATCATAAGTGATCTTATTGGATTTAATAATCATGACCTTAATCTTATCAGTATTAACAACCATACCCATATTGGAGAAAAAATCCTTGAGGATTCTTAGTTGGTTTTCAAGATCATGGGGACTCCTTTCCATAAGAACAATATCATATGCATAAAGAAGAAGATTGATGACTATACTAGTGAGAGTAGGGCTGACACATCCTTCTTTTTCCAAGAAATCTTCTAAATTGTCAATATATATGCCAAAACGGGTAGGGGACAAGGGACAACCTTGTTTGACTCCAATATTGCAGTTAATTTCTTTTGACCAACCCTCAGTGTTTTTAAACTTAGCAATAATGTTCTCATACATCCTTATTGCAAAAACCCTCAACTTGAGAGGCACTTTTATCTCTTCCAACCTATTCCAAAGGTTTTTCCTAGGAACCATGTCAAAAGTTTTTCTAAAGTCAACAAAACAACAAAACATATTGGTTTTAGTATTGAAAAAATCCTATGCAATGATCCTAAAGGTAACAAGATGGTCAACAATTGAATGATATCTCCTAAACCTGGCCTGGCCTTTGGGTCTTTTACTGTGAATTTCTAGCCAAAGGGTAATCTTCTTTTCCAAAATAATTCCATAAAGCTTGGCTAAAATCGGGCTAATCATAATGGTCCTATAATTAGAGGGAATGTTTCTACCCCCATTTTTAAAAATAGGAACAATGATGCTTTGTGTCCAGGGTTTATGGAAGCCCTACTTGATTGCTAAATTGAAGATCTTGTGTATGTGAGGGATAAGGATAGGCCCTCTGATTTTAAAAATTTCAACTTGGTATCTTTGAATGTCCTTATCTTTCCCATTTGCAAGCCGCTTAACCCCAAACTCTATGTCATCTAAAGAAAAGACTTATTTCTTTGTAGGGATAATAGGAATGATGTCCATGGCATCAGAGAACTCGTAAAGACTTTTAAGGTAGGAATTTCAGTCCCTTAAGGGAATCCTATTATTTTCTTTAGTATTGTGGTTTAGAATTTGGTTCCAAAACTTCTTAGGATCCAACTTATATAGTTGTGAACGTTGCTCTTGCCTTTTTTTGATATAGTACCTTTTTTTCCTTTTAATTAGGGCATTGTATGTATTGATCTTATCGAGTTTTAAGGACTCATTAGAAGCATCCCTAATGGATTTCCTAACAATTTTACATTCTTTATCATACCAAGGGTTGGTCGTTCTATTATTCCTTTTATAGGACACCTCAAAAGATAACTTGTTAATAGAAGTGGAAAGGGTAGTTGTAAAATTATGATATAGTTCTTCAATGTTGTCCTTATAAGTTAGGAGATTTAATTTACTATTTAAATCCTTTAAGAAAAGGTAAACTTTAGTTTTGTCAAGGCACACTTTCCTTTGATTATTAGAATTCTCTTCAATGATGCTCCTATGCATGGAAAAGTTTAGAGTTAGGGTTAAAGGTTTATGATCAGAGTTGGGCTCATTGTCATTTAAAAGGTCAAAAGTTTCTATTTGGTTGGAAATAGGGATATCAGATATCACATAATCTACAAAACTACTACCTAGCCCATGCATCCAATTCATTTGCTTAGAGTTTGGCCACTTCATTACTCCATTGCAGATTATTAGGTCTTGAGAGCTGTAGAGCTTGACCAACTCAGTACCAAAAAATTCTCAATTAGGTCTTCATAGCTTCTTTTGTAACTATTAGATAAAAGAATATCCTCATCTAGCCATAAAGGATTATGGTTGGAATTAGTACTTAAAAGAGTAGCTTGCTTAGTTGCAGTCCTATCATTAAAGTTTCCTAGCATGAGGATATTACCTTCATTTTCAAACTATAAATATCTTGTTCTAAATTATTATAGGGACAATTGTTATCTAGATTGTTTTTATTATAAAAAGTAGAATTAATAGGTGCACAATAGCAAATTGCTATACACATATTCTTAGCATTGGTGTCTGGAATTTCTATCCAAATGTACTGATTGAGAGGGTCAATCTTATGAAGTTGAATTTGAGGAGAAATGCTCTTTCTAATATAAAAAGCTATGTCTCCTATCCCTCTACAGTGGGATTTTTTGTTCCATGTCGACCACAAGACAAATCCTTCTATGTTAGGGGCCTTAGACTCCTCATGCTCCCAAGTTTCAACTAGACAAATAATATCAATATCACTTGGGATCCAACTTATCATAGGACCTTTGCGCCATGGAAAGCCACGACAGTTCCAAAAAAGGATCTCGAGTGTCCCAAATTCCTATTTATTATTATCCTTCTGGTCTATATCCCTAACAATAGCTTTTCGATTTCTAATTATTGCCCATTTTCCTTCTTTCCTAGCTTCTTTTACCTTTTGAACTTCCTTCCTTAATTCAACTTGGTCTTTGGGAATTAGGTCTTCATTTATAAATATTCCTGACCCCTTTAAGCTTGGAGATTTACTAAGTATTCTATATTTATGTTCATTATAACTTACTTTGACACAAATCAACCTATCTTTGTGATCAATTATTTTTCCTAGCCTCTTTGCTTCTATGAGGTAAGTTGTATCAATTTGTGATTTATTATTTAATTCTTCTTTTACTTTTTCTAGCGTATCCTCCTCATGTTGTTCTTTTATACCAAACATTATGAGGTTCAAGGCTCTTTTGTTATGCTCATGGTACAGTTCAATTAGCTTATTCATTTCCACTTTGATTGGTTTGATATCCAATTTGTTTTCCATATTATTGAGGATCAAATTGTTGGTTAGTTTTTCTTCTAGCTCTTTAATCCTATCTCTCAAGTTGTGATTTTCTTCAACCTCTCCTTCTTGGGTTGATTGTCTATGTTTTTCCATTTCTTAAATCCTATCCTTCATTGTCCGCAATTCACTCTTGCACCCTAAGAATCTATCCTCTATTTGAGTTTGAATGATATCTTTGAAGAGTCTAATTTTTTTATCAATCATTGCCTCTAGCTCTATTTGAAATTTTACGTCTCTTTCTTCATTCCTTTTTTTCTAATGATTCTAACTCTATTTGGATTTTTGCATCTCTCTCTCTCTCTCTCTCTCTCTCTCTCTCTCTCTCTCTCGCTTCTATTGATTCCATATAATTGTAAAGGATCTCTAGGGTGATTTTGGGGGGTCTCTCCCTGTTAGGTTGAGTTTTTGGAATAGGTGGTGGAGTGTTCATATTGAAAAGAAGAGAAAAAAATGTAACAATTATTATTTTGGATATAAAGTGACTCACCTCATTTCATGTGTACAATTGCTCAACCAGTTGAAGAAGCCAAAAATAATTTCCGAAAATCAAGAGAAGTTCCCCTCGACCAGAGACAGAGAGAAATTACAGAGATTATTCTGGTTAAAAAAATGTAAAAACCAAAGAAAAGTATTATTCCCATTCAAAATCACATATATAATGTTAGAAATAAAACATATCCTTGAAAACCATGGAAAAATAGTATTCCCATTCAAAACCACAAATATATATATATATATATATATATATATATATATATATATATATATATATATATATATATAATATTTTCTCCTCTTTTATAATTTTGACTCTTATTTGATATATATTAAATAATATTTCTTAGTGAAGATAAAGTAATAAATAAAGGATACGCACAACACTTTCTCGGTAGGAGAAAAGAGAATTTAAAACTTTAAATACTAAGGTTCCATGTAAAAATGATTGCTTAGATTTCAATTTGTATTTTATTATTTCATTGTAGTGGAAAATGTCATATGAAAAAAAAGATAGATAAATGAAAGTGTGTTTCTTGATGATTTTGATTAATTAAAAAAAATCAAAATATTTTAAAAATAATTTTGTAAGTAAAGATTTTTTGAAATTGTAAATGTTAATAATTAATTTTTAAATAATATTAAATTCAAATTCTATTATCAAATTAAATCTATTAACCAAAATAGTATTGTGATGTGAATTTAATCTTTTAAAATGAATTTAGTTGAATCAAAATATATTTTCAATTTATGTATATTGTTAAATTAATCTTATTTATTATTAAGTTAATTATAATATTTTATATTCATATTTCTTTTACTTAAAATTAATAGACTATTAAATTATATAAACACAAATTACTACTATTAAAACATCATTATCTTTTAAGTAAAATTTCAATACAAATACTAATTTATAAAATATCAATATTAATGACAAAAATATTACTTTCCCTTAATTTGGTGGAATCCAATATAATTTTCCTTTAACCTATATTACTTAAATAACTAGTATTAAAACTTAATTATCTTTTAAGTCAAATTTCGATATAAATATTAATCTATAAAATATCAATATTAATGATAAAAATATCACTTTTTCTTAATTTGGTGGAATCCAATACATTTTCCCTTTAACTTGATTTTTTTTTTTTTTTTATATCTATATGAATTACACAGTGGTCTATCTATATGACTCATTTTGTGACTTTGTGTGAACCTTTTACCTTTGTGACATTTTGAAATTAAACCTTATTATTCCATGTCAAAGGAGAGCGAGGGACTATATCATTTGATTTAGCATTGACTTCATAATAGTTTGGTGTTTGACTATATATTTTTTCCCAATCTCTAAGGTTAGAGATAGAAAACTCAACATTTTGTTTGTTATATAAAAAAGTCTATTCTTTGTAATTTCTTTGGACAATAGATTTGAGGTCTTATTCCATGCTTCGCTCTTCCCAATGTTTTATTTTTCTCTCTTCCTAATGTTTTACTTTGTGATCCCTCACAGAGAATGATATTTTTTTCTCTTCGATATGTTTTATTTTTAGCTTCGTGGATTAATCATTGATAGACAATGAAGACAATAATCATGGTTCTGACAAAAAATGGCTAGTTGGCATTTGGCATTGAACCATCTGAACAACCTTCCCATCGTCATGCTTGGACCACCTCACCGCCTTCCTAGCATCACCATACCGCGCCCAAGTCTTCTCATAAAACAATTCATACCTAGAGAGATACATATAGATGCTAAGATTTGAAAGGCAACATTGTTTAAGTCCGATAATGCATATGTACTTTAAAAACTTTGCAATGTCTCCAAATCCCAATGAATAGTTGTTCTTAGCCCACTGACTAACTAGAAAATATGCAATAGCAATCTCTCCAAGCCCAATGAATACTCTGCAATTGTCGTTGCAAGTGTAACTATAAATGATGTTACAAGGCCTTTAAAAAACAAATATAGTGTAACTAGAGGGATATTTTTGAGAAGGTATGTACCCCTATCTTTTTTTTTGTGATCTTAAACGAGCCTTACAAAGTGTACTATGAAGTAAATGAAATTCAATACAAAAAAAAAATTGGTTGTTCACATTGGGCATTTTTTTTTTTTTTTATTCATGTTGGGCAACCTGAAATTAGACAAAATGTAGAACCTAGTTAGTCGTATTACTATTATCAACAAGGAAGAAGGGAATGAATACATAATTAATTTTGGGGTCTCACTTGCTGGTAAATGATTTTGGCTAGGTGTGCATAATCTGAGTGATACACTTGACAATATCTCTTTGATTCCACTATAGGGATCTTGGCATGCCAAGAATTCTCCAACACATATTTACCTGGCTCATTTCTGGCAGTCCTTCATCTTTTGCAAGGACCCAGGATGTGAGGTAAATAGAAAAGAGTAATATCATAGTGCATATGAAAAATACAAAAACAATAATCGGTGAAGTATTCACTCCAATGTAGACGACAACACCAAATGTAAGAAGCAAAAGTAGATAATAGATTTTCTTGTTCAGCCCAAAAAACACCCTTAAATTCTGCAACAGAAATATAGGTAGTTAGCAAAACCTTTATAAAAAAATTAATATATTAAATATTATAACTTGAATTTCCTAATAAATTATGAGCATATATACAGTTGCAAATATAGGGTTTCATTTGAGAAAATTTAATCATCCTAATACTCCAAGAATTTATGTAACGTACCTAGCCTCCAACTGAGCAAAATTACATGTGGAATATGTTGAGGGGTCCTAAATCCATTTAACTCAATAGAAGGAGCCAAACTCGCCACGAAGGACCAATTAGACTCTGCAATGTTTATGTTGGAATGGTTCTCTAGATCTTTCGGTCTAACCAATTTATCAATGGGATTTATGTAGTGATTGACATGATATCTTCTTATGAAAGTTCCTCCTTTAGTTTAAAGAGTCTCTTTTTGTCTTTTCTTTTATTAGATAGATCTTATTAAAATATGTGTGCTGGTATAAACCAATTGGTAAAAGGGGGGTTCTTAAATAATAAAGAAATCTGATCTTGTGATAACCCTTGTGCTAAAGCATGCAGACAAAGATATTCACACATGTGACAAGCCTAATACTAATACATTAACTTGCTGGTATTTCAATTATTCATTGAGATACAATTATCGAAAGAAAACACGCATACAATAAAATGATGGCAAGAAAAATAGTTTCCTTAGCTCTTGCATTAATCACACATTAACACAACGATTTGATTTCATCATTAGAGACAAGAACTACAAACAATATTGAAACAACTAACTTATCAATAGATTTAGAAACTCTTACTCGTTACAACATCCATTAAGAAATAGAATTGGAAGTAATTCCTCCTCAATCCAATCACACAATGCCTTTGATGAATATTTTTTTTTTTGTCTTTGGTCCTAAACAAGACTTCTCAATTAAGTTAGTTCAGAAATGGTTCCTTACAATTCCAAAAATGAGGGTCTTTTCCAAAAACCATCGATCCTTTTCTAAAAGGTCAATCCTCTTATTTATAATGAATCATTAACTAAAAATAGCTATTACAAGTGCAAGCCAAGTAAAACAAAATATCGTCACATGGCGCTTTCATCTCTCTATTCTCTAAGAATCATCAAATAGTTTTACTGAAGTGGATGAATCTTCTCATACTTTGAACACTTGATGAAGAGTTCCTCGCATGTGTTGGCATACAGGAACTTGTGCTGGTCCATCGGGGCCGAAATAATTTCTTTCACTTCTACTGCTTGTGCTCTATACTTGATCATTTTAACACTCAACCGCTGCATAACTATTCAAGCCTTAATCAAATTGTCCATGAATTTCCATACTTGACCTAACGCCATGATCACCACCTTTGCTATCTCTGCTATCCATGCTGAGTCTTGTTCTGCATGTTGCTTGATTATGTCATGTAGGTCAACAAAGTCTTCGGGTGAGACAAATTCTAGGAGGCCAATGTATTTCATCTCCCGATTAATACTTTCCCAGCTCTTTTCACACTCGAACCAGTTCTCCTGAATCTCCCATTGAGGTTCTTGGGCCATTTTTACCCAATCTTCGACCACTTTCCTGATCCGATTGATGCTGCTATCCCTTAGTGCTCGAATTCCATGCTCTTCAATGTCTCGACCCTTTTGAAATGCGCTGATGTAATAGATCCTTTCTACTGCTTGGTGAGCTTTCTCATACCACCTTTCCATGTTCTTGCATGTTGCTAGTGCCATCAGGGTGTCTTCTTGGAAAACAACTATACTTGTAGTGAAAAGGTGTTGTTCATTCATGAATTTGGCATAGGCATATTAGAACTCACTTCTCAAAAACACCGTGGCCTGTGTGGAGTCGTGATAATATTTTTCCAAATGGCACAGATGCTCCAACTCCTTAAGTGCAGCAACCAGCTCCTTTTAATCCCTTCTTTCTCTATCCAATGTGGCAGCCGTAATGGCCATTCCTGCAATGATAAGTTAAGATGTCTTGGCGTGTTCAGTGCTGAGCAACTTCTTCTGTCATGATGATAATCGAGCTATCTAGAATAAGCCTTCTCTTCTTAGTAGTCCTCTTCATGATGTATTTTATTTTTCTATCATAGGCGATCACTTGTATGTCAGCGACCTCATCCACAGGTTCAAGGATTTGTTGTTCTCCTCAGGTTAGAGTATCCTCCAGGCTCACAGTTGTATGTATCTATTCCAGGATTGGTTCTTGGACTACTTCTATATGTCTCGATGGCTCGACCTCCATTTTTTGTGCATTGACTGGTGAGGCATCGGATGAAATTGAAGAGTCAGGGATAGGTTTGGTACTTACTTGGTAATCGACTGTCGATGTATTGATTTTTTGCTGTGGAACCTCCCCTTTATGACCACCAGATTCTAGCTCATCCCTCAAGCTATCTATTGGGGTTCCCGACAAGTCGAGTAGCACAGTGTCTAAGACACTTTTGACCTCATGGTTGCTCTGCAGAAGGTTTTGAATTGAAGCATAGAGACCTAGGGTAGATTCTTTCTTGGGTTCCTTTTCCTCTGTAATCTGCACCAGTGTCACCAGGGAAACCTCTGAACTCTCCTCATCATCATAGATAGTTATTAAGTCAAACAAGGGGTTGGTACACTTGTCCTACCTTGTTTCCTTGCTATCTCAAGCTGGGCTGAAATTCTTCCCGGTGATCTAATCTGTGGTGGTGGAACTTCAGGGTTTTCTGGCTCAGGGATTTCTTCCAGTTGTATTGGCTCTCCTCTGCTTTCAATTGGGTAATCAGCGGGAATCCTTGACATATCTACAAGATCAAGGCCATTCTGCAATTGATCAATGATTCTCTGTGCCCCCTCTAGCAAGAGAAATACTTTTCTTTGTGCCTCTATAGTATTTGGCACTCTGATCTCTTCCCGAATATTGAGTCGAATGTTCTATTATTTCCACCTGTTCCTCCATGCTCATAGCCTTGAACTTGGTCATGTTTGGGTTGGCCATCCTTTGTACTACCTCCTCCTAGTCTTGAGCACACTCTGTGAAAATTTCATCCTCAAATTTGTCATGTGCATA
Source organism: Picea engelmannii (assembly GCA_009831015.1). Taxonomy (NCBI): domain Eukaryota; kingdom Viridiplantae; phylum Streptophyta; class Pinopsida; order Pinales; family Pinaceae; genus Picea; species Picea engelmannii. The sequence goes on along the minus strand of ML788878.1, from coordinate 488,743 downwards.
TGGCCAACAAGATGATACTTGTGAAGCATGTTGGGGGACTAGTCCTTTAGGGTGGTGTTGACGGGCGGAAATGAATGCTTGCCAACTGGAAGAGTGGATCCGGTCTGGGGTTGTCTAAATAACCCAAGCCATTTGGGATGACCCACCCTGATGGGTTTAGCGGCTCCATTGGCCGATCTAAGTCCTATGAAAACTACACTAAGGAACTAATCTAAATGGAAACAATAATTAAAGAAAACTAAATAATAAATCTAAAATACATATATACAGTCTATTACCTAAATTATACAGCAATGATTCTATAAAATTAAATGTTCAATTATCAATAGAATCAAGTCCAATTACAAATATACAATATTTACAGATTACATATTTAAATGAAAACATGCAAAAGTCATTTGTAATCTGTCCTAAGACAACGAAAATATTGTTTTTTTGATTTTTATAATTTTATGAGAAAGAAATTAAATAAAAACTATCTAAGCTAAGCAACTAAAATAATAACTCTAACTACAAATCTGAACTATACATATATCTATCTAAACTACTTATATTATACTAACAAATTAACTATCAAATAACAAATAACAAACTGACCTGAAGTAACGCTTCAGGCTTGTCCTGTATGCAGTAGTTGATTCAACTGCTCGGTGGGAGGAAACCCACACGGGATTCTCCATGAGCTTCTCGTAAACTAGAAGAAGCTGTTCTCTTCAAATATAAATGACAGAACAAACAATACATAAAAAATTACAGCAATCTTATAATTTACAAATCATCGCAGTCAGATAAATCCTTGTGCAAAATTTGTACATAACAATTCAATTAATGAAAAAGATAAACCTGTATTCATTAAATTGAAATAGAGTGATTGCTGTATTTTTAAATAAGAGAGATCAGATATGGACAACATATAAATCAAATCACATCAACATGCAATGAATCATGATAGCTAAAGTAATTGATAATTAATTGCAAACTGATATGAGGAAAACTTGAAACAAAAGTTTGATATATTGAAAGCTAAAGCCGTTACAAGACATAAACTTTCATCCTAGTCTGTATTATTATAAATCCATGGTCTGGTTCTCCCAACCGTGATGATCCCTTACAAAAAATAACAAGTATTTAAAGACCTCCCATAGGGTAAAACATCCCTATGGGAATTAACAAAATAGTTTACAAAAAATCTGGGGATAATCTCCCAAGTCTGACTAAAGCTAACAACCTATAACAAAACTATATCACAAAAACATCTCTCAAACTGCCACATCATGCCAATTGGTCATTGAAATTCGTAAGCACCTAAAAGTGGACAAGAATAGACAAGTTTAGGTGATATTTTATTGGTAAAATTAACAAAAATCAAAATTCTAAGTCTAGCTACAGAATCTTGCGATTCTGTAGCTGGTCTAATTTGAGCACATAATCGTTTTAAAATCAATCCAAAACTTAAAGAATTATATTCAAACTATGAAACAAATATTTAATTGCTAATTGGAAACCAAACGAATCATTAAAATCAAAACTTCTATGCTAATTTGAGGGAAAACGAAATCATGTTTGAATCTATTTTAACCAAAACAGGCTGCAACCGATCAAGCATATTTTTCATGCAATAGTTTATGTCAAATCAGCACTTAACAAAATTGTTGTCGAATCAAAACAGAATTAACAAGATCGTTTAAATCTAAAATAACTTTGAATCCATCATATTATGCAAGCGACTATGCTAATCGAGGCATGTAGCATTGTTTGCGAATCAAATCAAACATGAATGAATTGAACCGATTTAAGATCGACACAATCGTTATGCAAAATCAAAACATAGCTTTGTCCGAATTTAGCAAACAAATCTTGTGTGTAGGTGGAATATAATCATAATCCAAAACGAAAATATTGATTCAATCCAAAACCAAATCGTTCCTGGTAAATCGAAGTCAACAGGATGGTTTAGAAACAAACATAACTTAATCGAAATCAAACCCAATCGACTATCCATACAGAATTGTTTCAAAAAGCAATCCAAACAAAATAAGAAACAAATCAAACATTTATACTAAACTGAGAATAATAAAATCTCATTAACTAAATCATAGCTGTGTCTGATTTTAGCAAACAAATTTCCCACTCATGATTCATAACAAAATTGTTTTGGTAAAATGAAAGCAACAGAATCATTTTGAATCAAAAAGAACAGAGCTATTGAAAGCAAATCCAATTGGTTATATTGATCCAAACCAACTCATAAAATGAAATTAATATTGAAATTCATACCTGAGCAGTAAGAAAAGGCTTCAATCATGATAACTTGGAATTGACGAAGGCCGTTGCTACCTCGAAGTTTCTGAAAACAATTGAACCGATGGTTTTTTGTTTCTTCTCGTTGGCTTGAAGCCTGTCTCTTTCTTTTGACAGCACCGTAACTTGCTCCTCTAACGATTTGATCTTTGATTGCAATAAGGGAACGTTGGTGTAATAACACTCTAGCCAAGCATTACATTGGATGCATGATGGTTGCTCGAGCTTTGGCATCACAGGTGAGGGTTTGTTCAAGTTACCAGGGGTTTCCTTGTGCAACTTGATTCCTGGGTAGTTGGATCATTTTTGAGGCACGGGGGTAAGTTAGAGACATAGTCATAGGGTTCCTTAGAGTATAGGCCATGAGAATAGGGGTACTCTTCAGCTAGGAAACGCTCAATATCGGAGTCCGAGTCCTCACTCAACACTATTGGATTTTGGTCAACGTTTGGCTTGGGTTTGTTCCTAGCGTATCTCGATATCAATCGGGAATTTTTCTTCCCTTTACTATTGACAGTAGTATCGCTTCTGCCTTTCTTCCTCACAGGCTTCTTTACGGTCTCAGTCTTGTCTTTAGTATACAGGTTGGCTATGGCATCGGGTAGATCTATGTCAGGGAAATCCGAGGGTTTGACAGGGGGTAGGAGGATATGAAATGGCACGGCTGGCCCAACCAAAGTTTCCGTAACCACAACTTTGTCGATTTGAGCAGACTCGGGAGTGGCAAAGCCATTCCTAGATAGGAAATCTTGCCAATTATCGCCACTAAGGTTTAAATGGTGGACGATAATGAGTTTAATTAAGCCGTGATGGAAAAGGCTACTATCAGCCTTCTCACACTTGAATCTCTTAGACATCTTGTAAAGACTACGCAAGAAGTAATGTGGCATGTTCAAAGGGTAGCCTATTAAATTCATCAATAACCGGAGGTGATACAGAAATACCAAGCCATACCGACCTTCACAGGTCACAAACTCTTTAACAATTACCAAAAGATCGTGCCACCTAGGTTTGAGGGTAGTGATAGGCATACCTTTATCATAGGAAACAATCTTTCTTGATGTGAATAGTAAAGGCCACGACACCTCATCTACTTTGGAATTTTTAAACCATCTTTGACCTGTAGCTGGCAGTCCTGTAGCCAAGCTTAAGAATTCCTCATTGAGCTCGAGATGTATGTCTCTGAATTTAGCCCTACACCCGTTGAAGGTGAGGGAGAATTGTTGGAAAACTGAACGGTTGAAACCCTCGAACCTCTGTATAAACACCAGCCAACCACTATTTTCTAAATCCTTACGGGCATTATCGAATAACAACAAAGTTTGGCTACCATTTGGCTCTATGCGCACCACAGGCGCCATAGACGGGACCACACGGTGGGCAAGAGTTTGCGTCCAAGGGTTTGAACAAAGTATGCGCAGGGTTGATAGCTCACGGGCTTACTCGAAAATAACAGAGTTAACCCGGGATAGGGGGAAAGCATTAATGACTGAATGTGCGAAGGTGGTGGAGCTAGATCAACCCATGCAAAACAGTCATTTCCCACAGTACAACCAATGACGCAGATAGTGATTCAAATCACTATTGCATATGTTAAAAACCATGCCATTCAATGAAAACTGTGGTAAGTTGACCAAACATTTGCGCGAGCAATAGTTTTAAAACCAAAATAATGATTCGAAATCAACACCAAGGGTTCGATCATATCAAATATATGTTGTATGAAATGATCACACCAAGGGTATAACCACAACGCCAATGTGTTTTCATGAAACCAATGTGTCAAGGAAATTGATGAAAGTTTATAGAACATCAAAACACCGATGTATCAAAAACTTGATCATAAGAATATCATCACAGTCTTATAAAAACGAAGTGATATTAACAATTAAAGAATGCCAAATGAGTAAAGGTCTTGGTATCTTGCTGACTGTGCGACTATAATTAAATAGGAAATGCAATGAACACATAGACAAGAGTAACCAAAATAAACCAGTGACGATTTTAATGTGACTTAGAAAACAAAGTTTTCACGCTTGCAGTCGTGAAAACGAGAACAAAGGTAAGTGTGCAAATGCATGAAATAATAGTGTCATTTTATTCCAAAGATTGCGATGAAAATCGAGGGTTGCAAAACACTGGTGTAGGCAGCTTATAAGGATAGGATAAAAATGCGAATTGGCTGCCAACAATGGCGACACACTGGTAGAAGCAGTGATCTCTACCAAAAGAACAAATTCAGATTAAGATAACAAGAATAATTCCACAGAAATAACCAGAAAATTGTTTAAACATCATCAATGATCAAATATTCCAGCAGTGTTTAAAGGATGAAAACTGTTAACAGTCTTAAGACAAGTGAGCCACGATATTAAAGATAAAATCCCCAATATTGTTGATAGAGCCACTGCTGCCAGCAGGCGTCCATAGCCTCGACAGGGTTGCCATTTAACCCACTCTGACATCCATATCCTGCCAAGAAGTTCCAGATCAGAATAAAGGACATTTAAAGGTTAATAGGTTTCATATTTACGAATTTTCATATACCCAACATTGCTTCACTGCCAGCAGGCCTGTTCAGTACCCCGACGAAGTTGTCTTGGCGTCATGCATGCATTTACCCGCTGCCAGCAGACCTGTTCATTATCCCGGCGGGTTTACAAGCACTTCCCACAACTCTTTTATTGATTTATTTTGTTTTTTAACAATATATAGTTGAGCGGGGTGACGCTGAAAATTAAGATATTTTAGCGTATTTTTATAGACCTCAATAGAATTTTTTAGGACTGTCCTCCATTAAGATCCAGAGATGGTTTGTTTACAGTACCAACCTTCTAAGGCAGGGATACATCTTTTGAGTCATTCCCTTAAGGAATAGGGACAACGTAAAAAGATAATGGATAATCGTGACAGGATTTACTCACAGATCGAAATCAGTTAACTTCTTTCAAACAACAGTCTTTGCCAACACAAATGTAAATTTCAGAAGTATACAATTGATGTTTATACAATTTTTCGACAGTCATTTCAGTGAAAGAATTTTCTGTTTTCCTTGTCTGACCAGTTCATAATGCATGTATGTGTATTTCAACAGCAAAAGCTAATAAGCATAAGGGAGAAATCAAAACACACCAGCAAATAAGGATTTGAAAACAAAGAAATCCAAAAAAAACAAAAGAAAATATGTACAGAAGGTGCATATGAAAACCTCATGCTAGAAAATCCCTTGGGAGACTGAAAAGCAGGAAAATCCTGTTTGATGGGAAATAAGTTTTACTCGTGGTACCTTGGGTCAGGGTTGATTCAGATTCATTTATCTCTTTACTTTCCATTTAAGATTTTCATGACGATACTGTGTTTTTGAAAATAAATGTTCAACTAGAAGTAAAGAGAAAAGGATCAAGGGGACTTCTCTGACAACAACCGTATTCTGGTTCTCGTGGTGCACCCACTTGCGTTCATGACTGCATTATTACAAAGAGAAATAGTGAGAAATAAAACCAAAAGAAAACCTATTCCTAAAGCTACCCTAACTATTAAACAAATCAGGATACTACGTGAAGTCATGCTTCCAATGTAGCCATCGAAGTGACTCCAATCCCGCAATGGAAACAAAATCAAGCATTACTAATAAGAATGGTAATATATCAAAAAATGACAGAAACATATCACACTTACCTTCATAATCATAATCTAAAAACAAAGTAAGCATGATCTCACCATTTCCTTGGATATTCTTGTTGTACGAATCCTCCAGTCATTGCGCAATCTTGTCGTGATAAGGGTCATAATGGCATGGGTGAGTGTAAGTAGTTTTGAACAACTCGTTAGGATTACAAGGAAATGGAGTAACCATCAGCCAAGGATGAACTGCCCCATTCTTCTGACAGTTCTCTAAGTACTCATTAATTTCTTCACATGGAGGATCTAAAAGAAATATGTCACACCTACTTCCAAGATTCTTAGGTAGAAATAAAACAAGCGCAATTTTATCTTTATTATGAATTTTTTTTATATAAGAATATTCAAGCCATCCTAAGATCCTATCACAAAAATGAGGATGCAAACCATGAATTTGATGAAACGAATATATCAATGGGAAACTCATCATAGGAGGATTCATGCAATCAATTAGATCATTGGTTTGAATGTTGCCTTCGATGAGATTGATCATTTCAAAATGTGAAGCATAAACATTAAGATTCGAGCTAAGCAAAGAACGAATATGCAACTTAGAATGTTTGATCTCCATAAGATATAATGCATTGTCCTTTTCAACAATAAACTATGTAAAATCATCTCACAACATGTCCTTTTCCCATGTGAGTGATGAAAGTGAACAAGCGTCAAATCCAGTTTTATCAATGTTATGCTTGGAATTGATTTCACCAAAATTTAGCATATCGAAAGGATATGATTGTGGCAGAAAAGAGTAGTATGTTGTAGGTAAGATGTCAAGTCCACCAGAATCTAGGAATAGATCAGGATATAAAAAATAAAAGGAATAAAAAATAAGCAGATGAAAAGAATCTCTTGAACTATGATACTCAACAATGTTATTCTCAAGACAATTCTCTTCACTTTCTTTAAAACTCTTACTTTGTTTTGGTGACGAATTCCTCAACATAATATGATCATCTAGATTTGATTTTTGTGTGATAGATAATTCAAAATTTATGTGACAAGCATCTAGCCTTTCCTGTGAACAAAGTGCATTTTGAGGATGAAGGTTTAAAGTTTCTTCTTCTAGTTGCGTAACTTCTTCTCTAATCAGTTTCATAGGAGAACTAGAACATTCAAGATGATTTTCGTCACTTAAGTGTTCTTCAATGACTGATTTTAAATGTTGATTAGAGCATGAGTTACAAGAATGAGGGTATTCACCTTGAGCCATAAACGAATCATCTTCCATACTAGTCTTAGACTGAAAATACAATGATTCAAAGGAAAAACCAATTTGGTTGTCAATAAGAGCCTGATTAATAGATTCTACCTCCCTAGCTTGTTCAACATTATCGGAAGAATTTTTCTCTTCTTGCGAAGAAGATTGTTCTTGCAGTCGAGTGATAGGATTTGCAATTAGTTCTTCGTTCGTGATTGAACATGACTAGATGGAAGGGATGGAAGGATCATAGAAAAGATTTAATGCCAATGACATGTCATCGAGATTAAATTTACAGAGGATATGATAGACTTTTGTCAAAAAGTCTTCTGAAGATGAATCGCCGTTGATTAGCGAAGTATGGAATTCTTCACATAATTGATCAAAATCATAAATTTCAAAAGCATCTAGAAACTCATCCACAAATTGAAACCAATAAAAAATGTGACATGCTGGAAAGGATTCAAACCAATGTTTGATCCGACCTCTAAAATTAAAAGCGAATAGTCTTCATAAAACTCCTAAATCTGAGATGTCATGTTTGATGCATTTGCACCAAAACTTGTTAAGGTGGTCTTTAGTAGATATATTGCCTTCACCATCAAAGGTGAGTTTGGACAAGCGAGAGACTGCCTCGTTGGGAACATCGGGTAATGAGAAGTTGAAAGCATGTTCCAACACAGTAATTTGGGGAGCCATGGGGGAAATTGAATACATTTAAAATAAAGGCTCCTACAAGGACAGCTTGTCAATCGACCCTCCTTCTAGCGCCATTTGTTGACGGGCGAAAATGAACGCTCGCCAACTGGAAGAGTGGATCCAGTCCGGGGTTGTCTAAATAACCCAAGCCGTTTGGGATGACCCACCTTGATGGGTTTAGCGGCTCCGTTGGCCAATCTAAGTCCTATGAAAACTACACTAAGGAACTAATCTAAATGGAAACAATAATTAAAGCAAACTAAATAATAAATCTAAAATACATATATACAGTCTATTACCTAAATTATACAACAATGATTCTATAAAATTAAATGTTCAATTATCAACATAATCAAGTCCAATTACAAATATACAATATTTACAAATTACAGATTTAAATGAAAACCTGCAAAAGTCATTTGTAATTTGTCCTAAGACGACGAAACTATTGTTTTTTTGATTTTTATAATTTTATGAGAAAGAAATTAAATAAAAACTATCTAAGCTAAGCAGCTAAAATAATAACTCTAACTACAAATCTGAACTATACATATATCTATCTAAACTACTTATATTATACTAACAAATTAACTATCAAATAACAAATAACAAACTGACCTGAAGTAACGCTTCAGGCTTGTCTTGTATGCAGTAGTTGATTCAACTGTTCGGTGGGAGGAAACCAACACCGGATTCTCCATGAGCTTCTTGTAAACTAGAAGCAACTGTGCTCTTCAAATATAAATCATAGGACAAACAAGACATAAAAAATTATAGCAATCTTATAATTTACAAATCATCGCAGTCAGATAAATCCTTGTGAAAAATTTGTACATAACAATTCAATTAATGAAAAAGATAAACCTGTATTCATTAAATTGAAATAGAGTGATTGCTGTATTTTTAAATAAGAGAGATCAGATATGGACAACATATAAATCAAATCACATCAACATGCAATGAATCATGATAGCTAAAGTAATCAATAATTAATTGCAAATTGATATGAGGAAAACTTGAAACAAAAGTTTGATATATTGAAAGCTAAATCCGTTACAAGACATCAACTTTCATCCCAGTCTGTATTATTATAAATCCATGGTCTGGTTCTCCCAACCATGATGATCCCTTACAAAAAATAACAAGTATTTAAAGACCTCCCACAGGGTAAAACATCCCTGTGGGAATTAACAAAATAGTTTACAAAAAATCTGGGGATAATCTCCCAAGTCTGACTAAAGATAACAACCTATAACAAAACTGTATCACAAAAACATTTCTCAAACTGCCACAGCATGCCAATTGGTCATTGAAATTTGTAAGCACCTGAAAGTGGACAAGAATAGACAAGTTTAGGTGATATTTTATTGGTAAAATTAACAAAAATCAAAATTCTAAGACTAGCTACAGAATCTTGTGATTCTGTAGCTGGTCTAATTTGAGCATAGAATCGTTTTAAAATCAATCCAAAACTTAAAGAATTATATTAAAACTATTAAACAAATATTTAATTGCTAATTGGAAACCAAATGAATCATTCAAATCAAAACTTCTATGCGAATTTGAGGGCAAACAAAATCATGTTTGAATTTATTTTAACCAAAACAGGCTGCAACCGATCAAGCATATTTTTCATGCAATAGTTTATGTCAAATCAACACTTAACATCCCGCACGGGTGTAGACGGATTGGCAAGTGCCGTGTAAATGGAAGGAAATTTGTAAAAATGAAGTCTCATGTTCGATTCTCACCCGGACTTACTCGTGCGCCATTCTTGCGGGCTGGGTGGTTGCACCTGGGGTTATAGTGGTAGCCGCTGGGGATCGACCCCATGTCACGCGAGTACGAGAACTGCGAAGTTGCCGATTCCCCCAGTAAAAAAAAAAATAAAAAAAAAAATCAACACTTAACAAAATTGTTGTCGAATCAAAACAGAATTAACAAGATCGTTTAAATCTAAACTAAATTTGAATCCATCGTATTATGCAAGCGACTGTGCTAATCAAGGCACATAGCATTGTTTGTGAATCAAATCAAACAGGAACAAATTGAACCGATTTAAGATCGACACAATCGTTATGCAAAATCAAAACATAGCCGTGTCCGAATTTAGCAAGCAAATCTTGTGTGCAGGTGGAATATAATCATAATCCAAAACAAAAATATTGATTCAATCCAAAATAGAATCGTTCCTGGTAAATCGAAGTCAACAGGATTGTTTAGAAACAAACAGAACTTAATCGAAATCAAACCCAATCGACTATCCATACAAAATTGTTTCAAAAAGAAATCCAAACAAAATCGGAAACAAATCAAACATTTATACTAAACTGAGAATAATAAAATCTCATTAACTAAATCATAGCTGTGTCTGATTTTAGCAAACAAATTTCCCACTCATGATTCATAACAAAATTGTTTTGGTAGAATGAAAGCAACAGAATCATTTTGAATCAAAATGAACAGAGCTATTGAAAGCAAATCCAATTGGTTATATTAATCCAAACCAACTCATAAAACAAAATTAATATTGAAATTCATACCTGAGCAGTAAGAAAAGGCTTCGATCATGATAACTTGGAATTGATGAAGGCCGTTGCTGCCTCGACGTTTCTGAAAACAATTGAACCGGTGGTTTTTTGTTTCTTCTCATTGGATTGAAGCCTGTCTCTTTCTTTTGACAGCATCGTAACTTTCTCCTCTAACGATTTGATCTTTGATTGCAACAAGGGAACGTCAGTGTAATAACGCTCTAGCCAAGCATTACATTGGATGCATGATGGTTGCTCGGGCTTTGGCATCACAGGCGAGGGTTTGTTCAAGTTACCAGGGGTTTCCTTGTGCAGCTTGATTCTCGGGTAGTTTGGATCATTTTTGAGGCACGGGGTAAGTTAGAGACATAGTCATAGGGTTCCTTAGAGAATAGGCCATGAGAATAGGGGTACTCTTCAGCTAGGAAACACTTAATATCAGAGTCTGAGTCCTCGCTCAACACTATTGGATTTTGGTCAACGTTTGGCTTGGGTTTGTTCCTAGCGTATCTCGATATCAATCGGGCATTTTTCTTCCCTTTACTATTGACAGTAGTATCGCTTCTGCCTTTCTTTCTCACAGGCTTCTTTACGGCCTTAGTCTTGTCTTTAGTACACGGGTTGGCTATGGCATCGGGTAGATCTATGTCAAGGCAATCCAAGGGTTTGATAGGGGGTAGGAGGATATGAAATGGCACGACTGGCCCAACCAAAGTTTTCGTAACCACAACTTTATCGATTTGAGCAGACTCGGGAGTGGCAAAGCCATTCCTATATAGGAAAGCTTGCCAATTATCGCCACTAAGGTTTAAATGGTGGACGATAATGAGTTTAATCAAGCCATGATGGAAAAGGCTGCTATCAACCTTCTCACGCTTGAATCTCTTAGACATCTTGTAAAGACTACACAAGAAGTAATGTGGCATGTTCAAAGGGTAGCCTATGAAATTCATCAATAACCGGAGGTGATACAGAAATACCAAGCCACACCGATCTTCACAGGTCACAAACTATTTAACAATTACCAAAATATCGTGCCACCTAGGTTTGAGGGTAGTGATAGGCATACCTTTATCATAGGAAACAATCTTTCTTGATGTGAATAGTAAAGGCCACGACACCTCATCTACTTTGGAATTTTTAAACCATCTTTGACTTGTAGCTGGCAGTCCTATAGCCAAGCTTAAGAATTCCTCATTGAGCTCGAGCTATATGTCTTCGACTTTAGCCCTGCACCTGTCGAAGGTGAGGGTGAATTGTTGGGCAACCGAACGGTTGAAACCCTCGAACCTCTGTATAAACACTAGCCAACCACTATTTTCTAAATCCTTATGGGCATTATCGAATAGCAACAGAGTTTGGCTACCATTTGGCTCTATGCGCACCACAGACGCCATAGACGGGACCACACGGTGGGCAAGAGTTTGCGTCCAAGGGTTTGAACAGAGTATGCGTAGGGTCGATAGCTTACGGGCTTACCTCAAAACAACAGAGTTAACCCGGGATAGGGGGAAAGCATTAATGACTGAATGTGTGAAGGTGGTGGAGCTAGATCAGCCCATGCAAAACAATAATTTCCCACAGTACAACCAACGACACATATAGCGATTCAAATCACTATTGCATATGTTAAAAACCATGCCATTCAATGAAAACTATGGTAAGTCGACCAAACATTTGTGCGAGCAATAGTTTTAAAACCAAAATAATGATTCAAAATCAACACCAAGGGTTCGATCATATCAAATATGTGTTGTATGAAATGATCACACCAAGGGTATAACCACAACGCCAATGTGTTTTCATGAAACCAACGTGTCAAGGAAATTGATGAAAGTTTATAGAACATCAAAACACCGATGGATCAAAAACTTGATCATAAGAATATCATCACAGTCTTATAAAAACGAAGTGATATTAACAATTAAAGAATGCCAAATGAGTAAAGGTCTTGGTATCTTGCCGACTGTGCGACTATAATTAAATAGGAAATGCAATGAACACATAGACAAGAGTAACCAAAATAAACTAGTGACGATTTTAATGTGACTTCGAAAACAAAGTTTTCACCCTTGCAGTCGTGAAAACGAGAACAAAGGTAAGTGTGCAAATGCATGAAATAATAGTGTCGTTTTATTCCAAATATTGCAATGAAAATCGAGGGTTGCAAAACACTGGTGTAGGCAGCTTATAAGGATAGGATAAAAATGCAAATTGGCTGCCAACATGTGGTTGTTGTGGAATCGTCCTATTGGGAACCTGAATTCAAGTTGGCTTAGCCCTTTTTTTTTGGCTTGAGCAATGTCCTTTACCAAATAAAACCCCACATGGAAACCGTAGGGTATGAAATCCCACTTCTTGTCCTTGGCCAACGTGGCATTATAGCCCTGCAAGATAGTCTGATAGCATATTTCTCCCACAATGAGACGATCTAGGACGTGAGCGGGTAGTAGATGTGGCCCTCTGGTGGCTCCAAACACCCTGATATAGGTTGTGCATTCATCTAAATATTGGTGGCCTACCTTTGCTACCATTTTCTTGGTTGTTGCGGATAGCCTCAGACATTCCTTTTTAAATATAATAAAATGAATACGAGCGATGAATTAATCGCAAATGAGTGAGTAAGATTTTTTGTACCTTTTCTCCCGAAGTATGCTGAAATAATCGTGAACAGGGAGCTCCGTAACATTCCAACGAAGACATTTCTCGCACAGATCACATTGAGAAGGTACGAGGTGATGTGGAAAGCAGGTGCTTCCCCTTCTTTCGGCATTTGATATTGTTGTACATAGATTCTCAATTGCTTGGAAATTATAGCTCCCCAGTTGAAGCTGCTTCCAAAGATCGCCATTGTTTATGCCAAGGGCATCCATGCTTCCAAAAACTTGGAGAATTCCTTCTCTCCATACAGTTGGAAAATGAGAGCCATCAAGTAGATGTATGGCTCCCTCAGGTTGACTGTCCCATACCATCCATTGCTCCAGTTTGTAAAATTTTTGTCCTCATTCCACCATGAGGCCATCAATCGACTGGTGTTGTGGAATTCATAGAACTTCAACACGAAGTCTGTGTTTAGCCACTCCTTTGGGTCTTTGAGTTTGTAGTACTTCTGGACTTCTGTTGGGAGGAAAACTCCGACACACCTACCATTCTCATTGTTGATTAAGCATTTCTTCACATCTGTATGGTAGATTATCCACTTCAAAAATTCTATGCATGGGAAAACCGGGGTTCTGCTGGCTACCATGTGAAAATATGATCATCAGATATTTGGGAACACCTGGTCATCAAGCGCCTTTACGTTTGAGTCACTGTGTAGGATATACTCTAGGTACTCCTGGCTGATTCTGTTGAAAAGGTCCCCCCACTATGGGAGCATTACTTTGGATCCGGTGCTTGCTTCTGTATCATTGAAGACCATAGGTTAGACAAAGGCTTTCTTTGTTGAGATTTTTATGACCAACTCTGCCCTGGGAGTGTACTCCAATTGCCTCGCAGTACCAGGAGAAGAACCTTCACCTGTTTATGCTTCCTTTAGCCTAGGTGCTCTCAGTGAGCATATGGTAGTTAGATTTCTCGGAGGCATTTTCCTTGTAGCTTAGAAAATAGTTAGAGGTTGTCCAAGAAATAAGATGTATATAGAGAAAATCATGCCCGCCGAATTGCCAAACTTGAATACATACCTCTTCTTCTTGTTTAACCTGGTCTTGATAATCTGAGAATCAACACAGTCTCAAGACGCTTTCTTTTCTTCTTCAGATGCTCTGGAATTCAAACTTGTGCGTAGAATGAAATTGTTCAAAGCCATTCTAGAGATTTAAAAAGGGATCAAATTACCTTGTTGCATCAACCATTCAATTTGGGTTATAAGTGTAGTTCTATTAAATCTACCACCATATCTGCAAAGATGTTTTAAAATTAAATTTGATCATGGGTTGACGGTGTGGGCATAGGTTGTAACATGTCCTATCGGTGATTTCAAATTATTTTTGTTGAATCGGTGTACGATGTAGCAACAAATGTGGGATGAAGCAATAAATGGTCTATAAAATGTTAGAATCTGATCGTATTTTGTGTCAAAGACATCCCATCGTTTCTCCAGTCTAGCTGGTGAGTCGGGGGTCAGGCTTTCGCTTTGAACACTTTTCGTTGATATCTTCTTGTAAAAACTACGACGCCGGTTGATCTTGTCATTCAAAGCTGACATGGCAAAGCTGAATAGGAGGTGTGACTAGGACATAGGGAATCTTAATATGACTCGGGATGAAACCAGGTCGTGCGACACCCCTACACGACAAGGACATGTGGCACTCGAGACCAACGTCTTCATTTACTCGTGTCAATTGAAATCAGGAATTTCCTTAAGATACACCTTCTAAAACCAATCCTAGCTCACCAGCGCCAAAAAAGTATCAAGGATCAATGATCGACGATAAACCTACCCAAGTGCTTCCAGATCGATTCTCTCCAAAAAGTTTCAATGCCGAAAGTGCATCGGGGATCGCCGATCGATGATATATTTAACATAGAAAAAAATGATTGTTTCAATCTGTTTAGATTTTCCCTGACCCCGAGAAAGTGCATCGGTTATCGGCTATTGGTGGTTTCTTTATGGATTTTTTCAATGTCTATTCCTCCCATACTTTTCCAATGCCAATGGGGATCGACTATCTCCTGAATTTTCATGGCGAATAACTTACACAAACCAACTCCACCTTATCCCGATGTTGATGGTGCATCGACGATCACGGATTAGTGTAACTGTGTGGCCAATTTATCTTCTTGAATTTTTTCGATGCCGAACATAGACGCGTTAGTCGCAATGTTAACTGCAGATTCCTAGCTAGGATGTCAAGTTATTTTAGACCCGAGGTTTCATTTAACAAGTTCAAACAAACCTGACTTGATTGATAAGAGTCATGAAAAAAAACCAAAAATAAACCATTCCCCAAAGTGAAATCAATTTAGATAGTAAAAGAAAACAAGTGGTACCCAAAAGTGATAAAATTTCATAAGGCTTTTAGGGTGTGTTGAGCTCTCAACAAAATACACATTAAAACATAAGATTTTATTCTTATTAATTTTATGTAGCTTACTAGCTACATATAACACAAAATTTAACCATTTAACTGATTACACCGTTCTAAATGAATCTAACAACATATATTAAAACATTAATGCAACTGCTCAAGAAAACAACAAACACACAACATCCATATAAACCATTTACACAACAAAATATCATAATAAACACAACAAAGAACTTATCTGTTAATAACTAACCAATTGGTTGCATATAGACGATGAATTACCTCCCAGTCATAGGAATTGTTGTTTGTTTTCTCTCAACAACAAGCCACCCTCGAACTGAGGCTATGAGTCCACAAGGAGATCCAACTCTCTAGCTATCCATTCTCCACACACAACAACCCCAAAACCCAGGTTTCTCTCTTTTCCCCAAATTCTACACAACCCAAGGAATGGGATCCCCCTTCATTTCACACAGTCCCATAGGCCTTCCCACTTCCATCTAGGGCTCCAATGCATCTGATTGATCAAGAATCCTCTCAACTATTGTAGGAGTGCTCACAACATCTCTCATAAGGCTTTTGAGTCATTTTATCAACATAAAAACTCTTCACGGGCTTACATCTTGATACAGGTGCACATGCCTCTTTCTCAACGTAAAACAAAACCCAGCAATGGATTCCTTCAATCCCAACATGGTTGGTTCTCTTCCCAGCACTCATCTCCTCTCTTGTTGTCCAAAATATGCAAGTAAAAACTACTCTCCATGCAAAAATGTGACTGTCCAAAAACTGCCCCCTTGGCCATACAAATTTCCTCTCCTTGTCTGCTTACTTGACTTGATTTACAGTCTTCCCCAAGTCGATTGTACTCTTTATCATTCTCTCAATAACTATGGGATGTGACTCCTCACACCCACCCTCTTACATGAATTCAATGATTGGCTTTAGGAACACTCAACAAAAAATAGAAGGTTATACAAAATGATAACATAATTTAGGAATGTGTGTAATGTACCCAACCTCCTAGCTAGGTCTCGTTACCCCATTGTAACATCTCAACTACTAAAAACTTCATAAATATAGTTCTGATACCAACCTGTAACATCCCCATAATACTGCTAAGCAATGCCACTCCAAAAATCTAGTGCACATATTCTACACTATAATGTTAATCTGCATAGAATCATGTGAGGTAATGTGCACAATCCCAAGCTAGATCATGCCACACAATTTTTCCTCTTCAATATACTTCGTTACATGCATAATATACTTGTGTGTTCTGACACTGGATACAACAATAGAATTAACACATAATACAATTGCACGCACAATCATTAAGAACACACAAGTATATTTCACATGTAACCACTCCAAACACATGATTAAAACTGCACACACAACCATTTTGGTGTCGCGCGCAGATTCAAATATCCTTTTGCGTGTAGATATGATTCCCTATGTGCACAATGATTCCATCCTTTGGTGCACACAAATTATTTCCCTGCGCGTACAACAATTCTAGCCTTGCCTTGGAAACTCATGACCATGATTACAAGGTTAACTAACATAAAAACTCATTAACTATCATACTCTGCATGTGTGACATAATACTGAATACAACATCATGCTTACATGTACCAACAACATCATACAAAATAATGAAAATTGATTATATGCAACATCATACAAGAAATAAACCCATATCAGACATAGATAATTAAGCACACAATAAATTAGACAACCACATAAAAGGCACTTATCTTTTTATAGAGAGTCACCAACTACACACAGAGCTCAGACGTTCCTCCCATCCATAGACTATGTTGCTCATATACTTTCAGCATAACGTCACCCACTAGCTGTGACTTAAACTCCACCAGGGAAAAATAATTCCTAATGCCATGCTAAAGTATGATAATCAATAGAATTGCTCAGTCCAAGGTGCTCAACTGCTACAACTATCCTACGGTCTCTCATTCTCCACATGCCTATCCCACCCCAGGAAGTGTGCCCCTTCTTTGCTCAACAGTCTCTCGGCTTCCCCACTTCCCTTTTAGGGATTCAATAACATGCCAGAAAAGAAGTGTTAGAGCCCTGTAACTTGTAAAATCCCCATTATAATACCTAGTTTAATTATGTTAGAGTCCTAACCCGCACATAGGTAGATCAATATATTCGGATGTAATAAAGGTAAATATTAATAAGGCCTTTCAATAAAATAAAATAAGGTGGATGTAAGAAGACCTAATAGAAGCTTTCGCTTATAGAAGGATCTTCCTCTAGATGCTTCTCTTGATAGACATATTTAGTATAAATAAGGGTCGAGGGTATGAAAACCCTAGCTTGAAGATTATTGTAATAGAGCGCTACTCGACTGGAGGTTGCCCCCTCGAAGAGGCCTGTGAACATTGCTTTCTAAATCAAAGTGCTATTTCTGTTGTTATTCTTATATCATTTCTTTGTTATTGTGGAGATTACGTTGGTTATATTACTATTATTCTGCCATTTCTAGCATTTTATTTCTGTTCTACATACTTTTTATATCTGGTATATTACAAATTAATTCTTATGTGGATATAATATGTGGCTACGACCAAGTGATGTAATATGGGAATTGTATTTCAATGTTTTAATAATAAAATTTGATGCCAACTTCTAAAGGGGACATGGACAAGAGATGGGGATTGAATTAATCCACAAGAGAGGGAAGTGTCTAGGATAATGGTCAAGAGGGGTCAAAGGGGGAAATACCCATGTACATTAATTTAACCCATTTTTCCTAAACTTGTGTATTGTATACGAACCTTCCCATTTCTGATTGAGTATTCCCAAGGCCAATCATTGGATGCATGTAAGAGGGTGTGTGTGAGTGGTCACATCCCAACATTATTGGGCACATGGGGTTTGAGTAAAATCATCTTGGGAAGAGTGTGAGTCCAGAAAGGTAAGACAAAGAGAGAAATTTCGTATGGGTTGGGGGACAACAATTCGACATATCAAGTTTTTTAAATGGGAAGAGATGGGAGAGTAAGAAAGAGAGCTTGGAGCTAGTGCAACCATGGAGGGTGAATTCAAGAGCAGGCTGGAGCGTAACTAGAGTGAATTGGAGTTGGAAAACTAAAGAGCTAGGTTTTCAGGCCCGAAGAGTGAACTCTTGTGTGAGTTGCACTAAAACAACACTTGTTGCTGTTGATTTGCTGATAGTTTTCCTAGCAATAGTTTCCCTTGAGTTCTCAACTAAGAGAGTCCTAACTGCCTATGTCAGAGAAGCCCTGATAAACAAATGACACATTCCTTGGGTTATCCCTGATAAACGGATGGTACATCCCTTGGGTTAACCCTGATAAACAGATGGTAAATCCCTTGGGTTATCCCTGATAAATTGATGGTACATCCCTTGGGTTATCCCTGATAAATTGATGGTACATCCCTTGGGTTATCCCTGATAAATGAATGGTGCATTCCTTGTGTTGGGAAGGTCAGGATGAAGAGTGCTGGAAGAAAAATCAGGATAGCTGTATGTGAATATCAATTGGCTTATGAATTTTATGATCTGTGAGTGGACTATGAGAGACCACCCTCTTTTGTGGATTACTAGTCTCAACTCCTAGATATTGATATTTCGAACAACCAATCTATGGCCGGGTGGAACGTCCATGCCAAGAAGTTGGTTACATGATTCTTCTTTAAAGATACGTGTTTTATCTTGTTGTTGAGTTATTTACATGTGTTATTGTTGTGCATGAACTCCGCGTAAATGAGAATGACTTATATGATGTTGTAATGAGTGGTTTAGTTGTATTTCATGTTGATTATTAGCATGCTTTATTTTCATCTATTTTATGGATATAAACAATAGCTAAATCTGTTTTAAATTTGTAGCTATAAGCTACAATAAATCAACTATCAGTAAAATAATTACTTTAGTTAGAAGAATTTCGTTTTCATGTGTATTCTGCATCGTAATGTCCCTTGGTCGGGTTGGGGAAAGTTACATTATGGTATCAGAGTCATAAAATAGATATTTTTATGTGGCATGGCCCATCCTGGGTGATGGGTACATTACAAAGTGGTATCAGCGCCCAATTTTCAACATTGAGCCTAGATGGGCCAAGTTAGCAAAATGTTGAAGCGGAAATTCATAGAGAATTAATTGTGGAGTGTGTCTGCAACTTGTTTATTTAAATTACTGTAGTAAAATTGAGAGAAATTTCATGGGTAATGTGAAGAATTGAGCCTCTTTGGAAATTTTGAAAATAAGCAAATCAGAAAAAATTTGGGTATTTTTCCATAGGATGATGTCAACATGACGTGGAGGCCACGTGTCAGCTAATGTGGTAGAAGACATATGTGTATTTCCACTGTGGCAGGTACATTTTGGATGGGATGAGAGTTGGTAGGTGATGTGGAGCCATGTGGTAGGCCAACTGTCAGTCCCAGGAAACCGCGATAAGATCTTGGAATTTTTCTAAGTGTGAATTCTACAAGTCCGGTAGATGGAAAATGGTTAAGTACTGAGACTTCTTAGATGGAATTTTGAAAGGAAATTTACAAGATTATGAGTCCATGAGTTCGTGAGTCTGCGTAGGTGGAAAAATGGTTAAGTGTTGAGACTTCTCGAAGGATACAAGATTATGAGTCCATGAGTCTGCGTAGATGGAAAAATGTTTAAGTGTTGAGACTTCTTGTACGAAATTATGAAAGGAAGGTTACAAAATTATGAATTCACGAGGCTGCGAGTCCACGAAGGAAAAATAAGCTAAGTGTTGGTGACAAGTTCATGTAAGGTATGAATATATTATATGAGTCCAGGAGTCCGCCACCCGCGAGCCCGTGAATACAGTAAGGAATATAAGTATAAGCGCAAAGTGAGTACAACAAAACTAGAGGGTGCAAATTGGAGAACACAAAATCCCAAAATGAAGAAGAGATATGACTAGATCTGTGGTGATTCCATTAAGACAAATCAACGATGAATATCTAATCTAGAAATGATCAGACAATTGCTGAGCGTTGCTACTATGTTGCACGTGTTAATGAATGTTCCTTCACTGTTTTGCCACCATAATTTTCAACTTGGAGCTTGAATTGGAGAAAACGAATAGTCGTTGGAAATTTCTTGGGGAGTAGAAGAGATTTGTCACCCATAATTTTGATTTAGGCATTATATTTTCTTCAAAAGTCATAAAAGTGAATTTTGTAGCAACAAAACAGTGGAAATTGCAACTTGTAATTGCTATAACTATTCGCTCAAAACTCAGATTGAGGCATGAGGACAACCATTGGAAAGTTGTTTAGAAAATGAATGCATTTAAGGAATCCTACTTGGGATTACTGCATTAATATTATTCATAATTTAAAATTAAGAATGACTCGTAATCTAATTGATAAATATTTTTCAATATGCTTAATTCTAACAAAAATTATTGCATGCACATTCTTGTAGAATTAGAGATACAAAAAAATAAACTTTAGTTCCTACATGAGAACTAGAGACATGAAGGAATATGGGAAGCGTTTCTTTGAATTGTTGAAGTATGTTGATGGCACATACCCCCTTCCCTCCAAAGGGCTACTCGACCTCCCAGTCTTGGATCATTTAAAATACTGAGTCGTAGCGACTCTTTGGGTCCATTTTTCCTCTTGGTGACCACAACTATGACCGTGGGTCTATCCTTTCACAATTCGATCTTCAGGGATATCCCAAAATCTTCCTTCTCTTCTTCCCAAAATGCACTACTCCGATTCTCTGAGTTCTGCCACACATCTCCTCGAGTCTACTGGCCCCACTATGGTTCTGGTTTCGTGACTTCACGAAACTCCAGACACCCAAACTCCTTAATTCGTTTCCATGTGCCCCTTTCACGATCAACGACTGAAATGCATTCACGACTTCAGAATTCACGATTCTCCTCTCAAAAATCCTCCAAACTTCCCAAACTCTAAATTTTTGAATGACTTACAACTATCCTCCAAGTAGCTTTCCCAGATCTGATTGTCTGGAATCATTCATCTCCCTCCGTGACAAATCTCATCCACTTATTTCAGTGAAGACTCTAGGGACTTCTATCCTTGAAGAATTTCCACCACTCTCCCTCCTGAGCTTTCCTTATTCAGTTTCCCTTAGTGCCTATGAATGCCTCCTTCGACACTTAGTCAAATTTTTGATCTGTGAATGCCTTGCAACATATTCTCTTCCACAGTTGAATCCTATGTGGATTAATTTTCACTCCTTGAAATTGTTCTCCAACAGATTCTGTCTCTCGTGACTAGAATCACGCTACCTCTCCTGAGCTTTCGAGTCTGAAAATTCTATCACGCACTCCTTGCAGATGTCAATGTACTCCTTGCATACATAAGTTTTGTTATCCCTCCTGTGCTTTCGAGTTGCAACTGACTTAGTCATGCACTCCTTGCGGACACTATGGATGCTGATGTAGGAGCATCGCTCCACCTCAGCAAAAGCAACAACAGACCAACACATAGGCACATAATGGAGAAAGGGAGAGGCATTGACCATCCCATTTTCAAATTAAAAATCTTATCCCATGGGGATTTGCATTGTAAGGTCATAAGAGCCAAGACATACCTTTGTACAGGTAGTGGATAGAGTTGCCTTAAATGGTTACTTGTAGCAGGTCTAGATCGTAGTCAGGCCTGTATCAAAATTTATGGAACGTAGCTGTAGGAGTATGGGGATGTAACTAAGACAATGATAGCACTAAGGCGGTGAATAGGATAAGCTCGTAGAGCCCTCTTTTTTAATTAGGAGACTTGAAAGAGAGATATAGGCAGAGAGGTCTTAGAAGCAGAACTCAAGATAGAGTTAGGTTAGGAGAGCTCGAGAGAACTAGGACTCTGTTGAAGTCTAGTTTTTGTAAACATATGTATAGACACATAAAGATAATAGAAAAGTAGTTTTTCTTGCATATGGCATGTTTATGTATTTGTATTTATTGTTATGCTTTTATATGTCATTCGTGTTCTGAATGTATGAACTAGTGAAGTATTGTATGAGTTTCAATTGTTTCTCGTCTTAGAGTTTCCAAGTGCAAGGAGTGCACATTGTCCACAAGGATTGTGTTGACAGAGGTGATTTAACTTCAGGAAAGATCAGGAGGTATACCATTGAACCTTCACCAACAAAAGTGCAAGGAGTACACATGAAGAAATCTGTGCTGAATTTGGAAGGAAATAGAGTTACTGAAAACTCTGTAAGGAGGATCTCTGCAAGGTGTGCATCGAGCAAGGAGAACGCCAAGAGGGCAAGAATAATTTCTTTTCAAGAAATTCTTCGGATCTGAGTTTGATGAAATCCTAGTAACGCAAGGTGTGCGTGGGAGATCGAAACCTTCGAAGGGGAAAAGCTCATAAAAGATAATGCAAAGAATGCGTAGGAGGCAGACTTATTCTAAGTCCTAAAGCTCAGAAGGGATACCACTTTCAAAGGTGAATACGATACCCAGGAATTAGATTCGTAAGATGATCAAAGGTCAAAACCTTTGAAGACTAACGAAATATTCTAAGATAGGAGAGATCTAAATCTTAGGAGGAGAAGCAACAAAAACTATCGGATTGGTTTTAACGAGAAGCCTAGTCTGTTGGATCAGTGCCTAGTGAACAAGGATAGCGCAAGAGAAGAGAACATATCTCATCCATTGGATCTGAGCACAAGGGATCAAACATCATTGGATATGGGAAGAAGTGCACAAGCTTTAATGCTTTGTGTACACATAGGAGAGCAGACGCGCTGAAGATCCAAAGTCCTGAAAACCATTTGGGACCATCCACCAACTGGAGGTACACATGACGTGAATCTATTGATTTTTGATGGAAATGCTATGGGAGGAATGAACACACAGAGAAGCTGAAACTTCTGAAGCTCGAAGAGACGAAGGGCCAAAATGAATCTGGATCATCAGATCCAGAGGTAATACGTGTCAACAAGTCATGCGATCTAGAAGGAGGTGGAGTTGTAATGCTGAAGCACCCAAAGGCCAAACAACTAAAGAGCTGAGAGTCATCGATCTACAGAGGGGACACTTGTCACCAGATCACAACCTCCGTGGAAATTTACATTGGAGTTTCAGTTTGAGAATTGAAATTGCTGAATCATGAAGCCCGAAGAGAATCTGAGCCATTAGAACTAGAAAGGGGATGCATGGTGAAAGATTGTGAACTCCAGGAGAACGCGAAAGAGAAAGGTTTGACATCGCTGAAGCTCAAATAGTCAAAGAAAATAATATCCTTCGATTTGGAAGAGGACAGGTGTCACCAGATCATGGACTTTAGAGGATTTCACTCCAGGGTTTTATGGAAAGAAGTTTTGGAAAGTTTCGAAGCACCGAAGGCCGAAATGATTAAGGGTCGTTGATCTGAAAGGAAGAACACGGGCTTTTGATATGTGAAGGGACATGTGGAGGATGAAGTTTCTCTCCATTATAAAACCATTGAATAGCCGTTGGATCAAGAGAGGATAGGTGTCAGAAGATCCAACACTTTGGAAGATTTATCTCTGGATATTTGGGGTTGTTGAGAGTTGAGGACACTGAAGGCTGAAGTCCTGGAAATGACGAGAGTTTTTGATGTGAAGGAGGACACGTGACAGCAGATCTAGGACTCTAGAGGAAAAGAAAGAAGGGGGAGAAAGGACCGAAGAACCAAAGATGATCTCGATCGTTGATCGAGGAGGCAACAATTTGGATTGTTGATCTAGACGAGGAAGCCAAAGACCCGAAGTGGAAGAACAATCATTGAACGAAGAGGACACATGGCAAGAGATTGTTAAATCCAGAAGATTGGAGTACAAAGGAAAGCGAGGGGTAGACATTTCAAAATCCCAAAGTACAGAATCCCAAAGAGATATTGTCCGTTAATTCAGAGGAAGCAGATCTGGTCCATAGGATTTGGAGAGGACAGATCTAATCGTCAATCCAGAGGTACTGTCAAGATTGAGAGATCGACGGTATTGAAACATTTCGGGGGATTGAAGGTGCGAGAGATTTAACAGGTAATCATGTGGTCATGCGAGAACGTAGCCTAAGGACACATGCGAAGAAGGCACTTAAACATAGGAGTTGGCAGAGCATGAGAAGTTGAGATTTCCAAAGATTGGAAACCCGAAGAGGATTAAGGCCATCGATTTAAGAAGGGGAATCGACGATAGGGAATCATTTCAGGGAGCAGAGGTGAAATTAGTGAACATGTAAATTCATAGGCTGAAATGTACTGGAGTCATTGATCTCGTCGGGGCAAGATATCGATGAGCACAATCAAAGGGTGATCGGGTGAGCACTTTCAGATATCGGGGACAGGGATATTCCATAAAGGGTGAGCACGTTGGTGGCCCAATAGTTTTGTGAACCATTGATCGATGGGAAGATTTATATTGGTCAAATCCTGATCATGGAAATTAGGCGGGTCTGACAGGACCTGCATGTAGAAGAAAAAGGGACCCGTGCATAGTTGATTTGGGTTCAAAGAGGAACCCAAAAAGTCGATCTGACCCAGAAGTTGGAAGGATCCTAGACTGGGACGTCATAGAACCCCAGGAGG
>ML788878.1:446598-463698 GCA_009831015.1 Picea engelmannii | reverse complement strand
GAGAAAGATGACAAGGCTATTATTTTGTTTGTAGACAATAGACAAGAGGGAGATGATGAAAGGAGATAATATGATATCAGTAGGTGGTATCAAAAGTTATATTTTTCCTATAGACAATAGGTGAAAGGAAGGCAGAGTACTGATGCTTTGTGAGAAGGTTGTTGCAAGCACATAACAAAAAAAATTTAAACAACAAGGTGAGCTGTAAAAGAAGATGGAGATGCTGTCGGATGTAGAGTAATCCATAGGCTTTCCAGAAGGGTAGGTAGAATGTGGAAATGAATACTGAAGGCCATGGGTGTGGTTGAAGAGAACACTGAAATAAGAAAATCAATCCAGAGCTGGATATGGAGCTTAATGAGGTAAGAGCAAGGATGGGGCAGAAGACATTAAAAATGCAGCAAGATGCTAAAGCGCATTGGGTGTATGAGTGGCCCATGAAGAAGAAGGTGAAGTGGCCACTCAAGATATTGTTGACCAGAGGACAAAAAAAAATGTTAAAGAGGTGGTTGAGGTATGTCGAAAGCCTTAGAGATGAAGAAGAAGTGATTCACATATGTGAACCATAAATAGGGAGACACCTCAGTGATGAGGAGGAGGTGAGATCAGATGAATATTTTATAAACTGCCAAGTGGGTAGAAATGGAATTTTGAGTTGCCAGGTGGGCAATGGAAAGAGATCAGTGGAAGGTCTCGTATACTGCCAGAGGAGAAGTGTTGAACGTTCAAATTTCTAGGTGGGCAGGGGGAAAGAAATGAGACTGTCAAAAAGTCTCAGGAGCTCAGAAGTGAGTTCATACTAGCAAGGAGTGATGATATGTGAAGATTCATATGGGTTTGCAGACCATGTGAATGAAGATGATGAGAAGTTAAATACTCTCACCATCCAAGAGGAAGATCAGAGGTGCATTCTGATTATTGGAGGGATCAAAGAATTCCTACCAAACAACCAAGTGAAGGCCAGTGCACATGATGAAAGTGCAGTAGCACAGGAGGGACAACCAACAGTGACTGTCATGATGAAGGAGAAGATATCAGAAGCTGCCCAAGGAGAAGAAGAAGAGGAGAACACAACTAAGATGCTAACTCATTGGGAGGTAGAATTGAATATGTTGGAGGATTGGTTGGACAATCCAGAACCAACAGATGGCTACAAGAAGACAACCATGCAAATTTTAGGAGAATATCTTCCACAAAATTGCTCCAAATTTTCAGCCAGGAAGCTGGACAAGAGATGATTACAGCATTGGAGTTTGTAGTAGAAGAAGAAGCATACAACATAAAATTTGCTAAGCTTCATGAGGAACTGGAAACCATGGAGAGAATTAGGCATATCCAATAGGCTAAGTTGGGGACAGATAGAGGAGCATACTAGCTAGGAGAGAAATTAAAATAAGCAAGAGATATGTCAGCAGGAGAAATGGCAGAATCAAAGCTGTCAGAAGGAGGAACTGAGAAGCAACTCATTGATGGGACTGCATAACTGAAGTTTGCAGCAGGGTGGTAGAAGTAGTCAACAAAAGGGAGCTGAACAGAAGAGATCATGTCATAGCAGTAGGGAAGAAACAAAAGAAGAAGCAACAACAATAGTATCATAGTTGGAGAGGAGCAAGAGGAAATCTCCAAGGGAAAGTTTGGGATCCAGGAGGATTTCAACAGTAGTGGAGAGGAGCTCATGAGCAAGAGCTCATGTTTTTCCTAGCGGTGGAGTATGATGCAGGAGCATTGTTCCACCTTAGCAAAAGCAACAACAAGCCAACACATAGGCACATAATGGAGAAAGGGAGAGGAACTAACCCTCCCATTTTTAAATTCAAAATCTTATCCCATGGGGATTTGTGTTGTAAGGCTGTAAGAGCCAAGCCATACCTTTGTATAAGTAGTGGATAGAGTTTCCATAAATGGTTACCTGTAGCAGGTCCAGATCATAGTCAGGCCTGCATCAACATTTATGGAATGTAGCCGTAGGAGTATGGGGCCATACCTAACACCATGATAGCACTAAGGCGATGAAGAGGATAAGATCGTAGAGACCTCTTTTATAATTATGAGACTTGAGAGAGAGATCTAGGTAGAGAGGTCTTAGAAGAAGAACTAAGGATAGAGTTAGGTTAGGAGAGCTTGAGAGAACTGGGACTCTATTGAAGTTTAGTTTTTGTAAACATCTGTATAGACACACATAGATAATAGAAAAACAATGTTTCCTGCATATGGTGTGTTTATGTATTTGTATTTATTGTTATTCTTTTATATGTCATTCATGTTCTAAATTTATGAATTGGTGAAGCATTGTATGAGTTTTAATTGTTTCTCATCTTATATTTTCTGAGTCAAAGGAGTGCACATTGTCCGCAAGGAGTGCATTGACAGAGGTGAGTTAACTTCAGAAAAGCTCAATAGGGATACCGTTGAACCTTCACCAACAAAAGTGCAAGGAGTACAAAGGAAGAAATCTACTTTGAATTCAGAAGGAAACATAGTTACTGAACACTCTGTAAGGAGGAGCTCTGCAAGGTGTGCATTGAGCAAGGAGAACGCTAAGAGGGCAAGAAGAATTTATTTTCAAGAAATTCTTCGGATCTGAGTTTGACGAAATCCTAGAAACACAAGGTGTGTGTGGGAGATCAAAACCTTCGAAGGGGAAAAGCTCAGAAGAGATAATGAAAAGAGTACATAGGAGATGGACTTATTCTAAGTCCTAAAGCTTAGAAGGGATACCGCTTTCAAAGGCGAATACAAGACCCAAGAATTAGATTTGTAAGAGGAGAAAAGGTCGAGACCTTTGAAGACTCAAGAAATGTTCTAAGACAAGAGAGATCAAAATCTCAGAAGGAGCAAAACAAACTGTCGCATTGGTTGTAAGGAGAAGCTTGGTCTATTGGATCAGTGCCTAACAAACAAGGATAGTACAGGAGAAGAGAACAAATCTCATCCATTGGATCTAAGCATAGAGGGTCAAACATCATTGGATTTGGGAAGAAGTACACAAGCTTTAATGCTTTTTGTACACAAAGGAGAGAGGACACACTAAATAAACGAATTCCCGAAAACCATTTGGGACCATCCATGAACTGGAGGGACATGTGGTGGGAATCTATTGATTTCAGATGGAAATGCTTCAGGAGGAATGAGTGCACATAGAAGATGAAACTTTCGAAGCCCAAAGAGACGAAGGGACGAAATGAATCTGGATTGTTAGATCCAGAGGGAATACGTGTCAACGGGTCGGGAGATCCAGAAGGAGGTCGAGGTGTAACACTGAAAACCCGAAGGCCGAACAATTAAAGAGCCTAGAGTCATCGATCTACATAGGGGACACTTGTCACCAGATCGCAAGCTCTAGGGAAATTTACATTGGAGTTTCAGTTTGAGAATTGAAACTATCGAATCGCGAAGCTCGAAGAGAATCTAAGTCGTCAGACCTAGAAAGGGGACGTGTGGCGAAAGATCATGAACTCTGGGTGAAGTCACTTTGGGAGAACATGAAGGAGAAAGTTTTGACATCACCGAAGCCTGAAAAACTGAAGCGAATGATAGTCGTTGATATGGAAGAGGACATGTGTCACCAGATCGTGGAATTTACTTCAGGGTTTTTATGGAAATAAGTTTCAGAAAGTTTTGAAGTGCCAAAGGCCGAAATGATTAAGGGTCATTGATCCCAAAGGAAATACTTGGGTCATTGATATGCGAAGGGACACATGGATGAAGGATATTCACTCAGTTAGATAGCCATTGAACAATCATTGGATTAAGAGAGGACATGTGTTAGAAGATCGAGCACTTTGGAAGATTTCTCTCTGGAGATTTGGGGTTGTTGAGATTTGAGGATGCCGAAGGCCGAAGTCCCAAAAATGATGAGAGCTGTTGATGCGAAGGAGGACACACGATGCCAGATATGGGACTCTAGAGAAAAAGAAAGAAGGGGGAGAAAGGTCTGAAGAGCCAAAGAGGATCTCGATTGTTGATCGAGGAGACAACAATTTGGATAGTTGATCTGGGTGAGGAAGCCAAAGACCTGAAGTGGAATCATAGCCATTGATAGAGGAGGACACATGGTAGGAGATCGTTAACTTCAGAAGATTGGAGTATAGAGGAAAGCGAGGGGTTGAGATTTCAAAATCCCTAAGTCTGAAATCATGAAGAGATCTCGTCCGTATATTCAGAGGAAGCAGATCTGGTCTGTAGGATTTGGAGAGGATAGATCTAACCATCAATCCAGAGGTACCATCAAGATAAGGAGATTGATAGTCCTAAAACATTTTAGGGGATTAAAGGTGCGAGATATTTAATAGGTAATCGCGTGGTCACGCGAGAATGTAGCCCGAGGACACATGCAAAGAAGGTGCTTAACCATAGGATTTGGCGGAGCATGATAAGTTGAGATTTTTGAAGACTGGAAATCTGAAGAGGATTAAGGCCGTCGATCTAAGAAGGGGAATCGATGGTAGGGAATCATTTCAGGGAGTAGAGGAGAAATTAGTGAACGTGTAAGTTCACAGGATGAAATGTACTGGAGTCGTTGATCTCATTAGGATAGGATATCAACGAGCACGATCAAAGGGATATCAGGTGAGCACTTTCATATATCGGGGACAAGGATCTTTCATAAAGGGTGAACATGTTGGTGACCCAATATTGTTGTGAACCGTCATTCGGTGGGAATATTTATATCGGTCAAATATTGATCATGGAAATCAGGCGGATCTGACAGGACCTACACGTATAAGAAAAAGGGACCTGTGCATAGTTGATTTGGGTTCAAAGAGGAACCCGAAGAGTCAATCCGACCCAACAGTCGGAAGGATCCTAGATCGGGAGTTCACAAAACCCCTGGAGGAGGGGGGGGGATGCATCACATGCCTTGAACTCACTCAATGAAGAGAAACAATTGAAACTTATTCACTCTTCACAATGACTCATACATTCAACAATGCAAATGCAATCATGGATTCAAGAACAAGAAATAACAGAGAATTGAAAAATAACCGAAAGTCTTCCATTCACTCATTCATATAGACACAACATCCACACACCTTTGGGACACTATTCCTCTATTATATTCATTCAACTGAAACTTACATATGTTCATACATTGTTCTTCACTACTCCTTAACATATACACTGTTAATCAACTATGTTCTATCAACATCCTTCCAACAACAAAAGAAACAACAACCACTATTGGGTAGTATTACAAATCTTTATACAAAGGGGTGCTCTTTGAGCCTTTCCCTCTAACTACTCTATGCTATCTTATCAGAATTAAATGTTATCAACTACTTGACATCTATTACAATAAATATCGAGTCAGACAGATAAGAGTGCAAGCTCCAAATTTGTACTGTGATCCGTATCATAAAATAAAATACATTCCCCATCGATCTTACGCGATGGCTCAATTTTCGATCATTAAATGTGTTCATGAATAAAAGAGATTTGTTAGATATTACATTAATACATTGATCTTTGAAATTCAAAATATTTCAAAATATGAGCTACTGCACCCAACTGTCTTCCATGCTTATGCTTTGTTGGTGATGCTCCTGCATCAGTTAACTTCATCAAGGATGAGAAAGTGAAAATCCAAAGGTTTCTAAGTGGGTTACCCTCTTTCTACAATGATAAGATTTAATATGATAACCCCAAAACCTTGGAGGAAACTGTAGGGAGAGTGAGGCATCTATATGAGTAGAGCAAAGGAAGGCCAATTTTCCAAAAAGCTTGGAATGGCAAGATGAACATAATAAGAATCAAAAGCATAAGGGTTTTAAGCCACTCTTTTTCAGGAATAATTTCCAAGTGAATCAACATGGCCAGGTCACACAAAATGAAAGATAAGACTGCAGATTCATTTGGAAAAAGGCCAAGGAAACAACCGATGCAATGTTGGGAATGTGAAGGAAATCATATATATAGGGATTTCCCTCACAAAGGAGAAAGAATGAGGACTGTCCACAACATTTAGGAGGCTAAATAAGTGGAAGACATGGGCATAAGCATGCCAAGGATCTATGCAGCCTTGGATAACAAGCAAGTTGAATATAAATCTCCCATGATTGAAGTGGAAAGTAAGGTCAACAATGAGCCCATAGTAATTTTAATTGATTATGGAGCTAGACATAGTTACATAACATTTAACATTGTTGAAAGATTTCACTTGCAACGAAGTAAGCATAAGAAATCCTGGTTAGTTCAGTTAGCCATGAGGGATAAGAGGAAAATAAATGAGTTGGTTAAATATTGTCTGATAGACATGGATGGAATCAATACAAAGGTGGATGTAAACAACATACCATTGGGTTCATATGGTTGTCTAATTGGCATGGATTGTTTGGAAAAACATCATGTTTTCCTAGACTGTTACGACAAAACAATCATGTGTATTGATGAGGAAGGGAAACAAGGAAAGATTCAAGGCATTCCAAGAGTTGTAGTTGTTAGAGAGATTTCAACTATGCAGTTCAAGAAGAGCTTTAGGAAAGGATGTCAGATGTTTTCAACCCATATGCAGGAGGAATCCAAAGACAAAGTGCCAAGCATTGAATACCATCCAATTTTGAGGGATTTTGAAGATGTGTTTAGATAAATTCTGGGACTACCACCAAAAAGAGACATTGATTTCTCTATCGATTTGGTGTCAGGTGCTACCATAGTGTCTAAGACACCTTACAGAATGGGCACACCAGAACTAAAAAAGTTGCAGATGTAGCTTGAATAACTTTTGAAGAAGGGGTACATACGCCCAAGTGTGTCACCTTGGGGAGCCCCAATTCTTTTTGTGAAGAATAAGGATGGAACCTTAAGGCTGTGTATTGATTGTAGGCAACTTAATAAGGTCACCATAAAGAATACGTATCCTTTGCCAATAATTGATGATTTGTTTGACAAGCTGAAAGGTGCAAGAATATTCTCGAACATTGAATTGATATTAGGATATCATCAAGTAAAAATAAAGGAAGAAGACTTCAACAAGAAAACATTCAGAACAAGATATGGGCATTATGAATTCACGGTAGTTACATTTGGGCTATCAAATGCCCCAACAGTTTTTATGTTCATGATGAATGGAGTGTTCAAGGTGTTGGATATGTGTTATATTCTTTGCATGTGTGTGTGTGGGCACTTTAGATTCGATAATTGCATCTGACGATCCCAACTTCCTTCACTCTTTGTGTCGTGTGCACTGGGAGCTTCCTAGGGGGGTCCCTGGGGGGGTAGGTATGCCCCTCTGGTTATGCGCAGCCTTCGAGGCAGCGCCCCGAATTTTTTTTTTGGGTGGTATTTGCTATTTTTAGTGGTTTTATAAATTAATCCCGGATTAAGAGATTAGGGGTTTGGTAGCTATGGAATACCTAAAAACATTGTATATATTGTATGGTAAATGGTGAAATTAATACAATGAAGAGTTGAAAGGTTTTCTTCCAGTTAAGGGTTTCAGTATAAATCTTTGTGTACTATGTGTATGAGCCATTGATTAATTTTTGTTTTTCTTAAGAATATATATGCATTGCTTTACTTCACAGGTTTAAAACTTACACAAGGAGTACATAGAAAAGTTTGTGATTTTGTTCTTAGATGATATCCTCGTCTATTCTAAATCATAAGAGGAACATGAGAAATAGTTAAGACTGGTTTCATAAGTTTTAAGAGAGCATAAATGGTATGCTAATAAGCTAAGTAAGTGCATATTTTACCAAAAGAAGATTCACTACTTGGGGCATATAATTTCAACAACAAGGATAATAGTTGACCCTAGGAAGATAGAGGCCATTAGAGGATGGCCATCACCAAAGAATATGACAGAGGTCATATCATTCATGGGTCTTTCTTGTTATTACCGAAGATTCATAAAAGGGTTCTCAAGAGTTGCAAGTCCAATCACTTATTTGCAAATGAAGGGAGTGAAATTTGAATGGACTTCCAAGTGTGAAAAGAGTTTTCAACAGTTGAAGGAAATACTGACAAGTGCACCAATATTGAAGATTGTAGATCCAAATGAAGATTCTTTTGTGTGCACTGATGCATGCAAGGAAGGATCGTTGGAGTTCTCATTCAAAGGGACCATGTGGTATGCTATGATTCCAAAAAATTAAAAGAGCATGAGAGGAATTATGCTACACATGACTTGGAGTTAGAAACGATTGTACATGCATTGAAAACGTGGAGGCATTAGCTTATGGGTAAGAAATTCGAGCTAAGGATAGTCCACAGTGGTCTAAAGCATTTTTTTGGACAACCAACACTAAATTCTAGACAAACTAGATGGATGGAATTTTTGAGTGAATATGTCTTCAAAATTAAGCATATAAAAGGAAAATAAAATCAAGTAGCTCATGCACTTAGTAGGAGAGCTCATGAAGTGCATATGGAAGACATCAACATGTACATGACAGATTTGAAAAAAACAATATTGCAGTAATGGATTTAGATCAACAATATGTGAAAATAAAAGAAACATTATAGCAAGGTAATTTTCAGAAGAAATTTAATTTTTATGAGCTGAAAGATGGAATTCTCATGTATAAGGGACATGTATATGTGTTGAATTCCAATGCGCTGAAAAATATTCTGAAGGAAATGCACAATGTTCCATATGCTGGGAACCCAGGATATCAAAATTCAATTGCACTTGTGAGAAGCCCATATTTTTGGCCGGGAATGAAGAAAGAAGTGGCTAATTACATAGTCAGATGTCTAAAATGCCAAAAGGTGAAGACCAATCATAGACATCCAACAGGTTTTCTATAGCCATTGCCCATTCCAAAATGTAAGTGGGAAGTAGTTACTCTTTATTTTATTACTAATTAGCCCAAAACAATGAAGCAACATGATTCCATCATGGTCGTGGTGGATAAATTGAATAAAGCAACACATTTTATCCTAGTAAAGACTACACATAAGGCAACAAATATTGCATATATTTTCATAAAGAAATTTTCTAGGTTACATGGAGTGCCTAAGACAATAGTTTTAGATAGAGATCCAAAGTTCACTTCAATTTTTTGGAAAGGTCTGTTCAAAGGTTTTGGAACAAATATAAATCTTAGTACAACGTATCATCCATAGTCAGATGGAAAAATAGAAAGGACTAACATTATAATTGAGGACATGCTTAGAATGCATGTAATGGATCAACCATCAAAGTGGGAAGATTATATTCATTTAGTTTAATTTTCCTACAATAATAGGTATCAATACTCATTGAAGATGATTCTGTTTGAAGCATTGTATGGAAGAAAATGTAACACTCTTGTGAGTTGGGGTAATCTAGTAGACATAACAGATGTTGGGACATAATTCTTAAAAGAAATGGAAGAGTAGATGGAAAAGATAAAGAAGAATTGAAAGGTTTCCCAAGATAGGAAGAAAAGTTATGCGGAAAAGAACATAGTTTTCATAGATTTTAAAGTAGGCAAACATGTGTTTTTTAAAGTGAAGGCAAAGAGAAGTTCTCTAAGATTAGGAAGCTTCCCGAAGTTAGCAGTGAGATGTTGTGGGACTTTTGAAATATTAGAAAATATAGGGCCAATTGCATACATGTTATATTTTCCTGCATCCATGAGAGTGCATAATGTATTTCATGTGTCATTGTTAAAATAATATGTGCCTGATCCTAACCACATAATTGATTGGAATGAAATCCAGGTGTAGCATGAAGGGGATTTCTGGGTGGAACCAGTACGTATCCCAGATCGAAAATTCAAAGTGCTCAGGAACAAATCCATAGGGCTGGTAAAGGTTCAATGGAATTTCTACAGTCATGACGATGCTACATGGGAGCATGAAGAAAACATGTGGGCATAGTACCCACAAAGTTTTGAAAAATTTGAAGAAGGCAGAATGCAAGGATCCATTTTGCAAAGCTAGAGTTTCAGAACTACATCTTAGAGTCCTAGCCAACTGCACTGGGGACCTTGATAAATGAATGACTCATTCCTTGGGTTAACCTTGATAAACATATGGTACATCCATTGGTTCAACCTTGATAAATTAATGGTGCATTCCTTGGGTCGACAAGTTGAGACAAACACAAGATTGATCGTTGGAGCTGCTGCTGGAGCTGTTAAATTGCATAATTTATATTTCTAAGTATTGAGATGTAAATTTGCACACACACACACACACACACACATATTGACATAGATTCCACTAAAGATGGTGCACAATTGTAGGGGAGGGAGAATGTACCATACCCATTATAATCCCCAGTTTAATTAATGTTTATGTGGATATAATATGTGTCTATGACCAAGCGATGTAATATGAAAATTGAATTTCAATGTTTTAATAATAAAATGATGCCAACTGCTAAAGGGGACATGGACAATAGATGGGGGCTAAATTAATCCAAAAGAGAGGGAAGTGTCTAGGATAATGGCCAAAAGGGGTCAAAGGGGGGAAACCCATGTATATTAATTTAACCCATTTTCCCAAACTTGCGTATTGTATACGAACATTCCCATTTCTCATTGAGTGATCCCAAAGCCAATCATTGAATACATGTAAGAGGGTGGGTATGAGTGGTCACATCCCAGAGTTATTGGGCACATGGGGGTTGAATACAATCATCTTGGGGAAGAGTGTGAGTCAAGAAAGGCAGGCCAAAGAGAGGAAATTCGTATGGTTTTGGGGACAACAGTTTGACACATCAAGTTTTGTGCATGGGAAGAGAGTGGAGATAAAGAAAGAGAGCTTGGAGCTGGTACAACCATTGAGGGAGAATTCTAGAGTAGGATGGGGCGTAACTGGGGTGAATTGGAGTTGGAAAACTGAAGATCTAGGTTGTTAGGCCTGAAGACTGAATTTCTGTGTGAGTTGCACTAAAACATCAAGTGTTGTTGATTTGCTCATAGTTTTCCTAGTAGAAGTTTCCGTTGAGTTCCCAATTGAGATATTTCTAGCTACCTATGCCAGAGAGACCTTGATAAATGAATGGCATATTGCTTGGGTTATCCCTAATAAACATATGGTACATCCCTTGGGTTAACCTTGATAAACAGATGGTACATCCCTTGGGTTATCCGTGATAAAAAAATGGTACATCCCTTGGGTTAACTCTGATAAATGAATGGTGTATTCCTTCGGTTGGGAAGGTTATGAGGAAGAGAGCTGGTAGAAAAATCAATACAGCTATAGGAGAATATCAGTTGGGTTATGAATTTCATGATCCATGAGTGGACTGTGAAAGACCACCCTCCATTGTGGATTACTAATATCATCTCGGGGGTGACTGACTGTTGATATTTGGAACAATCAGTCTATGGTTGGGTGGAACGTCCATCCCAAGCAACTAGTTTCTAAAGATAAGTGTTTTATCTTGTTGTTGAGTTATTTACATGTGTTATTTCTGTGCGTGAACTCTATGTAAATGAGAATGACTTATACGGTGTTGTAATGAGTGGTTTAGTTGCAATTTTTGTTGATTATTATCATGCTTTAGATGCATCTATTTTATGGATATAGATAGTAGCTAAATCTATTTTAAATTTGTAGCTATAAGCTATAGTAAATCGACTAATAATAAAATAATTTATTTATTCATCAAAATTCCATTTTCATGTGTGTTTCACACTGTAATGTCCCTCAGTCAGGCAGGGGAACATTACATTATGGTATCAGAGTCGTAATACAAATATTTTTATGTGGTGTGGCCCAACCTAGGTGTTGGTAATGTTACATAACTAGTGCCTAGTGCATTAGGGAACAATTCCTAGAAAATCTCTCATTTGGAGATAATGCTCATGGGCTTGAAAACCCACCTCTTCGACAACAAATCTCTCACCTAGAGAGAATTCTCATGGGGATAACAACCTGCCTCTTCGAAAACGAGGTCTCTGGTTACTATATGGAAAATATTTTCTAGGATTTTCTTTGCAGATAAGATAATGGCCGTTTTCCCCATTCATATGGTCCAACCCCTCTCGAAAAAGTGAGTGATTCCCCCCAAAATACACTAAGTTTCAACCATATGTTTTCATGGTCATAACTTGACACTTCTCACCTTCAGAATTATCTTTATCCACTTGGTGACTCGTTCTCATCCCTCAGGAACTTAGGATAAATAAATATCCATAAATTATACTTTTCAAAAATATTAATAAAAATATTTCTTTGGACCTAAGCCCCCCCATCTTCCATTTTTGGTGGATTTTTTCACCCCATCTCTTTTAGTTTGATTGGTATGCATGGAAAAATATGATTTTATTAATAATTTGAGTGTGATTACATTTTACAAGGATAGGTGCACTGACCTTTTTGCATCCCTTCTCACCAACCCAATAACCACACACAGGATCACCAACCTCAAATACATATACATATACATACATACATACATATAAATTGGTCCGATGCACACCTCAAGGTAACTTCGTGCACTTAATCAGGTGGACAAACACTGTGGAATGTGCACACCCTTCCCTTGATGTGAAATCCATGCACACTTACTCATGTATGCAAAACACTCCGGAATGTGCATGCTCTTTCTTTGGAAAACAATCCACGCACACTACTCAGGTGTGTGAAAACTGAAATGACACTTGGTGCCAAAAAATCACCAGCCTAAATGTACATTTTCATTTTCATTTATAATTGGAGTTCGAATTAGGGGTATTACATTCCCATCCCCCCTATTTATGCACTGCCGTCAATGCATTATATACATATGTAAATACAAAAACTTCAAAAGTCTTTAGAAATATGTGGGTACACTGCCTGCATAACATCCTCGCACTCCCAAGTTGCATCTTGGAGATTGTACCAGGTCCATTGGACCTTTACTAGCCACATGGATTGATTCCAGAGTTGTTTTATTTTTCGATTCAATATGCAAACTGATCGCACTCAAAAACCACCTTCTAGCTCCACCTAAATCATATTCCATTATATGAAATGATTAGCATCAAGTGCATACTTTTTGAGCAAAGATACATGGAAAACATTATGAATATACAACGATGCAGGAAATAAAAGCATATATGCGACATGACCAATCCTCTATAGGATTTCAAATGGCCCATAGTAGCATGCTTCCATCTTAGAATGATTTCCCAACTTCACGGAACTATATCTTGATTTTACTTTCAAGAACACATGGCCACCCACTTTAAACTCTCGATGGGTTCTGCCTTTATCTGTGGGAGTTTTCTATTTGTCTTGGGTAGCCTTTAAATTTTTCCTTGTCTTCACCATATGCTTTTCCATTTCTCAGAGAAGATATGGCCCAACCACTGCACGATTTGCTAGGCTGTCCCAACTCAATGGCATGTTGCACTTTCTACCATAAAGTGCCTCAAATGGGCTCATCTTTAGAGACACTTGATATCCATTTTTATAAGAAAACTCAACCAAAGGTTAATATTTTTCCCACTGTGTCTATTTTTCCATCACATACATTCGTAGCATATATTCTATCACTTGATTTACCCTTTCTATTTTCCCATTTGACTTTGGATGATAGGCTGTGCTAAAATTCTTATTTGTCCCAAAATTTTTGAATAACCCTCTCCAAAAATTCGATGTGAACTTGGGATCTCTGTTAGACACAATTGTCTTAGGTAAACCATGTAGCCTAGCAATTTCTCTCATGTATATATCAACAATGTTGGTTTCATTGTGAGTTGACTCTACTAGAATAAAATGAGCAGATTTAGTAATGTTATCCACCACTACCATAATAGAATCATGTTGCTTATCAGTCCTAGGCATCTTAGTAATGAAATCCATGGTTACAAATTCCCAATTTCACTTACGAATGGGTAAAGGTTGTATCAAACCAATTGGGTGTCATTGCTCAACCTTGACCTCTTGACATTCAATGCATATAAAATCAACTACCTCCTTTTTCATGCATGACCAATAGTAATACTTTTTGACCCCTGTAATTGTCTTCTGGTAGTCTGGGTGCACGACATAAGGAACTTTATGCATTTCTAACAATAAAATATTTTTCAAATCCTGATCGTTTAACACATAGACCCTACACCTATACATGAGGATTCCATCCTCTTTTAGCTCATAACCTTCAAATTTCCATTGCAATTTACCTTGCTATAAATTTACCTTTATGTCCACATAGTGTTGATCTGATTTGGAAACCTGTAAAATTCAGTCACTCAAATTTTATTTGTACATGCTAATGGTTGTAGCATGCATCTCATGCACCTTCCTAATGAGTGTGTCAACCACCTTATTCTCTTTTCCTTTGATATGCTTGTTATCAAATTCATACTCGCTAAGGAATTCCAATCATATGCTTTGTATAGCATTTAAACTTGGCTTTCCAAACAAATATTTCACACCACTATGGTCTATCCTCAACTCAAATATTTTCCCCATGAGGTAGTACCTCCACATATTCCTGGCATGCATTATGATTGCCAATTCTAAATCATGAGTAGCATAGTTCCTTTCATGCTGTTTTAATTTCCTTGATTTGTGGCATACCACATGCCCATTTTGACTCAGGACTCCACCGAGCCCTTCCTTGCATACATCAATGCACACAATGAAGTATTCATTAGGATAAAAAACTCTCAAAATTGGTGTACTTTTCAATAAACTTTTCAAGTGATGAAAAATCTTATACAATCTAGAGTCCATTCAAATCACACACCTTTCTTTTGAAATGATGTAACTGGGTGTGAAATCTTTGAGAATCCTTCAATAAAACTTTTTTAGTACCCTGCGAGTCCCATGAATGACCTCACCAATGTGACATTCCTTTGTGTTGGCCATCCTTCAATGGATTTTATCTTCTTCGGGTCCACAACTATCCATTCCTCTGGAATGATATGACCCAAGTAATGAATCTGCCTCTAGTAGAAGGAGAACTTGCTCAAATTTGCATACAACTTATGTTCTCTCAATACTTGCAGCACCATCCTCAAGTGTGGCTCATGTTCTTATTCATACCTTGAGTAAATAAGTATGTCATCCAAAAACAATGACAAAATTATCTAAGTATTTTCTGAAAATACCATTCATTAAACACATGAAGACAACTGGTGCATTTGACAATCCAAATGGCACCACAGTGAACTCATAATGTCCATAATTCATTCTGAAAGTTTTCTTGTTGATGTCTTCTTCTTTAATTCTCACTTGTTGATATTTAGATCTGAGATCAATCTTTGAAAATATCTGTGCACCCCTTAACTGGTCAAAGAGGTCATCTATCCTTGGCAAAGGATACTTGTTCTTTATTTTTACTTTTCTCAATTTCTCTAAGTCAATACAAAGCCTCAACATACCATCCTTCTTCTTCAAAAACAATACTAGGGAACCCCAAGGTGACAAACTTGGGCATATATACCCCTTCTTCAAAATCTATTCAAGTTGCATTTGCAATTCCTTCAGCTTTGGTGTACTTATTCTATAAGGAGTCTTAGATACATGGGCTTCTCCATGCATCAAATTTATAGAGAAATCAATATCTCTTTTTTGTGGCAACCCTGATATTTATTTAAAGACATCTTCAAATTCTTTTAGTACTGCGCAATATTCAACATTTGACACTTTATCCTTAGGTGCCTCCTCCATGTGTTCTTGTTGGCACAGAGGTAGACCCAGGGTTCAACGCTACAACAACGCACCAAGAAAACCCTAACTACCAACCCTTTTGACAACACCTACGAAGAATATGAAGTCTCACTCGAGGTAGAGGCAGGGGTGGTTACAGGACTCAGGTGTATGCAGCCTTAGCTGAGACACAAATATGTGATTATAATACTTAACATAGCACTTAGCACCGACAGTTCATCAATATTTAACCACTATCTAATCCATAGATAAAACAAAGCATCACATCATTCATTCAGATCTGATGTATCTAGGCACTTATAATAGAGAAGTAGGTTAGATCTAACAGATTCAGGCATTCATATAAGTCAGATCTAACATCCATACACATCATTAGCACAAAGCATAAACAAATCTATCTATCTATATCAAAGCACTTAGAAAGTAAATACATATGCATCAACACATTGCACAAAGTAGAGCAACACAACATATACGTGGTTCACCCCCACCCTGGGGCTAGTCCACCAACTCTTCTTATTTATTATCTTCAATCAGTAGGTTACATGCACAGAGCCTCAAAACCCTACTTTTCATAGGACAAGAGATCTGCGTAGCTCACTAGATCCTCCTTGCCTGAGTATATCTAAGCATGCAACCTTCCACAACCTCTCACAATGACTTGCACTTAGCTCTGCAAGTCTCACACAATATGCACAAAGAACTTACAATCCTTCAATCACATAGATCTAGCACTTATCCATTCATAAATCTCTTCTTCTTACATTGCCTAGGCATCTATTTATACTTTACAAAATAGGCCTAAACATGGGTAAACCGATGGGCCGACATCCCATACTCGTTACATAATCCTAAATCCCAAAAAGGACCCAAAAAGGGGCCGAGATCCCGCGATATCTTCTTCATCTTGCACTCCTCCTTCGACATGCTGTCGATGTCCCAAAATAGGTCAAACTTGACCAAGGATCTCCCAAGAATTGGTCAAGGGCCAATAGGCCCCCAACACTCACCTGTGACTCATCTCGAGTCACTCTGATTTGGATAGTTCTACTTCAAAAGCATTGAGCTTGGCTCAAGTTTCTTCGACCTGTTGGTGTGCCATGGTCTCTTGTGCAATAAAATCTTGGATGATTATCTCGTTCACAAGTCCTTATAGGTGCTGTTCAGTTGCAGTGACAACCTACTCCAGTTCTACTCCTCGGCGTTTGACCTCCGTGAAAAATTGGTAAGCCTTATCTTGTATAGGTTGGAGCCTCTGAGTTACTTCCATAAATCTGCTCTAGATAGTGTGGATCTGCTGCTAGGCAGTGCGCTTCTCCTGGGATCACTTCATTCTTTCCACAGCTGACAGGGGATTCAGCTGCACTTGTATTGTTTCGGCTTGATACTTCGCCTCTTGGAGCTGTGACTCTAGTGCCTGTTAGGACCATATATTGTACCCTTTTTGCCCATATTTTTGCCATGGTTATACCCTCCATCATCTATATTTAGACTTATATTATCATTCCACTTGATCACTCCAAGGTACATAACGTCCTTTCTCATTACTACACGTTTAAT
>ML788878.1:417020-437500 GCA_009831015.1 Picea engelmannii | reverse complement strand
TACTACAACACTAAATGCTTTTGGAATTGAGCATATACAGTGCGTGGCTATCTTTGAAACAAAAGACTTCCCTGGGTTGATAATTTATGTTTCACTTAGTTGTTTAAAATTAATTAAGCAATTATAGTGACCAACAGTGCCTTTAGTTCTGGATTCTTAGTGAGTTGTTTGTAGGTCTAGGCACTGTGATTAGTAAGTTTCTTACATTCCATAGCAAGGGATTTTATTCTCTCAACTGCGCTTCAAGCAGTTGCTTCTCTTTGATCCCTTAGATCATGTGGAGTCTTGGGCACTGCACGGAGCTCTAAGTCTGCTATGTGTTGTTGTAGCTGTCGGATAACCTTTGTGAGCTGCTCTACTTGTTGCATGACTTGATCCTCTTCCTTTATTTCAACCACTTTCATAGAATGAAGTGCTCTGCTAACAACTTCATTCACTTCAAGTTGCTCTACAAGCAACTATTCTTTTCCTTGCTGTAGCTGTGATTTTTCTTCATCAAAATTTTCTTGGAGATAAATCATTTCCTGTTCTGCAGCTCGATGTTGATCTACAAATACTCCTTGCACTTGCTTGAATTCCTGGGTGGCATTTTCTGTTTCTTCTTGTGCTCTTTGAAGGTGAGCTTCGACTGTCTCAGCTAGTAAGTGGAGTTGGTTTGGCTCATCTCCCAACTTTGGTTTTCCCGATGGAAGAGGTGCAGTGGAGACTGCGCGGCTGGATAGAAGGGCTTGCTGTACCCCTCAGAGTTCGAATTCAATCCTATCATACATTTCCTTTTTCTTCACTCCTTGTTTCTATGCTATCTCCAGTGAAGCATTGTTCAGGGTGGCTATGATGAAGTCAAAATCATCGGAGCTGAGGGAAGTCTGGATCTTGGTCATGGTGGCTTTTGATTTCTTCTAGGAAGAAGGTTTCAGGGGGGAAACCTTCCTCTTATTCAAGGGGTCAACCTCGTCTCTAGGCAATGTTACTTCTCCCAGTATCTGTTAATATTTTACTTCGTCACCACCCCCTCGGTTAGGTGACATGGAAGCAGCCTTCCCTGAGGTGCTTCT
The DNA here is from genome assembly GCA_009831015.1 of Picea engelmannii. NCBI lineage: Eukaryota > Viridiplantae > Streptophyta > Pinopsida > Pinales > Pinaceae > Picea > Picea engelmannii. Next base: position 436,445 of record ML788878.1, on the reverse strand, counting down.
TAAGTTTTGGACCTACTCAGTCTTCTTCTGTATCCTGGTTCCGAGTGTATTTTGTTCTTTATGAGTTTCCTTTGGGTTGTCAATGTCATATATCTCTACGGGGATAAGGAGGTCAATGAACCATTCCTTGATGATCTCCTCAAGGTCTTCTTCTATGAGTTTTTAATATGACTAGAGCTTCTCTTTATGTTCATTTGCTCGCGCTGTAATGTAGATAAAGTGTCGATCTACGATGAACTTCACTAGTGGTAGGAACCTCTGTAGGGTGTTTAGAGTCATACGAGGCTCATCTTTGATGGCTCGCTTTAGCTGGAGGTAGTATGTATGAAGCACAACGTTTAACTGCCACTGTTTGTTCATATCCGTTGAATACCACAGGGTAGCGAACTTCACAGAAAGCGGTTCAAACAACTCTATGTCAGGGAAGGTCGCTCCTTCTGTTATCTCCTAGGAAAAAAATGTAATGAGGACCATGAGCCAGATGAAATGAAATTCATAACCCTATCCTATGCTTCTCGACAATCTAGTTCCAACTGGTTAACTAGGTACTTCGCCCAGTTCATTTGTAGGCCTTCCAGACACTTCCCTGCGAAGTCAACAACAAAGCCAATAACCTGTGTAGGTCGGTTCTTCCTTACTAAATTTCTAGCTATCAATTGACATGTGAGGTGCACTGCGCCACTCTGGATGGAAGCTACCTTGTAGACTCTTGCTCCCTTCTCAACGTTGCCATATGTATCCTTGATTTTCTATGCTAGTGCGCGATCTGTGGATTTTCCTGGATAAAAGTCCAGCGGGTTGGGTCCTTGCATACTCAGTCCTGTGATCTCGTGGATTAGTGTTGGGTCAACAGTAATGCGTTAGTCTAGCCATAAGTATCCCCCATGGTAACACGATAGTAGCAACTTGACACATGCATTGACTTCCTGGTGTCTTTCGAAGTGTGGGATCTTCATAACATGCAACAGGGTGGATTGTGCGAGGTTCATCATCCACGAATGGGGGATTATCTTTGAATTCTTCCCCTTAGTTCTATTTATGTACTGGTATGGGGTGAGCATGTCATAGATATTTCGATCTTAGAGGTTGAAGTCGCTGAACTTCAATGCTGTGATGTTATCCTGCTCTGCTTGAACTTCACGTATCCACTTCGGGAGGTACACAATGACCATAGTGTACTCGAAGTCTCTTAGCACACTATCAAAATTAACCGCTCCAGCCAAATGCAGGATGTAATCGGGCAATATGGATGGAATCAACTTCGCGTTTTATAGGTCGTCTTTATGCTTGGTTCTCTTCTCTACTGATGGTCGATATGGCCTGATCCACGAGCAGTCGACGAAGAGGCTTGCAGTCTTCTCGTTGATGATGCTTGTACACCTGTAGACATGACTCTTTCAGTCATGAGGTCGATCTGAAATTCTTCGAAAACTCTCTCTACAATGCTAAACTCATCCGACATACACGCTCGAGGTTGGAAATCTTCGGGTTCGAGGAGTAACTTAGACACTGCAATAGGATAGGAAGCAATAGCGCAATGATCACTGTGTAAATCAAAAAGTCTGCAAGCTTAGATTCATGGTTAGCAAAAGTGTTCTTGGTGCATGGCGCAATGGGATAAATATATGACTTGGAAACAGATTGCTTGCAATGGTTGAGAAGCCTTCATTAACTCTATTCTGTCTGTTATGGCGCGGTCCAACGGTTTGGTGGCGAACCATAAATTCCTTTCTACCCGTTCCGGGGGTCAGCCGAATGATTATATTGGTCCCAATGGATATATTGTTTCACCATGGCGAAGTTCCATGTGACGTTGCTCTGTTATCCCGACAAAGCTCCAATTTTGCAAATTTTCCTTCTTCGAAGTTCCCTTTGGAACCTTCTGTAACTTGTTGATCTTAGTTCTCTTCTTACTTAGTTTTCTAGCTTTCTTTCTAGTGAGCTTCGCCTCAGTATTCCTTTTTCCATTCTGATTCTTATCTTCTTTTGGCATATTTACTTTGTGCTGTTGAGATTCTTTCCTAAGAGTCGAGGGTGATACTTCTTCTTTATCTGGAATAGGTACTTCAATCTTCTATTGGTCTTCTAGTGTTCTTGCAACTTCAATATCCGGGTCTCTGGATTTAGATAGCTTCTATCTATTCTCCTGTCCTTCAATCAAGTGGTCGATCCTTCTAGTCATGAAATCTTTTAACTCTTGCTTCTTCTGCGCTAAAACTTCTTCTTCTTCCTTCCTTCTGGCCTGATTTCTTTCAATCCAAGGTTTTCCTAGTAACATGGTAAATGGGGCGCTGTTCTCAATAAATTTTACAATCTCAAAATCTTCCTCTGTTGAATTTCCAGTAGCACTCATAGATATCTAGGTGAGCTTTCCACATAGGTTTATCAACTTTCCTCTAAATAGACTTATTCCTCCCAATGAAGGAGTCATAGCAGGTTTCCCTAAAAGTTTCCAAGTTCTTTCTGTCATGATATTCACCTGTGTTTCCTCATCTAGAACATAGTCAATGTTGAAGTCTCCTATCCTTGCTTCAAGGCATTATTTTTCTTTGAACATCTCAAATAATTTGACATGTCGGTGGTCATCCAGGGTTTCTTTTATCTGTAGCAATACTTTCTCTGATTCTTTCCGAGGTTCTTCCATTTCTGGATCTGCCTTAGGGTTTTCTTGTTTCATGTTCATTTCTTCAAGCTTAGCAATCATTCTAGGGCAATCCAATACTTCATGGTCCGTAGCTTTGAAACAAAGACAACTAGGTCTTCTTCCGGGGCATTCCTTAGCAAGACGTCCCGGTCTTCTGCAACTGTAACTGAGGGTTAATCCTCTCTTTCTTTTAAATGATCCCCATCTCTTTCTATACTACGTGCCAGGGTCATAGTAGCTAACCTGCAAACATTTATTTCGAGGATCCTGCATCCACTTGTTATTCCAAACATTCTTTCTATGCATAGGTATAACATATCTTTCACTATTCTTATCAGATCTATAAATATCAAACCTTCTTTCAACTATTAGTGCCCTAGTTTTCGAGCTAGGATGAAATCTATAAAACATACCTAGATCCATACTTTAGAAACAAAAATTTCCACTTATCTTACTTCTACAGAGCACAAATTTTTCAGATCTAGAACTTTTCAGTATTCTTACCTTTATCAAAGCACAGAGCTTGTAGATCTTACCTCTTTTCTTCAGATCTTACCTCTTTTCTTGGCACAGAGCTTCACAGGTCAAGTAGAATGTTTTTCACTATGGAAACATATCTACATATAGATATTTCACAGTTTTAGGAAGGATCTTTGCACAATGCTTCTTCTTCCTTAGTTCCCAACAATCACAGTTTCAAGTCCTAACAACAGAACCATTTGTTGGCACAGGGGCAGACCAAGGGTTCAATACTACAACATCGTACCAACAAAACCCTAACTACCAGCCCTTTCGACAACACCTGTGAAGCAGATGAAGTCTCACCCGAGGTAGAGGCAGGGGTGGTTGCAGGACTCAGGGGTCTGCAACCTTAGTTGGGACATAGATATGTGATTGTAATACTTAACAGAGCACTTAGCACCAACAATTCATCAATATTTAACCACTATCTACTCCATAGATAAAACAGGGCATCACATCATTCATTCAGATCTGATGTATCTAAGCACTTCTCATAGATAAGTAGGTTAGATCTAATAGATTCATGCACTAGCCCATTCATATAAGTCATATCTAACATCCATACACATCATTAGCACAAAGCATAAACAGATCTATCTATCTTTATCAAATAACTTAGCAAGTAAAGACATAAACGCATCAACACATTGCACAAAGTAGAGCAACACAACATATACATGGTTCACCCCCACCCTGGGGCTACATCCACTAACTCTTCTTCTCTATTATATTCAGTCAATAGATTACATGCACATAGCCTCAAAACCCTACTTTGCATAGGATAGGAGATCTGCGTAGCTCGCTAGATCCTCCTTCCCTGAGTAGATCTAAGCACGCAGCCTTCCACAACCTCTTACAATGACTTTCACTTAGCTTTGCAAGTCTCACATAGTATGCACAAAGAAATTACAATCCTTCAATCACATAGATCTAGCACTTAGCCATTCATAACTCTCTTCTTCTTACATTGCCAAGAAATCTATTTATACTTTACAAAATAGGCCTAAACATGGGTAAACCCATGGGACGACATCCCATACTCGTTACATAATCCCAAATCCCAAAAATGACCCAAAAAGGGGCCGAGATCCCACGATATCTACTTCATCTTGCGCTCCTCCTTCGACAGGCTGTCGAAGTCCCAAAATAGGTCAAACTTGACCAAGGATCTCCCAAGACTTGGTCAAGGGCCAACAATGCTAAAAATACTTTTCATCCTTTCTTGTATCTTTTCTTCAATTGCAAGGATGAAACTTCTTTGATAGTTACAACTCATGGAATGACTTGAATTGCTCTTAAATTTCCTTCCTCATCTAAGCAAGTAAATGTCTTATTGTAATAGTCTAGAACAACATGATGCTGGTCCAACCAATACATACCAATGAGGAAATCAAAAGAGCCCAAAGGTATGATATTAAATCACCTTTTTAGCTCAACCCATTCATATCCATTGGACATGCCTTGACCATCTCATTAATTTTTATTTTCTCTTGTAGCTAACTACACCAACCAAGTTTTTCCAAGCTTGCTTCTTGAAAATTGGAATACTTCCACCATCTTAGGATCTAGATAATTATGACTATCTCCCGAATAAATTTAAATAGAAATGGGTTGGTCATTAATATTACCTTCCATTTCAATCATGTGTGATTGAAAACCAACTTGCTTGTTATCTAGGACTCCGTAGATCCTTGGTACATTTCTGCCCATGTCTTTAACTGTCACAACTTGTTATACATTGTGAACAATCCTCAATTTTTCACCTCTGTGAGGGAAATATATATACATGTTGTCTTCCTCATAACCCCAACATTGAATGTGTGTTTTTCTTGGTATTTTCCCCAATGTCTCAGTCATTCTGGGCTCCTTGGGAGTTGGTTATCCTTGAAAACTATTTCTAAAAAATGGTGGCTTATCCCCCTTCTTCCTCTATTCCATTTTTTATGGAAGCCCACTTAGGTACCTATGAATCTTAGCTTTCTCATCCTTGATGAATGCAACATATTTCAACAACTTTAAGAATATTCTTTCATATTCATATATTGTCATACTCCCAAGCTTGAGTTCAAATAACTCCTTGATTTTCTTGTCATAGTATTTCTTTTGAAAATACCTTTTAAACTCCCTTCAAGTAACCTTCTTCTCATCAATGTGTTGCACTTGCACTAACTGATTCCAAACCTTTATTCTTTTCCCTTTAGCTGATAGATGGAAATTCTCCCTTCTACCTGTACATAGTAATTATGCAACTAAAAGTAATTCCTCATGCCCAATAGCCATGTCTCCTCATCCTCATCCTTCTTGTGCTCACCATCAAAGGTAGGAGGCTTAATATTATCCATTTTTCTTTTCTTCTTGTCTTCCCAAGCCTTTTGGAAATTTGATCTTCCCCTTTGCTGATCATAGAGACATTTAGCTCGCTTTATGGTTTCCTCCAATGTCTTAGGGTCATCATATTGTATCTTGTCAATGATAAATGATGGAAGCCCACTTAGGTACCTATGAATATTAACTTGCTCATCCTTGATGAATGCAACATATTTCAACAACTTTAAGAATCTTCTTTCATACTCATATATTGTCATACTCCCAAGCTTGAGTTCAAATAACTCCTCGATTTTCTTGTCATAGTATTTCTTTTGAAAATACCTTTTAAACTCCCTTCAAGTAACCTTCTTCTCATTAATGTGTTGCACTTGCACTAATTGATTCCACCACATTTATGCTTTTCCCTTTAGATTATAGATGGAAATTCTCCCTTCTACCTGCACATAGTAATTATGCAACTAAAAGTACTTCCTCATGCCCAACAACTAGGTATCCACATCCTCATCCTTCTTGTGCTCACCATCAAAGGTAGGAGGCTTGATCTTATTCATTAATCTGTGTAGTTCGTCCATCCCAATTCTTCTCTTATGATTTCTGATAAGAGATGGACTTGAGGTACTTCACACTTTCCTAAGTGAATTTTTTGGTGAGTGGTGATGATTCCCATTGACATTTGTTGTTTTCCTTCTTTTTCCGTGAGACCCGTGACTCCTTTACTTGCTTGACTTTGTCTTCTTATCCATTTTCTTCTCTATTCTGTCCAAGATTTACATCAACTTGATATTGAAGTCATCTTGCTACTCGGATTTCATAAGCCTCTCATTATCAACTTTATAGCTTTGGACATCTTTTTGCAGTCCCTTTATGGTTTCTACCAATTTTTTGCGCTCCTCCTTGGATTCTTTATGCTCATTGGATTTTGTACTATCAATACCCATACCGATATAGAAACCCCTGAATTCATCATCATGGCTATAATTTCTGTGTGCATCTTCGATGTTTTTGTCTCTCTACACTGATTATGTCATGATCTAATCATTGTTAATTCTTCAAAATGTGCAGGCAATAAGATTTGTTAGACAAATTCATGCAACAACTTCATAAAAACTCTGCACCATTTTGTCAGAGTCCTTTCTTCTTATTTCTTGGATGATTTTAATGTCCCAATTCAAAATTTCTGGGTGAATAATTAGACTCCTCTATCCAAAACTTTCCCATTGACTACTCCCTTTCACAATTCTAAGTCTTGCGCAGTAAATTATGGTCATTTGGAATTCACCCAAATACCCTTTTACTATGTCTTTCTTCTTTATGAATCTTGTGCACACATTGATATTCAACATGTATCAATGCGCGATGTCAATATTTAACATAAACACCGCTTATCAATATTACCCATGCACCACCCATTTTTCTCTGCGCATCCCAAAAATTTTAATGCGCATGCTCATGAACCATTTTTTTCTGTGCATTTCTAGCACCTCACCCCATAGTGTCAAAATTTAGTGCGCACACTTGCACATTCTTATTTTATGCACACCATTGTTGCACTATAATTCCAAATTTGGAAACTTACCAGTCTAAATTTTCCCTTAAGTAGATACTCGACCCAAGCAGTCTCAATGTTGAAACTAGAGCTTTGATACCATTCTTAACGTACCCAACCTCCTAGATGGGTTGTGTTACCCCATTGTAACATCTCCACTACTGCAAACTTCCTAAATACATTTTTGATACCAACCTGTAACATCCCCAACTTACTGCTAAGCAATCCCACTCCAAAAATCTAGTGCGTAGATTCTACACTATAACATTAATCTGTGAAGAATCATATGAGGTAACGTGCACGATCCCAAGCTGGATTGAACTACACAAATTTTCCTCTTCAGACATTGGATACAAAAATAGAATTAACACATAATATAACTGCATGCACAATCATTCATAACACACAAGTATACTGTGTGTTTAACCGCTTTGAACACATGATTACTACTATGTGCACAACCATTCTGGTGCCACACGCAGATTCAAATCTCCTTGTGCATGTGGATTTTCTTCCCCGTGTGCACAATGATTCCAACCTTTGGCGTGCACAGATTATTTCCCTGTGTGAATGACAATTCTAGCCTTGCCTCAGAAACCGATGACCATTATTTCGAAGTTAACTAATAGGAAAACTCAATAATTGTCATACTTTGCATGTGTGACATAATTACTGAATACAACATTATGCTTACATGTACCGACAACATCATAAAAAAATAAAGACAATTAATTATATGCAACGTCATATAGGAAATAAACCCATATCAGAAATAGATAATTAAGCACACAATAAATTAGACAAGCACATCCACTTACATTTTTATAAAGAGTCACCAACTACGTGCAGATCTCAGACATTCGTCCTATCCATAGAATTTGTTGCTCATATACCATTAGCAACAGGTCACCCCTGCATTGGGGCTTAAACTATAACAGAAATCAAGCACACATAGAAACCAAGATAACTTGAATAAGGTTATATGTCTTTATTCAATCAATGAAATAAGAGAGAAAATAACTTTCTTATGTAGGTGTTGACGGGCGAAATTGTCCGTCCGTCAATTGAGAGAGTGGAACCAGTCTGGGGTTGTCTAAATAACCCAAGCCGTTTGGAATGAACCATCCTGATGAGTTTAACGGCTTCATTGACCGCCCTAAGGTCTCCTAAGAAAACCAAAGAGAAAACTAATCTAAACTAACTAATCTAACTAAAACAAATAAAACAAACTAAAACTAACTAATAATGAAAACAAACTAAAATAATTAAAACTAAATACAAACTATACTAACTATTCTACTATTATATACAATCTACTCATTACTATTATACTAACTCAAATCAACTATCTAATTTACCAGCTGCAATATTACTTATTCACAAATGTACACTATAAACAACCTACAGATTCAATTAAAACCTGCAAAACTCATGTGTTTTCTGCCCACAGGGAATCTTTTTGATTTTATATTTTATGAAAAGGAAATAAAACTACTGAAATTAAACGATCTAATATACTACTTCTATCTTAAACTAATATTTGAATTAACTACTAATAAAAACAATAAACAACAGACTAGCTAACCTGGAAGCGCTCCTAGTTTATCCTGCTTATGGTGATTTCAAAGCTGGTTAGAGGAAGTAAACTCGCACTGATTAATCCCAAAGATTTTCGTAAACGATTAGCTGTGCTGCTCTTCAAGTTATTTACAGGACAAACAAGACATAAAAGAACATAATAACTTTATGATTATAAATCCCTGCAATAAGGGAAACTTGTTATGCAAGAAACTTATATTTTATAATTCAACTTATGAAGAAGATAAACCTGTCATTCATAAACTGAATCAGACAACTATTATATCTTTTATACGCTTGGAAGAAACCATATATGGATAACAATAATCAAAATAAGATCATTTGCACATGATTAAGATATCTAAAGTAGTCATAAACCACATACAAATTGATATACACAACATGAAACAAAATGCTGATATAATGAGAAGCTAAATCTGTGTCAAAACACCAAATTCTGCTTCAGTCTGTATTATAACTCCATATCCTTGTTCCTCCATGAATGAGGATCTCATTATTACAAAAATCATAAGTTTATATAAGTCTCTCCACAGGGTAAAACTTCCATGTGGATAATATCAAACAGTTTTACATAATCTGGGAAATATCCCAAAATCAACTAAACTAGGAAATCAAACTGCAAGTGAAATCTTTGAAATATCCCCTAACTGCTCATCAAAGCCACTGCCATTTCGAATTGATCTGCAATAGACCAAAAATAACCAATTAGAAAGACATTTCATCAATAAAACAATAAAATATTGATCCTATAGACTTAGCTACAGAATCATCTGATTCTGTAGCTAGTCTAAAATAACACACAGGACCAGATAGCAATCAAATAAATTCTTAAAAGAAATCAAATCCAACTTAATTTTCTTTTAATAAATATTCAAAACGAATTACTATAATTCCAATGAGTTTATCATCCAAATTTAACCAAATCGAAAAATGATTCAAACGAAACAGGGCAAGAATGCTCTGTTTTTTTAATTGCCATAAAATATGGTCAAATCATAACAGGACTGTTTCATAAATAAAATCAATGGTGAATCATATCGTATACGATACGATTTAATTGAACACAATCATAATCGATACAATCATAATTAAACATAATCGAAATTGATTTGTTACTGCTGTATAAGATTCATATCATTTTGATCAAATGCCAATAAGGAAAGGTTGTTACGATTATTGCCAAACATTTAAAACAACATCAAACTTCACCATAGATTTGAATCGTTGAGCGTTTACATAATCAATCAGACAGAATCACATAATGATCGTAGCCATCAACAACAGTGATAATCATAAACTGAGCAACAATCAAATCGAATTGTGGCTGAGTCAAAAATAGAAACACATTGTAATCCTGGGCGTGATCATTTACGTCAAATTTAAACAATATATTTGTTGCAATATGAACCGAGCTGAGAACGCGGTTAAACAGTAAAATGCAAATTGAATAGTTGGATACAATAATTATGACTCACATCTATTCGCAACTTGGTTACACCTTAACAGGATGGTATTCGAATTGGTCATAAGATATAAAATCACAACAGTTAACTATAATTGCCAACCATATCATCTAGAATGTCACCAATTCGAATCAAAATATTGACTGTGTTTGAAATTTAAATAACTGAAACATCCTGTGTTTGGAAACAACTTCAATAATTGACAGAGTATTCAATTCAAACTAAATTAAAACAATCAAATCTATCCCACGATTAATCGAACCAAAACCAAATCCAATCAAAGCTAATTCGGGAATTCGATTAATCAAAACAAACTTATATACAATAATGCATGCTTATTAAACAATTTCAAATCGATGCTATACACAGAGCTRTGAGTTCATCATATAAACAAGTGATAATCRTACCAGTGYGACTRYTCGGACTATGCCAGCTTTGAGTTCACAACCGCTRTAGCAGACTCCACATTCKTAAACAAAATYGAACCTGTTGTTCGYTGTTTTTTATCAGTGGATGGCATCTTTGCCTTCTGGCTGGTGAGCCTTGCAACTTGATCCTCYAGAGCATGAATTCTGGACTGCAACATTGGCACATYGAGGTAATACCTTTCCAASCATGAGCCACACTGATCACATGGTGGAGCARTTGTTTCGGTTCGAGCAGGAGGGGGTTTAGACGAGTCACYAGGGGTTTCACAAGGCACTTTGAYGCCTGGATAATTAGGATCATTTTGTAAGCATGKTGGTAGATTKTTCACAAAATCGTATGAGGGTTTGTCACACAGACCTTYAGAATAGGGATACTCACTTGCGAGGTAACGTTCARTCTCCRAGTCAGAATCTTCACTGACCATGATAGGATCAGGGTWAACARGAATTTTCGGTTTRTTTCTYGCCATGCGAGAGATTAACTRGGMRTTTTTMTTGCCTTTAGAATTGGCAGTGGGTTTGGCTTTAGGCCTCTTAGCCAYGGGTTTAGCAGTTTCGACATGTTGGGTCATAGAACCAGGTAGGTCAATAGGTGAATCGKGTAGGGTTTTAGGCAACARAGCACTGTAAGGCACAGGGGGTATTGATTTKCTCTCGCTCACCATAGGTTTATCAACCTGTGGTGGGCTCGAGTCACAAAAATTATTGCGTTTAAGAAAATCCTCCCAACAGTCTCGGTGTAACCCCAACTCATAAACCATAAGCATTTTAATTAACCCGAAATGAAATAGACTGTTATCGGACTGGTTCCGTTTATACCTTTTAGACATTTTAAACACACTCCTATGCAAATAGTAAGGCATATTAAGTTCATAGCCCATGAAAACCATAAGTAGCCGAAGGTGATATAGGAAAACGAAACCATACCGGCCCTCGCAGGTAATGAACTGCTTGGTTACCATCAGCTAGTCGTGCCAGGGTTGCTTCAGCGTGTTTGCGGGCAAACCCTTGTCACAAGAATTAACCTTTCGTGACTGGAAGAGTAATGTCCATGGGACATCTTCCACTTTGCAATTTTTTGACCATTTCTGTCCGACAGCAGGCAGACTGGTAGCCAGACTAAGAAATTTCTCATCAATTTCTAACTGGACATCCCCAACCTTGGCTCGGCAGCCATCGAAGGTTAATGCAAATTGCCGAGCCACACCAGGGTTAAAGCCATCAAACTTTCGTATGAACGGAAGCCATCCGAATTCCTCCAGGTCGTTGTAAGCACCATCGAAGATCAACAGTGCCTGGCTACCATTGTGCTCAGCCCTTACGACCACAGCCATGGTGCGGGTGCATGGTAGGGTTTGGATAATACAACAATATACAGGGGCAAAATTGTTATGGCTAATAGCTGCAAGCACTCAAAGGGGAATGAATCAATGTATGCGTGCGAAGGTGGTGGGATTATCACCACCATGCAGTGTATTAATGACACAGTACATTGCTATTCAATCAATAATAATAACGTTTAAAACACATTAATCGGCCAACCCGAAAATTCGAGCGGTGAATAACTATACCAACGTGCCATAAAACCAAAACCATATATTATATTAATGCGCCATGTGTATAATTCAAACCAACATGAAATCCAAAAGTTTCACCAACGCGCCAAGTGTATAATCAAACATTGAAAACCATTCAATATGAAATCGAACTCATATGTGACCCATGCACTTTTGCATAATCAAAGTTTATAAAACATTGCAACAAGAGATTTTATAAAATCTATAAGTCGAGAGCTCATAATACTAAGGATCATATCATATAAAAAAAACTTTAATCCACCATGACCCTTATACAATCAAGTATAATTCATCCATCAACATGCTCGATGCCTTTTCAAAAAATCAAATTGCGCAATCAGATAAACAAATGGACATAGTTCGAAAAATAAAACAAAGGTAAGTACTAATCAGGATATCAATGAGAAGATCATAACAGTCGAAATAACGATGGAGGAGTTTTTACGCTTTCAGTCGTGAAAACTAAATCGCAACCAATTTGCAAATGTCGCTTGAAATGAAAGTGTCGTGTTTTTGCAAAATGCGACAGAAATTTGAAGTTCATAGACATAGGTGTAGGCAGCTTTTAGGGCAATTGAAAAAATTGAATTGGCTGCCAACAATGGCGACACACTGGGAGAAGCAGTTATCTCTGTCAAAAGAAACAAATTCAGATTAGGACATTAAAGAAAAATTCGACTTAAAAACAACGACTAGAAAATCGTACAAACATCATCATTTACTATCTTTTTCAGCGATGTTTTAAAAGACGCAAACCAATAACAGTGTTAAGATCAACAAGTCATGATTTTTATGATAAAATCTTCAATACTGTTGGCATGGCCACTGCTGCCAGCAGGCATCCATAGCCTCGACAGGGTTTCCATTTAACCCACTCGGACGTCTATATCCTGTCAAGAAGTTCTAGATTAGAATAAAGGTTTTTAAAAGAGGTTTCTTATAATTTTACAGATTTTCATTTACCCGACATTGCTTCGCTGCCAGCAGGCCTGTTCAGTACCCCGACGAAGTTGTCTTGGCGCCATGCTTGCATTTACCCGCTGCCAGTGGACCTGTTCAGTATCCCGGTGGGTTTACAAACACTTCCCACAGCTCTTATTAATATATATATTTTTTTCTTTTGTGGATAGCTGAGGGGGGTGACGCTGAAAAATCTTGATATTTTATCATATTTTTTAAACCTCATCAGATTTTTTTTTTTTTTTGATACTGTCCTTTATTCAGCTCCAGAAATGTTTTATTTCTAAAACAACTTGCTATGACAGGGAGACATCCTTTTGAGTCATTCCTTTACAGAAAAAAGACAACGTAAAAAGATAAAGATGATCATGACAAACTTCACTCAGAGATTGAAATTAGTAAACTTCTTTCAAACAACAAAATTTTCCAACATAAATATCATTTTTAGAAATATGTCACTTATGTTTGTACAACCTTTCAGAAGTTATTTCAGCGAAGAGATTTTTCCATGGTCTTTGTTTGAATGGCTCAGTGCACAGGCATGCATATGTTTCAAAAAAAACACAAAAAACTGATCAATCAAATCAAAACCAAAAATGAAAACAAAGGCAAAAATAAAAACAAAAGGAAATATTTACATAATATACAAAGGTAGAAATCAAGCAAAGTACCTTTTCAGGGCTTGGCCATTCACCGGATAGGAGTCAAGCTGCCCTTCAAGATTCTGCAAACGAAAGGAAGTAGGACCCAACTTTTCAGCAATCAAAAATGGCCCAAGCCACAAATTTTGAAATTTGGTGTGTTCACCCTTCCCTTCGTGTGGTTTGTCCCACTTTAAGACGAGATCGCCTATTTCAAAATTCCTATCAGAAGCAGAACTAGAATCGAACCAGCTTTTTATCAGTTGTTGATGTTGATCTAATTTGCGCTTAGCTTGGGTTCTTATTTCTTCTAAATTCATCAAAGCATTAATACGACTTTCTAAAGGGGGACAATCTTCTTCTTGAACTTTTTGTGACAATTGGAGCGAAGGAAGAAGAATATGAGGTGCCAGAATGGCTTCTCTGCCATAAACGAGAAAAAAAGGGATAATTACCTATAGTGTCTTTGGGTGTTACTCTATCAGCCCACAGTGCATTCAACAGTGCGTTGTGCCAGTTCTTGTGATTTTCAGCCACGGTTCTCTTGATAATCTTGATCAAGTTCTTGTTAGTTGATTCTATTAAGCCGTTACCCTAAGGGTAATAACTAGCGGAATAATTCAACTTTATTCCCTTCTCTAAGGCGAACTCACTCATCTCAAGAGAAGAAAAGTATGAAGCGTTATCAAAGACTAGACAATCAGGGATACCAAAACAGGTGATGACATTCGAGTTTAGAAAAGCGATCACCTGACTTGTGTTCACAGTTCTTAGCGCGGCGACTTCAGACCATCAAGTAAAGTAATCAGTGGCTGTCACAATATATTTGTGCTGTTGTGAGGATGGAGGGTTAATAGGACCAATGATGTCAAGGCCCCATTGCTGGAAAGGAGAATCGACTGAAACGGGTTGCAAGGGGAAGGCTGGTTTTTGCAATCGCCCTGACGCTTTCTGACAAATGATACATTTACGGCACAAGGCGTGGGCGTCCCTAAAAAGCGTGGACCAGTAATAACTGGCTCTTAAAACCTTATGAGCAGTGGTGTTGCCACCAAAGTGACCACCAGCTTCTGCTGCATGCAACTCAAGCAAGAATTTCTCTGCTTCGTCCTTTTCAAGACAACGCATCAGTACGCCATCAAAATTCTGACGAAACAGTATACCGTTAACTAGATGAAAGGAGGCAGACTTTAGTCTCAAAGCTCTTCTCTTGGCTGGGTCAAGGTGACGGGGTGCTGATCCATGTTCAAGACAAAATCTAATATTGTCGTACCAAGGACTTACGAAGTTCTGTGTGGAACAAACCAAATTTTGATTTCGTTGTTCTAGGTTTGACTTATCACTATCTTCTTACTGTTCAATTTCTGAATCAACTACCAACTTACGCAACCCTTGGCCTCTCACGATCTGTGCTGGGGTGATTTCTAAGTCATACTCTTGCAAGGAGGTGACCCAGTTGGCCCTTTTCTCTCCTAACTCCTTTTGCACTAACAAATTCTTTACAGCAGGGTAAGGGACAATGACCTTCATCCTTGACTTCAGAAGATAAGACCGGAAATGTTTAACTGCCTTGAAGACAACGTAGGCTTGCCGATCGACTGCTGGGTAGTTTAGTTCAGCGCCTTTGAAAGAAGAGCTCATAAAGGCGATAGGTACTTCATTTCTCTCAGAATTATTCTGAGTTAGGACTGCGACATAGGAACGATCAGAGGAAAAAGTATAGAGTGTAAAGTCTTGAGAGAAATTAGGGCTCATGAGAGACGGAGCGTTTATTATGGCCTTCTTTATAGCGTTGAAAGCTTGGTTTTCTATGGGTCCCCAGTGATATTGGGTGTCTTTCTTAATCAGGTTCTGGAGAGGCCTGACCATTTCGGAGAAACTGGGGACAAATCTTCTCACGAAATTAATCTGGCCTAGGAAAGATTGCATGGATTTTTTTGAGGTAGGTGGGGAAAGTTTGGTGATGACTTGGGTCCTCTCGGGGTTAATAATCATTCCATCACTAGAAACAATGAATCCTAGTAATTTACCCTGTTCTACTGCAAAGATGGACTTCTTGGGGTTCAAAGAGATGCTGTATTTACGACATCGTAGCAGAATGGCTCGTAAGTGAGCTAGATGATCATTTTTGTTTTTAGAATAAACGGTCACATCATCTAAGTAGACTACTACGGAATGATTGATTAAGCCTCTAAAAGCAATGTCCATTGCTCTCTGAAAGGTAGCACCAACATTAATCAATCCAAAAGGCATTTTGCGATAAGCATAAGTGCCCCATGGGGTACAGAAGGTAGTTTTTAATTGGTCTGACGGAGACATCAAGACTTGGTTGTATCCAGAGAAACCATCTAGTAAGGATAGCCTCTCGGAACCAGATACTTGTTGAAGACTCTGTTCCATGGGAGAGACAGGATAATTATATTTATCAGACGCTTTGTTGAGGTTTCAAAAATCGACACAAAGTCAAATTTCCCCATTCTTCTTCCGCACTAGGACAAGGTTGGATACCCATTGAGTGTGTCTAACAGGAAAAATTATTTTAGCACCTAGGAGTTTATTCAATTCTTTTTGAACGGTCAGTTCTAGTTTAGGATGCATTTTCCTCAGTTTCTGTTGGAAGGGTAAGGTTTGGGGCTTCATCGGGATGACATGCTGTATAATATTAGGATCGAACGTTTTAAGATCATTGTAAGTCCAAGCAAAGACATCCTTGGATTCTTTAAATAATTTAACAAACACAACTTTTTCTTGTCTAGAACATATCAAGCCTAAGTTGATACACTGAGGATTTTCACTAGTTCCTAAATTGACTTTTTCATAAGACAATGAGGAACTGTTGGTTTTACAATTGACCGTCTTTTTAAATTTATCTTCAAAATCATAAAACTTTTCTAGTCTAACAACAGATTTGGGTATGGAATTTACCATGTCCGATAGAGCTTCAGGGGATTTCGGATTAGGTATTACTGTAAAGTCATGCAAATTGTCGTCGTGTGTTTGTTCATCTATCACAACACCTTGAAAGGTTTCTTCCATGTGCAGAAAGTTAATGATTTGTTGATCATCATCAAATACTCTCCAGTTCGTGATATTGTCAGGAACAGATGGTCGAAACAATGGCTCCATGGAGAACGCGTTCGGGGATAAGCCTTCTGCAGGAAGAAGTTTAGAGGCAACATTAGCTAGTAGATCTGCTTCAACATTATTTAATCTAGGAATGGAATTTATATTAAAAGCAGAAAATTTGTTCATTAAACTCCATACCTCAGACTGGTAACATTTGAGATGCGGGGAAAGACAGTGTATAGAATCTCTCACCTGCCTGACCACTATCTCAGAGTCGCCGAATACAATTAGATATTGAATGTGCATGTCCAAGTCTTTTCTGAGACCTTGCAATAAAGCCTCGTATTCTGCAATATTGTTAGTACATTCAAATTCTAATCTACAAGCTAATAATGTTTTGTTACCTGCCAGATCGATAATGATGCAGCCTTAGGCCTTCCTTTTTCTTCCTTGAATACCTGAGGCTCATAGATCTCCTGAATATTGTCCATAAGAGAAAATTTTATTGTGCTAGTCTATTGTTTACTCTTACCTCATGATGATCTTCCCTCGATCATCTCTCCTATCTGAACATCTCCAATGGTGTTGTGCCACCACTTAGGTCTTTTGGAATCCCTGGCTGCCAAGTCAGTATTGCCACCATGGCTTGGGCTTCTTGCTTCAGAATGTACTGATCTGACTGACCTAGGAGACTCATCCTGTTTTGACTCCTCATCATCATGCTCAGAATCTTTCCCCCCTTCAGGTGGAGCTATCGGAAGCATGACACCTGAATCTTCAATGACTTCTGGCTGCTCAGTAACTTTGAATGCGGGAGGAGTATGGAAGGGTCCAACCTCTTCATCAACAACAACATCTCTGCTAAAGATCACCTGATTAGTGTCAACATCAACTAATCTGTAAGATTTATCGGTGTCACTGTACCTTGTAAGCATCATCTTCTTACTCTTCAGATCTAACTTGGTTCGTTTCACAGCTGGAATCCAAGTGTAAGAAGTAGAACCAAAGACCTTCAAGTGACTTACTTTGGGCTTTCTTCCAGACCATGCTTCCTCTGGAGTCTTCTTCTTTACCACCATTGTTGGATATCTATTCAGCAAGTACACTGCTATGAATACTGCCTCTTCCCAAAACATGTTAGGAACACACCTATTCTGCAACATACATCTAGACATCTCTGCGATAGTGCGGTTTCTCCTTTCAACCACCCCATTCTACTGTGGAGTATAGGGTGTGGTGTATTGTCTCTTGATCCCATGTTTAGAACAAAAATTATTGAATTCTTTGGAGCATAATTCTCCACCATTCTCAGATCTAAGAGAGGTAATATGAAAAACTGACTCATTCTCGACTAATGCTTTAAAGTTTTGAAATTCTTTAAACACGTCAGACTTCAACTTCAAAAAATACACCCACATTTTCCTACTGAAATCATCAACAAATAGAAGGAAATACCTGGCATCGGTGATTGATGTCATGTTCATTGGTCCACATATGTCTGCATGAACTAGCTGAAGGACCCTCTTCACTCTCCAAGATTGTCCTTCATCAAATGGCGCTCGATGTTGCTTCCCTTCCTGGCAAGCTCCACAAACTCCCTGAATCTTCTGCTAAATGTCTGGAAGTCCATCTACCAGTTTTTCTCATGCCAACTGAGAGAGGTAGTTAAAATTGAGGTGCCCATACCTCTAATGCCAGAGTGTGCAGATGTCTGATGCACTCTTCGCTGCCAGTGCATGCTCTCTGCCTTGCCCAATATCCACCAATCTGAATAGACCATGGTCCTCCACACCAAGAGCAACAATCTTCTTGGTATTCTTGTCAAAGATATAGCACTTGTGATTGCTAAAGTTGACATCCAAGTGAGGAGAGTGCCTTATAATCTGACTAACTAAGAGAAGATTAAGCTCCATACCTGGCACATAGTGGACATTGAGAAACATAAGCATCTTTCCTCTGAAGGAAATCTGAACATTCCCCTTGCTGGCTGTATTATACTCCTCGCCTCCACTGAAGATCACCGAGTCTTTGGATGGACTAGGTGTAAACTCTGTGAACCAATCTTTCCGATTGGTGAAATGCCTGGATGTGCCTTAATCAACAAACAAAGAAGATGACTTGGATTGATTTTCTTGTGTACAAGCCATAAAGGCATAGAAGGCTGCCTCCTTCTCCTCCGTGTGCTCTGCGACATGGGCCTTCTACTGAGACCCTCCGTGGTTGTGCTTCTGATCTGCCAATCGCTTTCTGCAGTGCTTCTTCATATGGCCAGTCTTGCCACAGTAATGACAAGTGATGGTCTTCAGGATTTTGGTGGCATCCTGATCATTTCCTGGACCAGGTTTCCTTGTCCATTTTCCTTTTCCTTTAGCTTTGGTTTCAAAGGCCTGCTCTGAACCCTCTGTCTCACTGCTTCTCCCAAAATGCTTCTTCCACCTGTCCTGCTGTAAGAGCTTATTGGATAGCTGTTAAGAACCAAACATCAATATAGCATAGAAAAACCTTAGGAAAAGTACTCAACGCCTTGAAAAAGAGATAATTTTAGATAATAAGACTCTTCGAGGGGGAAACCTCCTTTTACCCCACTTAAATGTTCAAGTACAAGATGATTCAAAATGAAAATGTCTCCTTGGTATATATAGGAGACTAGG
>ML788878.1:397078-412468 GCA_009831015.1 Picea engelmannii | reverse complement strand
AGTCCAAGTAGGATTTTCTGGAGGCTTATTTGGTGTAGAAGTTCCCTTTTTGGGTGGCATGTTGGTCGAGTATCACTTTTGAACCTTGATTTTGAGGTGGTTCTGCTAGACAATATTTCTTCTATTGTATCTCCCAAGTTTCATCCCTTCTGGGTATGAAACTTTCCTTTATGTATTTCTATGATATGTCTTCTCTATAATGCCAGAGGTCTGATCAAAATTGGATGTGCCAAGTGGAATTTACGGTAACTTCCCCACAACTTGCCGATTTTTGGCCTTTCCAGGAGATCTCACTTGTATAGTATGCCCCGCACAAAATAATTGATATAAAATTATGAAAGTCACACCCAAAATACTACAGACTGGCCATGATCCAATACAACCAGTCCCATGCAATTTGGATACTCTAGGAAGAAGTTATGATTGTTTTACCCGAAACACCTTCTTGAGATTAGTCAATAGGACTAGTCAAATACCCTATCTTACACGGGGTGTATCTGCAAATTTATGATGACCCAGAAGCTAAAATTTTTACCACGGATACAATTCTAATTTCTGTAAATGGCCTCTGGAGTTCAGGGTCTGAAAATTCATAGAAATTTTTTTATAGAGAAAATTCCACAATGACTTATTTCAGGATGATTCCAGAACCCGATCTTGTACAAGTTGTATCTCCGAAAGTAGAAGGCCTCAGGAGCTGAATTTTTAACCCAACGTACCTCGATATGTCTTCTAAATACCCTCCAGCCCTCTCCTTCTGAAACATTGTATAAAAAAAGTTATAGCAAAAATTCCACGATGTCTCATATGTAGCAGCGAAACCCCAGGACCTTGAGCTCTGAAACCATATGTTAAGAACCAAACATCAATATAGCATAGAAAAACCTCAGGAAAAGTACTCAACGCCTTGAAAAAGAGATAATTTAAGATAATAAGCCTCTTCTAGGGGGAAACCTCCTTTTACCCCACTTAAATGTTCAAGTACAAGATGATTCAAAATGAAAATGTCTCCTTGGTATATATAGGAGACTAGGAGGTATAATTACAACTAATGGCCTAAAGCTGACATAAATAAAATAACATTGCTAATCTAAATTACAACTAATGGCCTAAAGCCGACAAAAATAAAACAACATTACTAATCTAATATGCCCCAATTAAGGGGTAATGAGCCAATATTAGGGCTTAACAATAGCTCTCTAAACTTCAGGTCAATGTCTGTAGCTTTGATGTTCAGGATCTCAATGAAGTGCTCATAGGACCCTGACAAGATGTTCAGTGTGATCACCACCATGTCCTCTTCTGCCATCTTCCGACCAATGGCCTCTAACTGCTCCTGGATGTCCTTGATATTGAGTAAGTGCTCTTGGAGAGAGGCACCCTCACTCATCTTGATCAAGAACAACATATTCTTTAAAAAGAACGATCGACCCTTATCTGAAATCTCATGGGTCTCTTTCAACTATTTCCAGGAAGGCACTTTTCATGTTCATCTGGTGGACCTTCCATCCTTGCTGTGCTGCCATGGCTAGAACAAGATGAATAGTGCTCACCTTCATTGTAGGAGAAAAAGTCTCCGCATAGTCAATGCCTTCTCATTGAGAGAATCCTTTTGCAACTAACCATGATTTGCACTTGTCAAGTGTACCATCTTCCTTGTACTTGACCTTGTACACCCATTTGCAGCTAATGGGTTTCTTCCCTGATGGAAGAGATGTGATATCCCAAGTTTGATTTTTCATAAAACTTTCATGTTCGGCCTCCATGACCTTTTCCCATTTAGGTCTTCCTTTTGCTTCCTTGAATACCCGAGGCTCATAGATCTCCTAAATATTGTCCATAAGAGAAAATTTTACTGTGCCAGTCTGTTGTTTACTCTTACCTCATGATGATCTTCCCTCGATCATCTCTCCTATCTGAACATCTCCAATGGTGTTGTGCCACCACTTAGGTCTTTTGGAATCCCTGGCTCCCAAGTTAGTATTGCCACCATGACTTGGGCTTCCTGCTTCAGAATGTACTGATCTGACTGACCTAGGAGACTCATCCTGTTTTGACTCCTCATCATCATGCTCAGAATCTTTCCCCCCTTCAAGTGGAGCTATCAGAAGCTTGACACCTAAATCTTCATTGACTTCTGGCTGCTTAGTAACTTTGAATGCGGGAGGAGTATGGAAGGGTCCAACCTCCTCATCAACAACAACATCTCTTCTAAAGCTCACCTTATCAGTGTCAATATCAACTAATCTGTAAGATTTATGGGTGTCGTTGTACCTTGTAAGCATCATCTTCTTACTCTTCATATCTAACTTGGTTCGTTTCGCAGCTGGAATCCAAGTGTAAGAAGTAGAACCACAGACCTTCAAGTGACTTACTTTGGGATTTCTTCTAGACCATGCTTCCTCTGGAGTCTTCTTCTTTACCGCCATTGTGGGAGATCTATTCAGCAAGTACACTGCTATGAATACTGCCTCTGCCCAAAACCTATTAGGAACACTCCTATTCTGCAACATACATCTGGACAT
Source organism: Picea engelmannii (assembly GCA_009831015.1). NCBI lineage: Eukaryota > Viridiplantae > Streptophyta > Pinopsida > Pinales > Pinaceae > Picea > Picea engelmannii. The sequence continues at coordinate 409,943 of ML788878.1, read as the reverse complement.
CTCTGCGATAGTGCAGTTTCTCCTTTCAACCACCCCATTCTGTTGTGGATTATAGGGTGTGGTGTATTGTCTCTTGATCCCATGTTTAGCACAAAAATTATTGAATTCTTTGGAGCATAATTCTCCACCATTGTCAGATCTTAGAGAGGTAATATGACAAACTGACTCATTCTCGACTAATGCTTTAAAGTTTTGAAATTCTATAAACACGTCATACTTCAACTTCAAAAAATACACCCACATTTTCCTACTAAAATCATCAACAAATAGAAGGAAATACCTAGCATCGGTGATTGATTTTGTGTTCATTGGTCCACATACGTCTGCATGAACTAGCTGAAGGACCCTCTTCACTCTCCAAGATTTTCCTTCATCAAATGGCGCTCGATGTTGCTTCCCTGCCTGGCAAGCTCCACAAACTCCTTGAATCTTCTGCTGAATGTCTGGAAGTCCATCTACCAGTTTTTCTCATGCCAACTGAGAGAGGTAGTTAAAATTGAGGTGCCCATACCTTTGATTCCATAGTGTGCAGATGTCTGATGCACTCTTCACTGCCAGTGCATGCTCTCTGCCCTGCCCAATATCCACCAATCTGAACAGACCATGGTCCTCCACACCAAGAGCAACAAACTTCTTGGTATTCTTGTCAAAGATATAGCACTTTTGATTGCTAAAGTTGACATCCAAGTGAGGAGAGTGCCTTATAATCTGACTAACTGAGAGAAGATTAAGCTCCATACCTGGCACATAGTGGACATTAAGAAACATAAGCATCTTTCCTCTGAAGGAAATCTGAACATTCCCCTTGTCGACTGTATTATACTCCTCGCCTCCACCGAAGATCACCGAGTCTTTGGATGGACTAGGTGTAAACTCTGTGAACTAATCTTTTCGATTGGTGAAATGCCTAGATGCGCCTGAATCAACAAACCAAGCAGATGACTTGGATTGATTTGCTTGTGTACAAGCCATAAAGGCATAGAAGGATGCCTCCTTCTCCTCTGTGTGCTCTGCGACATGGGCCTTCTGCTGAGACCCTTCGTGGTCGTGCTTCTGATCTGCCAATCACTTTCTGCAGTGCTTCTTCATATGGCTAGTCTTGCCACAGTAATGACAAGTGATGGTCTTCAGGATTTTTGTGGCATCCTGATCATTGCCTGGACCAGGTTTCCTTGTCCATTTTCCTTTGCCTTTAGCTTTGGTTGCAAAGGCCTGCTCTGAACCCTCTGTCTCACTGCTGCTCCCAAACCGCTTCTTCCACCTATCTTGCTGTAAGAGATTATTGGATAGCTCTCCAAACTTCAGGTCAATGTCTGTAGCTTTGATGTTCAGGATCTCAATGAAGTGCTTGTAGGACCCTGACAAGCTGTTCAGTGTGATCACCACCATGTCCTCTTCTACCATCTTCCGACCAATGGCCTCCAACTGCTCCCAGATGTCCTTGATCTTGAGTAAGTTCTCTTAGAGAGAGGCATCCTCACTCATCTTGATCGAGAACAACATATTCTTTAAAAAGAGCGCTCGACACTTATCTAAAATATCATGGGTCTCTTTCAACTGTTTCCAGATCGCTGTAGCAGTCTTCCCATTCTTAACCTTAGGTAGCATCTCATCTGTCACAGAAAATTTGATCAGCATCATGGCCTCTTTGTCTTGGCCATCAAACTTGTCCTGGTCTTTACCTGCAATCGTGGGATGAGGACTTGTGCCTAGAACAACATTTGACAGGCACCGATACGTAAAAATGGCCAACATGCGTTGTTTCCACGTATTATAGTTCTTCCCAGAGAACTTTTGGTTGCCTTCCAACATGATGTTGGTCAATGTAGCCATAGATTATCATAAAATACTGAACTTAGCAGACAAATAATGGAAAAATACCTACAATCTGGGTTTTAAAACTAAAAAATCAAATGAACCCGACTCCGGCTAATTTGAAACCCTTTCGGCTCCTTGAGTGTGCTACATTGGTGATCGCTTGATCCGTCACTGTCAGCAGCAGTCCTTAGGTCTTCATGTGCTCCCAGACTTCGTGGCCCTAACCTTGCGCTGATACCATGTAACGAAAATCGAGCACACACAAAAACCAAGATAACTTGAATAAGGTTATCTGTCTTTATTCAATCAATGAAATAAGAGAGCAAATAGCTTTGTTATATGGGTTACAATCAAGTAGATTCAAACCACTTTATGAATGTGGGATAAAGTGAAAGTATAACCTAAAAGCAAATATCTAACCTAAAAGAAAATAAATTAACCTAAAGTCACTTTGACTTTGTTAATGCCTAAGTCTAATTTCTAATTGACCATTATAAACTAATATTTAATTTAACATAAACTTTACCAGGGAAAAATGATTCCTAATTCCAGGCTAAGTTCTGATAATCAACAAAATTCCTCAATCCAAGGTGCTCAACTATTGCAACTAGCCTACAGTTTCTCATTTCCCACATGTTTGTCCCACCCCAGGAAGTGTGCCCCTTCTCTTCTCAACATTCCCTCGGCTGCCCCACTTCCCTTCTAGGGATTTTAAAATAAGACATAAAATAAGCCTCAAATCCCTATAACTAATGCCTGACGCATCAAGGAACAATTCCTAGAAAATCTCTCACCTAGAGAGAATGCTCACAGGCTTGACAACCCGCCTCTTCGACAAAAAATCTCTCACATGGAGAGAATTCTCACGGGATTGAAAACCCACCTCTTCAATATCAAGGTCTCTGTTTACTAGATGGAAAATCCTTTCTAGGATTTTCTATGCATATAAGGTAATGGTTGTTTTCCTCGTTCAGATGGTTAGACCCCTCTTGAAAAAGTGAGTGATCTCCCCCAAAAGACACTAAGGTTCAACCATATATTTTCATGGTCATAACTAGACACTTGTCACCTTGAGAATTAGCTTTAGCCACTTGGTGACTTGTTCCCATCCCTCAGGAACTTAGGATTTGCATGGTCATAACTGGACATTTGTCACCTTGAGAATTAGCTTTAGCCACTTGGTGACTTGTTCCCATCCCTCAGAAACTTAGGATAAATAAATATCCAAATATTATACTTTTTAGAAATATTAATAAAATATTCCTTTGGACTTAAGGCCCCCTCTTTTCCCTTTTTGGTGGAGTTTATCCCTTGTCTCTTTTCATCTGATTGGTCTAGACACAACGATGTGATTTGATTAATAATTTGAGTGTGATTACATTTTACAGGGATATGTGCACTGACCTTTTTGCATCCCGACTCACTAACCTAATAACCACACACAGGTTCTCCGACCTCACACACACACACACACACACACACACACACACACACACACACACACAACTCGGTCTGCTACGCACCTCAAGGTAATCCTCACACACTTACTTAGGTGCGTGCACACTATGGAATGTGCACACCCTTCCCCTGATGCACAATCCATGTGCACTTACTCAGGTATGAAAAACACTATGGAATGTGCACACCCTTCCCCTGATGCACAATCCACGTGCACTTACTCAGGTATGAAAAACACTATGGAATGTGCACACTCTTTCTTTGGAAAAAAATCCTCACGCACTACTCAGGTGTGCACAAACTGAACCAACACTTGGTTCCAATGACTCAACAACCTACATTTACATTTACATTTTCATTTACAACTGGGTTTCATATTAGGGGTATTACAATGTGGGTTGGATTAATACCCATGAATAAATCCCCCTTGGACCCCTATATCTTGTGGAATTGTAGCCCCCCATCATTCTTCATCCTTCTCATATCACAACCAACTATTACTATTTTGACTAATTATTTCAATGCACATAATATACCATTTCCCCCCCATCCATAGTAAACCAATAAAGGCTATTTTCCATAACACATCAACTCACTAGCCTAAATCACATTTATGCAATTATATTCTAATTGACAGGGATTAAAACTGGGGATGTTACAATTTATGTGGAGGGCGGATGATAAGGTATCAACTAATGTATATGAATGTTAAGCCGATCGAAATACAACAAACAAATTTGGAAATGTATCTTCCATTTTATTATGGCTAATGACATTAGCTTAGAATGTATAATGTAAATTCCTAAAAATTATGGAACATAATTTGGTAGCTACATAAAATGGTAGCCATAAGTAGCTTGAATATATGCAATGGAGTACTTCTACTCAGGGTAGGGTATGAAACTATTGAGCTGATTATGAGAAGAAATAAATCTTCATTGTTGTACTAGACACTCTTCTTTAGAGAGAATTATATAGTTAAAAGTTGTTTTTTTTTATCAAAAAATGTGGTATCTACATGTAAGGTTGGGATAATACTTGATTAACAGAACATGAGAGGACCAATATTGCACACAAATATAATTTTTTTAATGTTGAATAACATGCGTCTGACATGGTATTCAATTTTCTATTTGAACTTAGTACAAACTCCATTCCATAAAGACATAGAAGACAACGATTACAAACATACCCCTATAGAGGATGGAAGTCTCAAATGTACATTACTGCACATGGTTTTTCATTTTCATTGCGCCACCCATTATTTACAAACATATTATACCTTGCAACAACCCAAATTGACAAATTCCCCATACAAACCACAAAATCAAGCCAATTTTCTATAACCATAACTTTTTGAATTTGGTTATAAAATGTATGCAAAAATTGATGCAATCTACCACTAGAATTGCAAGCTAATATATGTCCAAAAGTATCGACTCCTAAGAGCATGGGGATCCCTTTGGGACATTGCCAATCATTAAATTTTTAAACCCTTCTCACTGAACCTCACATCTAACAATAATGAACATGAAACTATTCAACAATTCACAAAGCTTTTGGGCCTTACCCTTGGTGAATTAGACTTTCTTTGTTCTATTTGCAGAAGCAACAACAACCATTATGGCCAAATACTTAAAACAATTATGTTTCCTTAGCTATTACTCAAGGGTTTTGTGTTAGGGAATTAACCTCCCTAACTCCTCACATAGGAATAATAATATATTTTCGATGTAATAAAGGCCAACATTAGTTTATAAGGATTATTTAATAAATGGGAACAAGTCAATGTAAGAATACCTAATAGAAGCTTCCGCTTTTAGAAATATCTTCCTCTAGAAGGTTCTTTAGAAGATAGAATTAGTATAAATAAGAGTTGGAGGCATGAGAAGTTTTGTCTTTACAATTATTGTAATAGAGCTATGCTCTATTGGAGGTTGTCCCCTCAAAGAGGCAAGTGAACATTGATTTCTTGAATAAAGGTATCATTTTTTGTGTTGGTCTTCTCAATATTTTTTTGTTCCATTGATATCTGCTGAATATTCTTTTTTTTTCATATTATATTACATCTGGTACCTTACAAGTGGTATTAGAGCACTTTCCTTGGTAAGAATTGTCGGCTATTTTTTTTCCAGGGTAGAGACATGTTCCAACGTCTTAAAACTATAGAGATATGTTGCTCCACCCATAAATCCATGGTCGGGGAAGCATACATGTAGGAACTACAAGTAGTTCTTAAGAACACATTATTGGCCACCCTTGTAACCCCCATTGGTACCCCTTCGTGTGGTAGCGCATCGGACATCACCTGTATAAGGATTGGCCTAGATCTCCTAAATCCCTCCATAGATAAATTGATTAACCACCTGACTACTATAGTGCCATCGAGAAAAAAACTCGAGAAGATACTCTCTATTACGTGGGTAATCGGTTAGTACAACTAAGGGTATGGTATAGCCTCCTTAGTTAGTGCTCTGAGATATTGGGTCGAGTACTATTGTTCGACCCCACACATATATCAAAGAGTCATAGCACAGGGAAAACCTGTGTCTATAAAAACCATCAAACATCATAACCCTTTGGACGAAAACAAAACATAAAAGGAACATACAAGATCTATTGTCGTGTAACCTTGCCTCCTGCATTTGGGTTGCGAAATTACTACACATTTCTTGCTGTTAAGAATCTGGGCATTTCGTCACCGCAATATTATTTAGATCGAATTATAACTCCGTAGGAGTAAAAAAAATGTACAGTGGTCCTGCCAAAACCCTTATTTGGGACCTATCCCATTAGATTCCCCTCTTTTCCCTGATTCCCATGGTACCTATCATTTTTAAGACAATTGTTTTTCGTGGACCCAACCCCCTTTCAAGAAACCCTTATTTGGGCCCTATCCCATTGAATTACCCTTTTCGCCTTGATCGCATTGATATCTATCACATGTTACCATTTTTCTATGTGGTCCCACCCACCCTTCCCGGCAACCTTATTTTCCACATATCCCTTTGGATTCCTCTCTTTTCCCCGCCTGCCATGATGCCCCTCACCTATAATATTTTTAGTGTAGACCTGTCTACCTATTTTTTCCTTTGCCAAAATGGCCAACACATGCGCCCAAGAAGTCAATACCTTGATAGTCGACATTCTCTAGAACAAGGAGGACATGAAGACTAGAAATACCAACCTTGGCAGGCTCAATTCCTCTCTTTAGACCCTATGGGACCAATGTGCCCACATCAAAGACATCAAAGAAATACTTGACCAATTGATGAGCAACTCCCTGAACACTACCTCTTATGAACAACCTTCCTATCAAGAAGACAATGACTCTTCCCATTACCAAGGTCCTCATTCCACCTAACTTCCTCGATACCTTCTCCTTCCCATAATTGAGGTGAACAAATTTGATGGTTCGAATCTCACAGGCTGGGTCACTCAAATGGAACATTGTTTCTTTTTGCATGGAATTATTGATGATTTAGCCAAGATTCATTATAGTATCCTGAATTTGGATCTAGAACACTAGCAATGGTGGCAATGGTGTAGAAAGGCACACCAAGGGTATGTGGCTTGGACATAGTTTTTTGCAGAGATTTATGACCTCTTTGACTCCAACACCCATCATTTAGGTCGAATGACCAAGTTGAATCAGTCTAGGACAATGGAAGAATTTATTGCAACCTTTGAGCACTTGGATTTTAGAGGGGAGGGCATGTTATATTCCTTCTTCCGGGAATGCTTTATTAGTGGTCTGAATGATGAAATTCATTCCCATGTTCTCATGGCTCACCCCCAAACTTGGTTGGAAGCTACTTAATGACCGAAGGAATCCCAACAGTTTGTCTCCTCCTAGCCTAGAAAAATATCTTTTCTTCCTCACCCTAAACCCACCACTCCTACCCCTCGTGCAAACCCCGTCAAGATCCATAAATTAACTTGCAAAAAAATAGTTAAATGCAAACTCAAGCGTCTTTACTATAATTGTGATGGAAAATATTTTCTAGGGCACAAGTGTAAGGAACATAAGAATTTTATGGCCATGAATGAGGATGCTTCTGAAGAGGAGGCAATTGTTCCCCCTATGGAAAAGATACCACTCCCCGTTGATTTGACTCCACCCTCTGATCCACTAGAAGTTGAACTGGTGATTTCACTAAATGCCCTCACTAGATTCTCTGCTCCCCACACCCTCAATTTAATTGGTTACATTAAGAATTGGAAATTCATCATCCTTGTTGATAGTGGTAGCACCCATAATTTTATTCATTGCCGCATTTCCCAAGAAGTCAATTGTTATATCTGTGCCATCAATAATTTTGAAATCATGATTGCCAATGGTGGGTCCGTGAAATGTGGAGGACGTTGTGAAAATGTGTGGCTCCAAATTGGTCAGTATAACCTGAAACCCCATATGTTTGCTATCGACATGGATGGTTGTGACATTGTGCTAGGTGCTGAATGGTTACGCACTCTGGGCCCCATTCTCATGAATTTTAAGAAATTAATCATGCAATTCCAATAAGAGGGACAACGATATCATTTCCAAGGAATCACAACAAGTTCCCATGAGATCATCAGTTCCCATCGAATGGAAAATCTTCTTAAAAAAGGTCATTCGGGTATTATTTCCCAACTCCATTCCATTCAAGCAGTGGAGAAACCCTCCATGCATCCTTGTCTCCAATATATCATATTCAAACACCAAGATATTTTTTCCACTCCCTAGGGACATCCCCCTTCCCATGGTAATCATGATCATGCCATTCTTCTTGTCCCTGACAGTCTTCCTCCCAATGTTCTCCCTTACCGTCATCCCTTTTCCTAGAAGAATGAAATTGAGAAAATCATTCAAGAATTGTTCAAAGTAGGTGTTATTCGTCCTAGTACCATCTCCTATTGTTCTCTTTTGGTCATGGTACTCAAGAAAGAAGGTACATGGTGCATGTGTCCAGACTTTCATGCCCTCAATAAACTCACCATCAAAGACAAATTTCCCATTCTTTTCATTGATGATCTCTTGGATGAATTGAGTGGTGCTCAGTACTTTACTAAACTTAAGATTCGTTCTAGATACCACCAGATCCGTATGAAAGAAGAAGACATTCCCAAGACTTCCTTTAGAACTCATGAGGGTCACTATGATTTCTTGGTCATGCCCTTTGCCCTGTGTAATACCCCTTCCACTTTCCAAAGTCTCATGAATCACGTCTTCCATCCTTTTATCCATCATTTTGTCTTAGTTTTGTTTGATGATATTCTCATCTATAGTAAAACTGGGACATCCCATCTTGCTCATGTGGATCAAGTTCTCCATCTACTCTCTCAGCACTAAATTTTCCTCAAACAATCTAAATGTGCCTTTGGAGCCTCAGAAGTGCAGTACTTGGGTCATATTGTTGGCAAGGATGGTGTAAGGGTGGATCCTAAAACAATTGAAGCTATGCAGGACTGGCCTTGCCCTAAAACTCTTTAAAGCTTGCATGGCTTTCTAGGTTTAACAGGTTATTATCACAAGTTTGTTAAGAATTATGGAAATATTGCAACACCTCCCATTGCTCTCCTTAAAAAGAATTCCTTCACTTGGACTCCAACATATGATCACTCCTTCCATACCTTGAAAGAGGATATGTGCACGATGCCTATCCTGGCACTCCCAGATTTCACCAAGACTTTTGTCTAGGAATGTGATGCATCAGGAAAATGAATTGTGGCAATCCTCATGCAAGATGGTCGGCCTTTGGCCTTCACTAACAAACAACTTTCATAAAAACATTTGGGCCAATAAATCTATGAAAAGGAAATGTTGGCTATTTTGCATGTCATTGATCTCTAGATTCCTTATCTATTGGGGAAACACTTCCATATTAAAATTGATCACTAGAGCCTCAAGTATTTTCTGAAACAAAGAATTTCCTCCTCGAAGAAACAAAAATGGGTGACCAAGATATTTGGCTATGATTATGAGATAATTTACAAGAAGGGAAAACAAAATGTGGTCGTTGATGCTCTTTCCCAAAAATATGAAGAAGGGTCCCTCTTTTCCCTGTCCTTCATTGTACCAGATTGGGTCCAAGCTTCTCCCCATGAATAGCTGCAAGACTCCAAAATCTCTCACCTGATCCAATAATTACAAGAACATTCTCCAACTTCTCCAGTGTACTCTTGACACAATAATGAGCTTTGCTACAAAGGCCATCTATATTTAAGAAAATAATCACAACTTAAATCCATGGAGTTGTCCGAGCTTCATGCTTCACCCACAACTGGGCATTCAGAGTTTACCAAAACCTATGAAAGGGTCAAACATTCTTTTTTCTGGGATGGTATGAAACATGACGTCCACACTTTTGTGGTTGAATGTGATGTCTGTCAATGCAACAAGGGAGAAACAGTCAAAGCACTAGACACACTACAACCCTTTCCAATTCCTCCTTCTATTTGGTGGGATATTTCTATGGATTTCATTGTGGGCTTACCTAAATCCAACAATAAGTCAGTCATCATGGTGGTGGTTGATCGTCTTTCCAAATATACTCATTTCTAAGCTCTTCAACATCCTTTCACCACATGCATAGTGGCTCAGGTTTTCATGGATACTATCTTCAAACTTCATGGCATGCCTCATTCTATTGTCTCTGACATTGATCCTACATTCACCAACATTTTTTGGCAAGAATTGTTCAAGCTACAGGGAACCCAATTGCATCTTAACACTGCTTATCATCCCTAGACTGACGATCAAACTGAAATTGTCAAAAAGTGTTTGGAAACATATTTGAGGTGTTTTTCATCTGACCAACAACATCAGTGGGATCAATGGTTAACGCTAGCTGAATGGTGGTACAACACATCTTACCATACATCTACTCACATGACTCCTTTTGAAGTAGTATATGGACAAAACCCATTGTCGGTTCTCTCATACATTCAGGAGGTTGACAAAAATCTTACAGTACACGAGGCCATTCTCCGTACCCTCAAAGAAAATTTGGTGATGGCTCAAAATCACATGAATCAACAAGCTGATCAAGGTTGTTATGAACATCAATTTCCTGAAGGGGACCATGTGTTTCTTCATTTGCGACCTTATAAGAAGACTTCACTCAAAGCTGACCAATGTCATAATCTTGCTCCCAAATTTTATGGTCCTTATACAATTCTCAAGCATGTAGGGTCAGTCGCCTACTAGTTAGCTCTGCCCAATGATTCTAAGTTCCATCCTATTTTTCTTGTCTCATGCTTAAAGAAGGTGATTGGAACTAAGTGCCAAACTCAAACTAGTCTCCCTGAGTTGGATGAAGAGGGTTCCATTTGGTTGAAACCCCAAGCAGTCTTGGACCAATGAGGGCATTGTCTGTGCCAACACACCATCAAGGAAGTGTTAGTGTAGTGGAAGGATACAACTCAAGAAGATGCCACCTAGGAGCTCACCACCATTCTGCAACAATTTCCTCATCTCAAGCCTTGAGGATGAGGTTGTTTTTCAAGGGGGATTGCATGTTAGGGATCTAACCTCCCTAAACCCTCACATGGGTATAATAATATATTTTCGATGTAATAAAGGCCAACATTAGTTTATAAGGCCTATTTAATAAATGGGAACACACCAATGTTAGAAGATCTAATAGAAGCTTCCTCTTCTAGAAATGTCTTCCGCTAGAAGGTTCTTTAGAAGATATTATTAGTATAAATAAGAGTAGGAGACATGAGAAGTTTTGTCTTCAGAATTATTGTAATAGAGCTCTGCTCTACTGGAGTTTTCCCCCTCGAAGTGGCAAGTGAACATTGCTTTCTTGAATAAAGGTATCATTTTTAGTGTTGTTCTTCTCAATATTTTGTTGTTTCACTGATATCTACTGAATATTCCTATTTTTTCATATTATATTACATTTGGTACCTTACATTTTGATTTAGGGATGAGGGAGTGTTGCTTCCATTAGTTAAAATTTTATAAGGTATATTTGCTTGGCATGAAAATTACCTCCACTATATCTGTAGGTGGTGCTTCCACTCAATTTGAATCTTTAGGATACAGGCAGGGAACTGTGGGATGCAGGTAATTAATTAAATATATATCAAAACTAAACAAACATGTAGGGAACTACAGGATGTATTTAATTATATATATATCGAAACTATACAAAAGAAAGGTAAATACACTCCATTACCATACATACCAAAACTCCCAAACTTAGCGAGCACGTTGTTCAAGAATTCAAGGCATTTCATGTCTCTAGTGTGCATGAAGATATTACAGATATAATGGCAGAAGATGTGAGATGTTTCGAATCAATAACCACTTGGCCTTGGAGAACATCCAGTGGTTATGCATCACCAGAACCCGTGTCTTCCAAGAATGTAATAAGCATTGGCTAGTGGTAGGGCCTTGGTGGGGCCAACACCTGATAAATTTGATTATTTGATGGTCTCATTGTTGGGAAATGCATATGCTTGCTTCTCAATGTGCAGGAGCATGAGGTTTAAACTGTATAAGGGTACAAGAAACCACAATGCAACCATCAACATTTTTTCATTCTCATGGGCCTCGTATTTAACACGGTTTATGCCTCGTATTGCAGGGGTTCTATAATGGCAGTGGCCATGTGTTGGTACACATTTTGCCAACGATTGAAGGACATGAAAGCATGCACCCTCTATTTGAATACTCATCTATGACATTGATATTGTGGAGCTATAATGTCATTCATCGCGACAACCATTGAAATACTACAATATACAAAAAAGTTTCTCGACGGGAACATCACTACTACAATGAAACTTCTTATAATATAGGCCTCAACTTGAAAATAGCTACATAAGAGGTAAAGAGAATGCATTCCTAGGTGGTTATTTTTCCCTAAAAATCAATTGACTTCTTTAAAATAAGTAATTAATTTGATGATATGAACCTCATTTAAATTTTGATTATAAATTTATGATTTTAATATATTTACAGTGTTGTTAGCATCTTTGATTATTATAATTAAACATTGGAAATGGAGGAAATATTTAAAGTCAACGATAGAACTATTAGCCATTCACCGATGAATCGAATGCTATAGTCTCATGGCCTTTGACAGGGACTAATAATGTAATATATTGCAAAAAGTTAATAACTCTTTTATCGAGGTTCCCAAATTTTAGTGTGGTAAAGTTTTATGGAATTTCCATTATTAAATTTCTCTTCCTATATAGTTTTTCTATAAAATATAAAATATTGAAATGAATAAAGGGCATTGAAAATATTTTATTCAAAATGTGATTTTGGTTGGAATGAGGTGAAAAGTTATAAAATCAAAATCATTAAAAAAAATCAAAATCCTTAAAATAAAATTATAAAATAAAATTATTTGAAAAGATCAAAATCTTAAAATACAATTAAAAAAACTAAACTTGATTATAACGAAATTTCGATTTCCGTTAAAATTCTAACTAAAATAGTTAAATTGCCTTTTTCCCATGATCTTGAAACAAACCCATTTCCTAAAATCAACCCATTTCTTAAAATATTTTTTTTACATGAAGTTTCATATATATATATATACATTAAACTCAATTCACATTGTGTATATGTATATTCAATGTC
>ML788878.1:359141-387025 GCA_009831015.1 Picea engelmannii | reverse complement strand
GTTATTGCTGTTGCAATTATGCTCATTCAAAAGATCAACGACAGCAAAGAATGAGGATAAGATTAATGTCACTTTAAAGGTACTATAGTCTAAATCTCGTTATGATACTTCATGTCTCTATATATTCCATTTATCTCATGTCTCTTAAAATGTTTGGTATGTTTTGGTCCCTTTAATTTGGATATAGTGGGTACTTTTATATATATATATATATATATATATATATATATATATATATATAATATGGTAATGGGATTATATTGTATAAAAAGTGCAAGGTTTTTATTTTAATGTTAAAATAGATATTTATATTATATTAATATGAAATTGAGTTTTGAAATTATGTTTTGTTATTTGTTTGGATTTGTGGTGAGTTATTTATGTAGTTTATGAATTTTTTTTTTTATTTTTTTATTTTTTATTTACAGATTCAATAAAATTTTTGATGGATTATTGGAATTAAGAGTTTTTATCGTTGAAATGACAGTATAGAGTTGGTCCAATGAGAATGGGAGCTTTGAGAATAATCTATAATGTCAAATTTGCAAAATTGTATAATTTCATTATCAAAATCAATATTTTTTTATCATTGAATTCTATCAAAGTTATCTATCAAAGAGGGACATTTGCTATACTAATGTATTACTCCTTTTTTTTTTTATCTATGTCATGTTATAACCTATTTCACTACTGTGGTATATTTTTGAAATTTTATCATAGTTTAAAACTTATTTTCTAAATTGTGTGTGTGTGTGCGTTAACATACTTTTGGATGTGTGAATTTTGAATAATCACACATACATGATAATTGTGAGATGGAGATGGTTCATAAGGCATTATTCACATGCTCTTGAGTAATTGTCATATAATCCTCCCTCGTTCTAATACTAACATTTAACGACTTTGGTGTCATGCTTTCTAGATCTCCTTTGACTTGTGGTTCTTTATGTGCTTTTGATCCACATACTCTTATTCTTATTTTTACTTGGCAATAAATCCTCATGCCATCAACTTGTAATATATTTTATTAGTATGTGTGCTGGCAAATGTGGCTGGTAAGGAATAACAATTTTTTTAAGGAGAAGCTAGTTCCCCCCCCCTTAGTCGTAACCCATGCGATTGGCCAACTGGGTGAGTTCCTCTCATCCAGAAATATAAAAGCCCGAGTAGGTGGCCCTTCGACAACAAAAGAAGAAAAATGGTTGGAAAAAATAAACTTACCCACTACCCCCCCTAATTTTTCCAAAAAAATCATGCTGGCAGCTTCAATATTCCCTCCAAGACTTCAAAAAATGGCTAAATTCTCAAGATAGTCATGTTCTTTGTTTCGATGGTGCATCAAAAGGAAACCCAAGGGAGGTAGGTACAGGAGGGGTATTGTACAACCCTAAAGGAAAAATAATGCTATGCTACTCCTGAAACTTGGGCGTAACTTCCAACAACATGGCGGAGACTTATGTGATGTATCAAGGACCACTTCTAGCTCAAGATCGACAACTCAGCCACATAATTGTAATAGCGGATTCAAAAAATATATTTCGACATTTTTTTTCAGGAATGGACCCAAATAATTCAAAGTTGAAAAGAATCATCGATAGGACCAGAACAATCCTATCCACAATCCACTCCTCTTTCTACCATGTCCCACGTGTAAATAATATGAAAGCGGATGAATAGGCAAACTTAGTAATTGGAATGGCCCCAGGCCATATGAAGGTGTTGGGCATGAACCTTTTCTTATCCCCCCCCCCCAATGCCTCAGCCATCTCCCATCATCATTGCATTGGCACCAATATCCACGCGACGCTTCCGCTGAATGTAGAGAGAGGTAAGCCGAGAGTCAAGCTTGGGGAGAACTTGTAGCCGCGCAACCTCTGGCCCATGGGAACTTGCACATAGCAGGACAAAAGAATGGATATAATGGATCGCAAGGTGCTCCTCCTTCGTGGGAACCCATCATACATGTCAATACTCTCCTGTTTTGTAGAGTGCAACATCACCTATGCCTTAAATCCACTTGAGGTGAAGGATTTGGAAAGGAAATCAACCATGATTCAACGCAAGCAAATGCTGGAAGTACAGACCGCATCAATGCTTGAACGCCACTCAATTTCAGAGTTTGCACGAAATACATGCACCCAACACATAGCCAGAATAGGTAAATTGGAGGGCCAACTCGTGATTCATTGTTACAACCAACCACAATGGACTGCGATAGTTTGGAATTTCATATGGGAAGGGAATTTCAAGCACAGAAGCAATTGGGGAATTTTCCATTGCTCCAACACCAGAGGGACAACAAATGATAAATTTGTGAGCAGCAGCCTCACAAGGATTATCAAGAGAAGTGCAATATCATACACTGTGTTAGGGGAAACATCGGAGGTAGCTTGGTCAACAAAAACAATGTCAAACACATCATTGTTCGAGGAAGCTCCAACAACAGTGAAGAAAGAGGAAGCATAGATAGAGACAACACCAGAGACAACCACAACTGAGGAAAAACTACAGACAACAACATTATATCTAGTGCCAACCACGACTGAGCCAAAGGAAACAACAACAATTGGAGTGGGGTAATCATAGTCAGTCTTGCTGCAAAAATGGCCCAATGCCCAGCTTATGAATGACTGAAGGATGAATTGGTGGAATATAACTTCTCCACCACCTAGCAAATGGCACTCCTCCTGAATTCTCATAACTCCACACTCACTTTCACTCTGGACACACTAGCTCCACATCGCACCTTAATAAACTAGTTACAAGATGAAGTCGAATTCCTCAGACGCCAAGGGGAGAGCATGGAAGAACAACTGGATGCCAGACCATTGAACTCTTTGGCACAAAGTTAGAATGAGGAAACAGGAAGCAAGGCAAACCCAAAACTAATCGATCTGAGCGTAGCGCTCAAGCCCCCACCAGAGGAAGACCGATCTTAAGAAGACTAGTAAGGCACTCCACAATTTTGTAAAAATGGCATAAATAAATCTTTCCGAAAGATAGTTCTAGAATAGAATTGAAAAGCTAAGATATCAGTGAAGTAGGCTCAATGCTAGACTCATTTTTATTAATTTTTTTGTGAAAACTTTGTTGCTGATAACCTCTACCAACACCTTCTTTTGTATTATGCAACCTCGATCGTACCTTTTTCATATATATAATTTTTCATTTTTTTTGATATATATATATATATATATATATATATATATATATATATATATATATATATATAATTAATTCTTCAACTTGACGTACAAGTGGTTAGTGATTTCCTCCTATATAACATGCATAAGTTAATGGTTTCTTAAAATAAATAATTCGGCGGAGTTGAAATGATGACCAATTCCTCTCAATCAATATACCATAACTCGCTTCAATATTAGAATATTATGTTGCACAAAATGCTTCCCACAATATGGGTTCTAGGTTGGTGATAGAAATATCTAATTTTTTTATAGCCTTGCTTAACCTTGAAAACTTTATTTCTATGTTAGTGTTACCTCACATGTATAAGAACTTCGTCCTCCATATTCATGGTTAAAAAAAATCATGCTTTTTCATAAATCATAAAGTTGTTTAAATGCATTAGGATGTTAATGGGTGAATCCATGAATTTTGGTCTCACTTTTTGGCAATGTAACACATAAAAATAATGTTTTTATATTCTCAGTTGAGGAATTTTGTAAAGTGGTTGAACGAGTTATTAAAACATTGATTGAGCACTTAAAAAAAAACCTCGATTGAGAGTTTTTTACAAATCAAAAAAGCCCTGATCAAAGTATTGATGGGGTTAACTAAACCCTCAATCAAGGTCAATGTCTCGATCGATGGTCAGAATGTAATATACCTAGGGTATATTAAAAATATGGTTATAATGTAATAATTATTGTGTAATGTAATCATATGTTATATATGGTATTAATGATGTAATAATGATAAATCATGCCATTTTATAAAGTACATGACTTATCATTCCTTATGAGTATTTATATACGTCTATAATGAAGCATCTGATCCCTTTTTTCTTCCAAAGAAAAAAGTCTGTAATTTATTGATATAAACAAAATTACAATGTATTATATGTTAGATGCATTCAAAAAATATCTGTCATCCTTATACATATCTTTTGATCTCACATGCCTCTTCACTCTACTCTATATACAGTAGCCAAAAATTACTAAATTTTTCTGTCATCATTTTCAACTAAACCATAAATAAACACATACTTCCTCACCTATTTATCTATCATCATTAGTTCTCATACTTATACAAGAAACTTAAATATAAGTAAACATATTTATATCTAAGACTCATGTGAATAATCAAAGGTGTTTCCTTTTTTCTTTATTGATACCATGCAGGTTCCATGTTCCATCTATGTTCCATCTTTGGAAAGGTCATCCATTATTATGTTCCTATGCCTATAGATGTGTGAAAAGGATGTTTGAGAGAAAGCTAAAAGTAGTGATTGTACATCATTAAACAAGGGTTGTGATGTAAAGTTTCTCAATATTATTTCCTTGGATATCCATTGAATTACAATAAGTGAGTCACCATAAGTTTGGATATGAGAAACTCCCGATTCTTGGGCCAATGTTTAAAACCAAACTGAGGGCCATCAACTCACATAAATTATTTGATTCCTAACTAGTTCCATATTTGAATTAAATGCTATGGTTTTGTGATATATACAATATTCCTCATGCTCCACCCCTCAAAGGGATCCCCTGAGAAGCACCATCAAAGTTGTTGGCACGTAATCCTTGGGATTGCATTACTTGTAATATTAATTGTAAATATCAAGAGTCATAGGTGATAGGAAGAGTCACCTATTAGGGAAGACCAATATTCACTATTTGTATATTTATTGAGTTTCACATTGATGCAATCACACAAGTGTGGAGTTACACAATCTACCACACCTAGCTTGACAATGGTATCAGAGCTCATGATAACTCCACGATTTGATTCCTTGGCATTTCCTTTCTTCTTGTGAACAAAACAATCCTCCTCTATGCTTGCCAATCCTTTTGCATTCTTTGGTCGATCCTTTTTCCCTCTGGAAGTATGTTTGCGTTATTCCAGTCTGCATTTCAGTTTGGCATGCCTCTCTCTTTCATTCATTCAAACCACCTACCGACTGTTCCATAGTATGGATTTTTTGAAACCATGACTCATTCAACCCATTGACTCATTCTCCAAACCATCGACTGTTCCTCCCATGAGAAACCCTAATTTGTGACACCAACGACTGCACTACTCCATTTTTCATGCTCTCTAGCTCATGCCCATCGATGGTATCATACAATTGTATTGCAACATTTTTCATTCACTTGAGCTCATGCCCATCACCCCTCATTGTCCATGGTGTGGTTTCTATGTGACCTCGTTCCTCAAGGGCTCAAACAATCACACGAAGCTGAGTGTTCCATTGTTGGAATTCAATCGTTGGTCGAAATTTTTAACTAATCACACCTGAATATCCATATACCATAATGTGGGAAACATTTCTTCGTTATGCATATTCAATGCCCCTTATGAATGCAACATAAAATTCCTCAATGCGAGTGTAATTCTTGTTTATGAAGGTTCCCTTCAACACCCAGTCGATTGGCTAGATTTGCTTCTATAACTGCAGGAAAGTAGAGAGTCCATGGATGCCTTGAGGCATTAAGCACCATTTTATTCAATATACATTGAAGCATAAGAGAGACCCTATAAAATAACTCAAGATTTGTCAGTCCAACATTGTATTCATTCTACTAGTGGATGGGCATTCCTTGATAGTATCGTTACTAGTGATTTATTGCTTCCTTCTGTCAGATGAGGTACTCATCCATATCCAAGACTACATAGCTATCAATTCATAGTTTTTTTCTACTGCACGTGTGTGAAGGTAGTAGAATATGCATTCTCTCATTACCATCGTCGGCGTAGTGCTGAATGATAAAGATAACTACACAGAATGGTACAAAAAGTTCAAAAGCACATCAATCTTCAACGACCCATGGAATGGAATTTGTGAAGAAACAATACTCAATGAAGAATAAGTTGACTCAGTTTCCACAGAAGATGAATCAAAATAAAATATGAAGACTAGCAGATTGACCATTCCTATATCAAACAAATAACGTTCCATATGGAAGGACAAAGACCAAGAATCATATGTTTTGATTTGGGAGACACCAATTGGAGATGTGAGCCATCATATTACTTCTATTAATGACTCTTATAGTAATTTGAAGAGATTGAATTATTTATGTGACAAACACTCATAATTGGAACTTATACAATTCATGGTGAAGCTCTTCAACCTAGAGTTGAAGAATTATGGCCATATGGATTTAACTTCTGAGATTAAATCCATAATGCATGACATTGATGCCACTAGGGTAAAGATAGAACTTCATCTCACAACCTTCATTCAGGCTCTCTACCCTACATACTCTCACTACCTTGAATCTCTGCAAGCAAGTGGTCAAATGAAATCCATCACATTTGACAAGTTGGTGGAGAAATTTGCAGAACGTAAGAAAGCATTTGGAAATAATTTAGCTAATTTCATCGGTGAGACCATGTGCCTTGCTCAGAAAGGGAAGATTCAAACCCATGATTCTTATAGAGGAGAAGGAAGCAAAAGAGGATGTAGAAGAAATACTTTCTGAGGCAGGGGGGTAGACACAACCAAGGTGATATAACCAATATTCACTATACCCATTACAAAAGTAATGGGTCACATGAAGCAAATGATTACAAAGTCCCTTGGGAGAATATCAAAGAAGACAAACATAATTAGAAAGAGGAAAAAGGTTAAAATTCAAAATCATCAAAAGGTAAATAACTTGAATCTGCTCATTTCATTGTTTCCCATTGCAATATAGGAGTAACAAAAGATTTCTTTAACACTTCATATACTCCTTGGAGAGATGCATGGCTTCTTGATACAGGTGCAACCTCCCACATGAAATTGTGAAGATATGTATTCGAATACTTCAATGACAACGCATATGGTATAGTGTATTTTGCACATAAATCAAGTCTCAAAACTTCGGGAATGACCACCATCAGAATTAAGTTTCCTATATCCCAGATTTTCTTTTGGATAATGTGCTCTATCTTCCTGAGCTACAAAGAAACTTGCTGTCTCTTGTGCACATCTGATAGCAAGGCCACTTTGTTCATATGTTCAGTGGAAAATTGTAATTCTGACAATAAGGTTGTCATGACTGGAATGGAATATGGAAGATTGTTGAAGTTGAAAGGGAAATGTTCCCATACACAAAATGTTGCATACCCCTCTCATCACTGTGAATATATAATTCCATCTAGTATTTTATGGCATGCTAGATTTGGCCATATTAATTATGCCAGTCTCCAATTTTTGAGAAATAATGGTGTTTCTAGTTTGCCTACTATTCCTAGGAAATTGAAGCAATGTCATTCTTGTATCCTTGGAAAGCATATAAAACAACAATTTCATGATTCTACTTCTAGAGCATGTAGAAATTTTGAACTGATTCATTCTAATTTGTGTGTCCCTATGCATGTTTCTTTTGAAAATGGAAATAAATATATCATGTCTTTTATTTATGATTACACCAAGATGTGTTGGGTGTACTTGTTGAAAGATAAATCACAAGCTTTTGAAATTTTTAATTTTTTTTATGTATGGATTCCAAATGAAGGTCAGTCTCATATTAACTCTCTTTGCACTAGTAATGGAAAATAATATACAATTTGAAATCTACATTCACCAACATGGGATGACACATCAAACCAAAATTCCATAAATCCTCAGCAGCATGGTGTAGCTAAATGAATTAACATGACACTCATAAATATGGTTTGTTCCATGATGTTTTTTCAAGAATGTAAATTTATGGTTTGGGTTGATGTAGTTCTATGCACAGTGTATGTGAGAAACAGGTGTCCATCTCATGTTATTGAAAACAAAACTCCTTATGAAATGTGGTATGACTACATTCTTTCAGTGAGGCATCTCAAGGTCTTTGGTTCCACTTTCTATTCCTTGATTCCTAAGGAGAAAATAAGCAAGCTTGATGCAAGGAGTCAGAAGTGCATCTTCTTGGGGTACTCAAATACCATCAAGGGAGATCGTCTTTACAATGAGACAAACAAGACATTTATCCTCTCCATAGATGTAATATTTCTTGAATCCTCCAAGAATGAAGAAATTGTTGAGAGGCAGCTTAATCATTTGGACATGTTCACTCCTATAAAGACATATAATGAATTTGATGATGAGTTTCCAAATCTTGAAGGGGGGATCCCTATCTTGGGTCAATCTATGGAATCTCCTTTTGAAGCACCATCTTACCCACATGAAGAAGTTCCAACCACTTCATCATAACCTGGAGTTAATTTGGATGATGTTATCAAGAGGATTTTAAAGACGAGTCTTGATGAGAACTCAACACCATCTCAATCAACTGAGAAAATTGGACCATCTAAGAAAAGTTGACCAAAATGGGTCACAAAAACACTTGAAATTGTTCATCCTAATGAGGTCGGAAAGATAAGAACTAGGATTTCCTCAAGAAAATATGGAAGTCATGTTCAAGTTCAGGTGATGTAGATGACATGGATGTTTCATATGATTGTGAATTAAATTTATCTACTACCCTTGAACCAAATTCCTTTGAAGAAGCCACTTCTCATGATGAATGGAAAGAAGCCATGCAGAAGGAATGTGATGCTCTCATCAATAATGGAACATGGAAGTTGGAAAACTCTCCATTCAGAACCAAACCAATCGGTTGCAAGTGGGTATTCAAGAACAAGTACAAATCATATGGCTCACTTGAAAAGAACAAAGCAAGGCTCATGGAAAAATGATTTCCACGTAAAGAAGGTGTTGATTATGAGGAGACATTTTCCCCACAACAAAATGGGCTACCATCCATACTCTATTTTCCATGTTAGCATATAATGGATGGGAAATTCATAAAATGGATGTGAAGACTTCTTTCTGGAATGGAGACTTGAAAGAAAATGTTTCATGTTTCATCCATAAGGATTTTTTGTGAATAGAAAATAATATAAGGTATGCAATCTCATCAAATCCTTATATTGTTTGAAACGAGCACCATGATCCTGGTATGAAAAGCTAACTGAGCATCTTCTAAAATCAAATTTCAAACACTACAATCTTGATGATGCAACTTTGTTTTTCAAGAAAGTTAGAAAAACTGTTATATATCTTGTAGTATATGTATATGATCTATTGATAACAGGGAACAACAAAAGATACATTGCATCCATAAAGAAAGAGTTGAATAAAGGCTTCAAGATGATATATTTGGGACATCTTTACTACTATTTGGGAATTGAGGTAATTCAAAATCCAAAGTACATATTCATCTCTCAAAATAAGTAAATTGGAGAACTATTGAACAGGTTTGGCATGGCCTAGTGTAATCCCATTTCTACTCCAATGGAACAGAATTTGAAACTCACATAAAAATAAGGGAATGAATTTGAGGTTGTAACCAAGTACATATAGTTTATGGGAAGTACTATCTATCTTACTACCATCAGATGAGAAATTTCATTTGTTGTTGGGATTCTTTCCAAGTTCATGCAAAAGGCTTGTGAATGAGATTGGTATACTGCAAAAATAGTTCTAAAATACATGAAGGGAACTCAAGATTTTGGACTCAGGTACTATAAGGTGGATGAATTTAACTTGATCATATATTCTGATTTAGACTTTGTTAGGGATAAGGAAAATTAAGTGTCAACATCAGGATATCTCATGAGTCTTGGATCAACAACTGTCTCCTAGAGATCACACAAATAGTCAGTTCCAAAATATTCCACAACAAATGAAGAATATGTGGCAACTGTAGAAGCAACAAAGGAGATTGCGTGACTCAGGAAAATACTTGAATATTTGTAGGAGAAATAAGTGAATTCTACTCCTCTTCTAGTTGACAATACTTCTGTAATCAAGTTGGCTAAGAATCCCAGATTCCATGATCAAACTAAGAAAATCAACACAAAGTATCACCTGATTCGATATCATGTAGAGACCAAGACTATTCACTTGAGACATTGTTCCACAAATGAGAAAATTGCAGACATATTTACCAAAGCACTTGGAAGAGAAAAATTTGAAAAGTTCAGAATGATGCTTAGACTCACAAAAACCCATTCAGATTAAGGGTGGGAATGTTTTCATGTAATCCTTTGGATTGTGTTACTTGTAACATTAATTGTAAATATGAAGAAGCATAGGTGATGGGAAGAGTCACCTGTTAGGGAATACAAATAGTCACTGTTTGTATATTTATTGAGTTTCACATTAATGCAATCACACAAGTGTGGAGCTACACATTCTACCATACCCCAGTTGAAAAAAGTATTCCCGTGGAATGTATTTATTTATTACTTCTTCCATGTGACAACATGTGGTTTGTTTCTCTTGTGATTGTGGGTATGTATTTAGGATTTTTTAATCCAGGACATCACATTTTAAAGCTAATGTCTCTTTTCCTTCAAGAAATTTTAGATTTCTGTCCAACCAAACTCCCTATGCAATGTTTAAGGGAAGATATATGATATTTTTTGTATCCCTAATGGGGCACCAAAACCTGTAGGCCTCTTCAACTACCTAGAAATTTTGATACCCTATCATCCTTTCCTCTTCCTTCCATAATTCCTTTGTAAAAGGGAAGCTCATAATGATATGAACATTTTTTTCTTCTACTTTTTGACATAAGCTACACCAAATAGATCCAACAATTTTTTTTTTGTGGTATGTCCCATGTGGGAGCCTTGTTCTTTAAGATCACCCACATATTTGTTTTTTGATTTGATTGGAATCTTTAGTTTCCATAATATTTTCTAACACCATACATGTTTCTCCTCCCTTCCCTCTTAAACAAGTGCTTTATATCCTATTTTTGGTACATAATACCTTGATGGGTTTAGGGACCATACCAATTGATCATCCTTATCTCTAATTCTAACATTAATATATCTTAAATTACCTATGTATCTCTACCATTCAAATACATACTCCTCCCCAATTCCTAACTCCCTTCAAGTCAACCATTCTTGGATCTAGAGGTTTGTTTTGTTCCACTTTACAACTTTCCTTAACATATAGAGTCCTTTGGATCTTAACTCTAATATCAATTATGGGGTTAATATATATCTTCCTTTACTACCAATGCATGGATCAATTCCAATTTGTACTCTATCTCCTTTTCCAACTTGCCATATCAACTAGTCCCCCACCAATTTAACATTATTGAAACATTATTGAACTATCTTTCCACATTATTGAAACATTTTGAACTTGCTTTACAGGGTTCCCGACCCATTCTTCCACTATGTTTGGTGTAATATATTTGGATTTAATTACTTGAACACATAGCCCATATCCTTGAGTTAACCTCCACACTTTTTTTGATGCAAGTTCTTTTGAAAAGAGGAATGGGTTATTTAAGACCCATCCTCCATTTACTTTTGGAAGGGATAGTTTCTTGCACAAAGATGGAACAAACCCTTTTTTCCAACTATCTCTAGACCATATGAATTTATAGCATAAATTTCTAATGACTTCCAGTGCTCCTTGTGGGATCCAATCCATCGACATACATAATATAGGAATTGCTTCCAAGAAAATTTGACCAGAACTAGGTGTCCTCCTTGGGAAATCTACCTATTATACCATGTATTTATCTTCTTTTCCACTTTAGCTATTAACCATTGGAATTATATTTTTTATACATGTTTTTCTTCAAATGGAGTTCGAAGTAATTTAGTCCCATGTCAAGATCTACTCATTTGAAAGGAAGCATTTGTGAAAAATGTAGTTATTCATTTCGATTATTTGCAATTCCGTTTATTTGTTTCATATCAAGTTACACCCAATCCCCAACATGGTATTAGAGCGGCTGGTTGTGACCTCACATGTTTTCCACAAATCTTGTTGAGTCATATTTGTTTGTGATTGACTTTGGGCCAATGATTTGCTGATTGTAACTTATGGAAACATATAAGATCTCTCAAGATATCAAATATGGATTCAAATATCGATCATGTTGTTTTGAATGGATCAAATTGTATTGTAGGGGAACTAGACATGGAAACCCTACTGAAGAGTAAAAGGCTATGCCAATATAATAGGACTATGATTCCAGATCCAACATATGATCATGAAAAATTCAATGTTGATGGGTAGAAGGATGAGGCTATGGGGGTCATCATGACTTATATATTGTGGGAGATTCGATTTCACATTAGTGGAATCAACTGCCCTTATCAATTTTGGAAGAAGCTGAATTCTCTATTTGATAGAGTTGATGAAATCCATGTCATGCAATTGGAAAAAGAGTTGATATCTCCCAATACTCATTCTTTCAACAAAATTGAGGAATATTTGGCACATGTGAAGGAACTACAGTTGAAATTGAGTGAATGTGGAAAGAATTATCTAAATAAAGACAGACAACTCATAGAGTTGGTACTGATCAATTCTAGAAAACTATTTGACATGTTGGTTTCGAATTTTTGCACCAAATGGAAGGCATGCAAGGGAGATGATAAGGATTACTCCTTTGAATATTTCTATGGCTTACTGATCACTCATCAACATAGATTTCTCTATGAAGGAAATCTTGGTGGAAAACATCAAGTTCATTTTCTCAAGGGAAAGGGAAATTTGAATCACAAGGAAATAGGATGGTTTGATACACCTATAAAAAACTTGGATGCCTCTACTAGAAACCTAAAGGGAATACAAATGCACCCCATTAGAATCGAAAGAGGAAGACATGCCAATACTATGGAAAGACTGGACAAGTGGAAAGGAAATTCCACAAGAAGAGAGATGACCTAGAGGAGAAGTTCAAGCACCTTGAAGGAGATGTGTCGACTGTTCATTGACCCACTGGTAATTTCACCTTCCAAGTCAAAAATTCTCAAGCGCTTCTTTTTAATTATGCACATAATGAATCAATAATCGATTCTAGTTGCACTCATCATATGGCTGAGGGTGCTTCCTTGTTCACATCCTTAGATAAAGCCGTGGAGAGAAAGATCTATGTTTCTGGTGACTTTTCTCTCAACATTGTTGGTCGTCGTCACTGGTCATGTTCTCTGTTGACATGGGATAATTTTCGATGTTTATGATATAACGAACCTTAGTGCCAATCTATTGACGATTTATCAATTAACATAGACTAGTAATATTGTGGAGTTTTGGCTAGATTGGTGTTATATCCCTAAAATGCCCTATCTATGCATACATGGCCTTGGCCCTCTTACTTGCATCATTTTCCAAATCATTGCTGAGAAGCTCTTCTTAAAAAACAATTTTTTTAGAGCATGTACGCACCCTGCACCACTACATCCCATGTACATATTCTTGCTGCATGCTAGACAACCTGCGTACATATGCTTGCTGCACAATAAACAACCAACGTATGCTTGCAAGAGCTGCAAAAATTACAAAGTTGTAAGGAATTCGGTGAAATTCACGGGCTATTGGAGGTTTCCCAACCAATTCACCTGCTATAGCCGATCACCCAACTGAATAACCATCCTTTTGTCATATAAAAGAGGTGTTGGGGTCTCATTTCAAATCCAAGCATAATAATAGTGAAACTCTACCCAATTTCACTCCCCTCCTTGCCCATGCATTTTCAATCTTTTGTGAGTAACTTCCTCAAAATTCCCTCATTCAACCCCTTTTCTTCCATTCAATCCATTCCCCTTCCTTGAGGAGATAAGAAGATTGTGAGAAGAGGCCTATTGAAGGTGTTCTTGGAGAATTGTAAGGAGGATCCTGGACCAGGTTCGTGGAACGGTGGCCGACACAGATTGTAATTTTCAGTCTTTATTTGATGAATAAAATAATCTCTTTTCCCTATCCCAAATGATGATGTTTTGTGCATTCTATTTGATTTATACTTAGCATTTGATATCTAACCATAAATAATGAATAGAATAACATGCTTGTAGTCCTTGTTTTTCTATATTTGGATGCAGGTCAGCCTTGGGAGGAGACGTGCAGTCATTGGAACTACATAGCTTGAGGAGATCATCACCAGATGTGGGATAAAAGGTATAGTTACCCGATCTTCTCTCTTATTGATTTATTTTCATTTGTTTTGGTATGTTTGGGGTAGAGTAGAAAATATATTGAATTTTAGATGGTCATTCGCTCTGTCTACATCTTAAACCATGGTGTAGTTAAAGGGGGGATTTCTCCGCTAGTAAAACTGGCGACCATACTGGGGATCTCTGTAGGGTTTTTTAGGGGATTTTGGGTTGATTGATTGGTTTGTTTTCATTCCGAGTTTATTTCAAGTTTGTTGAGTCTTTCAAGGGGTTCTGGTCACCTCCAGGATGCATAACAGTTGTCCTTGCCTATAAGATTGCCTAGTCTTTTTCATTTTTGAAAATACATAGAGGTGTGCGTGCCCTGTATTGGGTCAACCCATGTACATATGTGCTCTGCATAGTAAACATCCCACGTACATATGCAGGTTGTTGATGTAACACCCCACGTCTCTGTTTCATGAAAGTTTTTTGAAAAAGAGGAAGTTTTCCTCTTTCCTGATTGAATTTCACACTTCTCAGGGTTTTCTTGGATCAACCAAATTCTCTTCCTATGTCCATCTCTTGGGTATAGGTTCCAGTTTACTTGTTTTCTGAGTCTTCTTGTGTATACCCTAAAAAGGTTTTGAGCAAGTTGTTGAGTCTTAGATCTACCTTTTTTGGTTTCTTGATTGATTCCCTACGATCCACAGTAGGCTGAAGGTCTTTTGCAGTCTTGTTTTAGTTTTCCTTTTATCCTTTTTACTTGCTTTGAAAAAAGAAAAAGTTTACTTCAATTTTCCTCTTTAAAGAGGTTAAAAAAAGAATTTCATTTTCTTGCATTTCAGTTTGGTAAAGTAGTTAAAGTTGTTATTTGCAAAAAGGAAAAAGAGTCTTTATTTTCAAGTTCTTCTTGATTTCTTGAAACATAAGTATCTTGTAGTCAAGAAAAATAAAGTTTTAGGTTTTCTTTACAAGATCTTGAAATATCAGTTAAGAAAAGTTGAGTTTACAAAGAGTTAGTTACAAGATTTTCTTTTAAATTCGAAGTAATTTTTCTTTCAAGTGCTTTAATTTTCTCCTCCTTATTCGTCTCTTGATAATACCATTAGTTTCACTACTGTACATTTTGAGTAAATCAAGCCTAATCTAAAATACATTAGAATTTTCTGTTTGTAGGGTTTACAAACTAGTTTAGGGTTTTAGGGCCTTGAATTAGGTTTGGAGAGGAAACCTTTCAAGGCCACTTAAATCAAACATTGGAGTTTGAGTTAGGGAGTGCTTTAAGTCTAGTTCCGTAAAAGTTAGCCTGGACCCCCCTATAACACAGGGGATAAACAAAATGTCACGTGAGGAAAGGAAATGGAGATAACCCCTCCAAAGTTGGACTAAACGTAGTGGGGATTGTATATTGAGGATCTTTCTTGGGAATAATACCGACTGCATTTGCCCACGGAGCTTTGTGGACCTCGAATCCGTTTGGGATCCTCTGTTGTCTTCCAGACCATTTTCTTTGGATACCCTTGATAGGATTCAAACTTGTTATCCTGCTCATTACGATCTACTCGACTGTTGACTATACTTGCCTAGTAACTGAATGTGAGCTGACAACCTAGTTGCCCATATTTTAGGGACTTACACAGGTGAATGCAGGGGTATACCATGATACTTAGGTCAGATGTCGGATCGCGCTTTGCAGAGTATACCTGAAGGGATCTATGTCATTCTCTTTATTCGAGGCATTTGAGAATAATGATTTTTCTTCGACTGTCGTCTCAATTGGCGAAACCTTAGTTTTGGTCAAAAAACCTAGTGCAAGGTACTATTGCTTCATAGGGAGCGACGAATGGATTTTTCTCCACACAGGGTCTTTGGAATCCTTAGAAGGGATTGGTTCCCTCGCAAGGGATGTCGGTCGGGGGCAACCCCTTCCATTCTCAATGGAACCTCGAGAAATGATCTGTACCCATGCCCATAAGATCGGTTGGGGAGATCCGCTTCCATGGTCCCTGGAACACAATGTAGGGAGAAATCCCCGCACAAGCTATGTCATCCAATTTCGGGAGTTAGCTGATGACACCCCAACAGACGCAGTTATCGTACACTAATCAAGGCCATGGTTTCTACCAAAAATCTAGCCAACAATCCAACTTTTCCTGGCAACCTGGTGCTAGTCAAACTCTAGGACCCTCTTTTCCTGTAAATAGTTCACAATCGAAACTACCATTTATGGCAATGCTACATCTTCCAAACTTGTCGAGATTACTGAATGACACAATTTGTCATGATCCACGTTAGCCCCCCATGCTGACTAAGTTTCCCTCAGATATTCCAAAATTTGAAGGCAAGCCTGGTGAGAATCTAGGTGATCATGTGATGAATTTCCATTTATGGTGCTCATCAAACTTGTTGAAGAATGACTCTGTCCAGTTGCACCTTTTTCAATGCAATATTATAGGGGGTGCTGCGAAATGGTATATTGAGATCGAATGCTTGAGGTATTCTTACTTCAACGACTTGGAAATGGTCTTTTTGAACCATTTCCAGTTACTTGTGAGATATGATGCCGGCACTGAATTGCCAACCAACTTTGAGCAAACCAAGGCCCACCATATTTGAGAATGGCGGTGTAGAAAGACCTTAATTAAGGTTAAGTCCCTCCTTTATTTCTTGAGTGGTTCCTAAAGTCTTTGGTGCCCTGCATATCCAAGGACATAGCAACTTCCAGACTGTTTTCAGAAGAGGAGGCGATTATGAGAGCACATCAGCTTGAACTGATCTACTCTCAGTCCGACATGCTCTATGAGATTTTTTCAGATGCACCGCGGTATACTCTCGATAAGGCCAATAAAAAGTATGGACCCCATGCTGATGGTATTGTGGGTTTAGCGCAAGGCAAGTCCACAAACCTATTGTCAAATCAATTGCAACAATTTTCGATACAACGGACTTTTTCCAACCAGACTCCGAGTTCCGCTGTTCCCCCTACCCATACATCAGACGTACACAATGTGCAGTCGAAGAACCCTAAGGCCAAACAATAGCCCAAGGGAAATAAGAAACAATGAAATAGGAAGGGTAAGGGGGATAAAAAGGCTACCAATAATGCTGGTAGGGGGAAAACAAAGAAGAAGAAGTTGAAGTATCCATGTAATCTCTGCACGAAATACCACCCAACTCATTTGTTCCCTCGGCTTGCAGAATCCTAGAAGCTATTAGTGCAACAACAACCCATTATGCTGACAAAACCTTTTCCACAAGAGAAAAACATGGCTCAAGCTTCTGCATCCATGAGCACGACATGGGGCAGTCAGGGACCCCTGTGCCTACCAATAACAACCCGATATTGAATATTTACATGATGAATGCCGAGACATTTAGCGACCATGGCTCGAGACTACGGAATGCCAGAATATGATGAGAAGAGAAAGGAAGCCACTAACCCACTGACTCCTCTCCAAATTGAGAAGATGATGGGCAAAATAATGACTCGCATCCCCAAAGGTGTGTTTAAGAAGGATTCTAATAATCCAAACATGAGGGCCACCCAAAACTACTCCATTGTTGAATATTGGCACATAACCCTTGCGTGATGTCTTCTTTGGAAGTCCTCTAGAGTTGCCCCTCAAAGAGAAAAGCTCTATTGTCTGCCTTGGGAGTGACAGAGAATTGTAAACTAGAAGTGAGCATTTTCGATCCAACCGACTTGAAACCCCATCTTCCTTACCACATCGCTTTTTAGATAGTAGTGGATTACACCATCGAATATTTTACATGAAACATTTTTCGTACAGTGGTTGAGGAGGGTGCCTTGAATTCCGTGATATCATTGGCATGTTGGAAGGAAATTGGCCAACCTGGGTTGTCTCCTTCACCTACATTGCTTACAATGTTTGATGGTTAGTCGTTTAGAACACATGGGATTATTCCTTCCTTCCCAGTGCAGTTGGGAGGAAAAACTGTGTATGTCTAAGTTGAAGTGGTTGATGTGCCTCTCAACTACAACCTGTTGTTAGGAAGGGGCTAGACTTATGTGATGCATGCAGTGGTTGCTACAGTTTTTCGGGTCTTGTGTTTTCTGTACGAGGGTCGGATTGTGACCATTGACCAGTTTTGCTTCTCTCGTCCTAACCCTTCATCAAGGGCTTCCACGGTCCCGATGATTGATAGTCTGCAACCTGAAACTGTCAATTTAGCTGTTGGTTTTTTTTCGTCATTGATGAGAACTTTTGATTACCCGTTGCCTTCTAGTGATGTAAAGCTTATATCGTCTGTTCCCAACTAGCCGAGGGCTGCAATTCTACAAGTGTCGTCATTTCAAACAAGCTACTTTAACGATCCATGGAATTTACCTTCCCCATCGACTTCGATGGAAGGGAAATGGCATCCCGGCATGGCCATGCCCTTGTCTGCGACTGAGGTTGCATACAACATTTTCGAGTAGACATCAGCCAACCCCAATACGACTTGTGCACAGGAGTTAGATCCGGTTCTCGAGCCTATTTGGGCTCAAGATTCTCTTGCCACTCAATATCCTTTAGAATTGGTCTTGCCCTTTGGTGAGGCGATTCTCGAGGCAATTACTGGTCCCGATAGACCTTGGGATGATCTAAATCACATATCTTACTTCCTTCCCAAGTTAAGGAGAATAGAGGCAGGAGAATTTGTTTCGATTGTGAATGGAGATGATTATTGTCCTATCAATCCTCTGGCTACACACAGATTTTACGCCGAGGGTAACATGGCAAGAATTGCTACAACAATTCCAATTGATATCTCCAAAACCCCTGGCATTGTTGAGAATGTTTTCGTCGGAGATAAATTCTCCCCTGAAGAGATTCAAACTTACATTGAGTTATTCAAATAATGCCGTGATTTGTTTTGCCGGTCTTACGAGGAAATGCCAGACATTGACCCATGAATCGTTGAGCATAAAATCGTGACTTATCATGATGCCAAACTGGTCCTACATAAGCTTCGTCCGACAAATCCTCGAAAGGGGGTAGCAATTAAGGAAGAAGTAGAAAAACTACTCAAATCCAATTTTATCTACCCTGTACAGTTGACGAAATGGGTGTCAAACCCAGTTCTAGTTAACAAGAAATAGGGTACGATTCACGTGTGCATGGAATTCCATGATTTGAATAAGGCTTGTCCGAAAGACAACTTTCCCACGCCTTTCATCAATCGGATTATTGATGAGTGCGCAAGCTGTGAGGTCTTTTCATTCATGGATGGTTTCTCGGGGTACAATTAGGTTTTGATCAAACCTGAGGACCAACATAACACAACTTTTATTTGTCCTTGGGGCATGTTCACGTACCGTAAGATGCCTTTTGGCCGAAAGAATGCTGGAGCTACCTTTTAGCGGGCCATGTTGTTTTCTTTTCATGACCTTAGACACATAGTCAAAGCATATCTTGATGATCTAGCATCACACTCTCGCAAGAGATCTGATCATCCCGCCCATCTTCAACTAATCTTTGAGCGATGTCGCTATTATCAGATTCGATTGAATCCTAACAAGTGTAGTTTCTGCACGACGTCAGGTCGTCTCTTAGGTTTTATTGTATCGAAAATAGGGATCATGGTCAATCCTCTCAAGGTTGAGGTGATAGTTCAATTGCCTCCCCGTGCATGATACCCCAGCTTCAGAGCTTATAGGGGAATGCGAATTATCTTCAATGTTTTGTCGTGAATTACGCCGAGATCACTAAAGGGTTTATGCGTCTCTTGAAAAAAGGGGTCCCATTATGTTGGGATGAAACTTCTCAATGCTCCTTTGAAGAGTTTAAACATGCCCCGACTTCTGCTCTGACCTCCTGATTATAACACATATTTCTTATTGTATTTGGCCACTACGGAAATAACCATCAGCATGGTCTTGGTTCAAGAAGATGATGTGCTCGAAGAGCACGTTATATATTACCTTAGCCAAAGGCTTGGTTGGGCCGAAACTCAACTATTCTCATGTTGAGAAGATTGTTTTGGCAACAGTTCATGCTCTCCAATGGTTCCGTCACTACATTTTTCTTCGCAAGACCAATGTCATTGCCGTCGTCAACCCTTTCTAATATGTGTTAACACGACGGGTCATTGGTGGAAATATTAGTATATAGATAGTCATCTTACAAGAGTTTGACTTGGAATTTGTTTCTGTGAAATCAAAAAATTCGTTGGTCTTTTCCGAACTCATTTTAGAACTTCTGGTCGAGTCTAGTGATATCACGCCCGAAGAATTGCCTATTACGGGAGATATTTTTCTAATTGCATCTTCAAACCCTTGGTATGGATATATACTGGTCTATCTCCAAACTTTGAAGTTCCTCGCTTCTGCTTCCCATGATGAGTGTCGACAAATTCGACATCAGACTTGAAACTATATTATAATTGATGAAACTTTGTATCATCGAGGTGTAGATTTCATTATTCAGCGATGCCTTATCCATGAAGAAGCAGAGCTCATTTTGAATGACTATCACACTAGATCATGTGGTGGTCATTTTTCTAGGTTGGAAACAACCCAAAATATTCTACGTGCAGGTTACTTCTGACCCTCGTAACCTGCAGCCATGCCAGATCATTATCCTGCTTCTATGTTTCCTATCATTATCGTTGGTCCTTTCACCAAGTGGGGGATTGAATTTACTACATGTCACCTGGCTTCAGCCAGGGGGAATCATTACATCATCATAGCAGTAGACTACTTCACCCAATGGGTCGAAGCTATGACAAATTTCAACAATGATGCCAAAATAATGACTTTTGTCATCTTTAATTAGATAGTAGCAAGGTTCGGTATCCCAAAGGAGATTGTCACTGACCATGGCAGTCACTTCCCAAAAAAATGTTGACTGAATTAACGTCAAATCTTGGGTTTAAACATG
This sequence comes from Picea engelmannii, assembly GCA_009831015.1. Taxonomy (NCBI): domain Eukaryota; kingdom Viridiplantae; phylum Streptophyta; class Pinopsida; order Pinales; family Pinaceae; genus Picea; species Picea engelmannii. Next base: position 366,068 of record ML788878.1, on the reverse strand, counting down.
TGAATTCATCGCCTTATTACCCACAAGAGAACGGTTAGGTTGAAGCTATGAATAAGTCTCTCAAGACTATTCTTCAGCGAATGATCAATTCTGCCAAGTCAAATTGGCATTTGATGTTATATTCAACGTTGTGGGCCTACCAAACGCCTATGAAGAATGCCACTGTTTTTTCACCTTTTTGACTCGTATACAGGTTGGAAGAAGTCTTAACCATTGAGTGTCAGATTCATTCTTTAAATTTGGTAGTGGAATTATTGCCAAACACTTCACCACTTGAGGAATGCCTACTATATCTCGAGAAGCTGGATGAGAAGCGTCGTGATGCAGCCTCAACCAATGAGGCTCATAAGCAATGAGTCAAGTGTCAGTATGATCGGTCTATTCATCCTCAGATTTCTCTGAAGGAGATCTTGTCCTGGTCTATGATCAAGACAAAGATCCCCTGGGGGCAGGAAATTTCAAACCCACGTGGTTTAGACCGTTCATTGTGAAAGAGGTCTTGAATAAGGGCGCTTACCGTTTGGTTGATTTTGAAGGAAACACCTTGGTGGAGCCTAGAAATGCACTCTACCTCAAGAAGTATTACTCTTAGGTTGGTCACCTAGGTGACTTCTTGTACATATGTATAGCTTCTTATACATATTTTATCTTTTTTGTTTTGTGGACGTGTAGTTATTTATGTCTTCTTTTTCACTGTGGCAGATGTCAAGTGAATTGGAGGTGTATTTTGGGTTCACGGACGATGCTAGTTGACACACTTGAAGGCTTTCTTCTGCAACTTGGGTGATTTTTACACCTAGAGACCAGTTGTTATCTTCCAGAGGTATTTGTCTAGGCGACACTACAAACAATGTTGTCGAATACAATGTAGCGATAGAAATTCTTCGTGACGCTTTGTCACATGACATTTCCCACCTTCGGGTCTACTTAGATGCTCAATTGGTTGTGTCCCAGTTAAATTCAGTCTACCACATTTATGATCCTACTCTGCACCGACATTTCCTTAGGGTACGTCTCTTAGAATGTTATTTCGATTACATTACGTATATCCATGTTCCTAGGAGATTTAATCATATAACAAATACTCTAGCTAATCAAATTTTAGATTGGTATGTTGCACACATAAAAATAAAAGCACACACATAAATATGTACATACATTTGTAAAATATGTAATTCATAAGATAGAAAATATCTGTATATATATATATATATATATATATATATATATATATATATATATATATATATATATATATATATATNGTCATGAGTACATATGTGGGTGCGAGAGCCTCAAAAAGTGTTCAATATACACCGTTGGGCTTATGCCCTAAAAAAATACATATACAAAAATTTCTCTCGGCACATCAAAGGTCTATACTATCTAAGCATGGGGCCTATTGGCCCTGCCATAATGTACAACGATGTTGGAAAAACATCGGAATAGCTGGACCCATGTCTGAGGCACCCCTACTACATGAGGCTACATAGAAGGTGGGAGATCCTCCATCTCAATCATAGGTATAGTATGCGTGAGCATAGTGAGGTTGCACTCCACTTGTCTCAAAACTCTCTCAGCCTCTCTGGTNATACATAGCAGATACACAAGAGTCAGCACTCTATACACATATACAAATGATATATAAATATAAATAATTAAAAATTAAATAACATTAAAAATTTTGTTACCTATCTTGCCTTGCTTCATCCAGTAGGCATGGGCATGTCTGGATCTCTGGATAAGTTGATCCCAACATAACGATAATCATCGATCACCAGAATCTTTCGTGTCTACTAGTCAAATAATTTGTCGTAGAAGGCCTCTATGGTCCTCCCTCCACCCTATAATGGCAACAATGCTGCCCACTTGCATACTCTTGGGAAGGAGGCCACATGCCCTCGCATTGTCTCTCTGGGACTGAGACTGGGCACCCTCTCGAAGAAAAAGGAACACAAAATGGTACCGAACCCGAAGTTCTTGTTGGTACGCTGCCGACACTTTGTAAGTTGTCTCTTCATGCACATTATCATGATCGTACTCTAGTAAAAAGTGTGTGCCTCCAGACACTGAATGAGACAATGCATGTGTGACCGAGAGGCATGATGTAGGGCTGTGGATCCAATAATCCTCTTGATCAATAGTAAGATCATGCACAGAGACAAACTAGTGATCTTGTGAATCAACACCTGACAACCTACCTTCTCAGTGTCGGCCTCACAGTACATCCAAATATAATCCTCGATCTTGAAAGGCCCAGGGGGAAATTTCCTTAGGTTGATTGGTTCCCCTCTTCTAGAGAGGCCAGTCAAGAAGTAGATGTCCTCTATCATGGGGGTCATTGATTGAGCCTCTAGCATAAAAGCCTCTGGATACGAGTGCCAATACTCCACAAGAGCATTGAGAATTCTAGGTTGTGCCCTCATAAATGGAGACTGGAAGAACTTCCATAGCCCACACTGTTCTAGTGCAGCGATGGCTATAGGGTCCTCTTCGACCAGAATATCAATGTACTCATGCTCCCTCTCCCTCCAATGGACATACATCCCGTTTCATGGAAATAATGGAGGAAGTTAGTACTTACATTTTATTTTTTTGAAAGCTTGCAAAGGTGTATGGGGGTTGTATTGGACACAGTCATGTATGTATGCAGGATGATTGTTTTATGCCCTAGTACATACGTGGGATGTCCTTGGATAGCCCATGTACACACAGGGCCACTCTTTTTAGGAGAGCGTTCCCCCTCAAAAAATAAAATTAATGCATAAAGGAAGAATTGAAATGCAAGAGGGATGGATTTGTACTTACTTGGTCCAAGTAGAAGGTCGTTTCGTCCATTGAAACTCCCATAATCAACTTTTTTAGCGAAGGGGTTTTTCACCTTTTGGTTAATTTTCAAATTTCAATGGTAAAAATGAGTTGTTAGCTTCTATTTATAGGCTTTTTTGGCCCTTTTTGACCCCCTTTGTCATTTTTCTTGGCTTGGTGATCACTTGATTCTGTTTCTAAGTTTCTTATTGGTCAATCCGGTAATCTTTTTCTTTTGGTTTGGTAATTTTTGGGATGGTTCACTTTTTGGGTATCCTTTGGTAAAAGTCATTTTTTCCAACTTTTTGCATATAGGTTAGGATTTCATTTTCACTTTCTGCATCTTGTTGTCTTTTCCTCTTTGCCATAGAATCGACCCCACTGAAGTGTGACATGAAACCTTCATTGTTGCTCTAGAAGTGTCGTAATTAGGTGGTAGAGCCTACCTTTACATGGATGCCCTAGGTAGATCCTTACTGCATTTTGGCGTCCATGCTGTCAGTAATGACTATAGGCTTGGGATTCCTTGTTAGTCCTATCATGATTATGAGATAAATCCTCATCCGTTTGATGCATCATCATTCTAGGTCTTACCCTTGGGACTCCCTAATGAGCATGCTTTGTTGTCTTTCAAGCTCGCTTCTAAATTCGAAAGAAACATCCAACAAGACTGTATTTATTCTTTTCGATCTCACCCGGATTAACTGAGAAAAGTAACACCCTGGAGTCTTTTTTAAGCCCTTTTTAGACTCTCTAAAAATGAAAATATTTCCGAGTGATCTTGTTGTCCTTCACGCTTGCCAAACTGAAATTTGAAGGCACATCTGTCCGGTGGTAGTTTACCCCTTTTTCGGTCCGAATGACTAATTTCACAAATAAAGGTATGCTCTAGGAACTTCGGTTTCCTAGAAGAGTATTCTTAGGCATAAGTTTAACCCTTTTTTGGGCCCGAGGGACTAAATCTTTGAAAAAGGAAAAATCTCTTTGGTTTTGGTTTATTACCTTTTTCGAGCCTTGGAGATTACTTACGAAAAAGGAACCCCTCCGGAGTCCATAGTTAAGCTCTTTTTAGACTCCCTAAAATTGAAAAGATCGCCGAGTGACCTTGTTCCTTCACACTCATTAAATTGGTCTAGAAGAACATCTACGAGCATGAGTTTAAACCTCTTTCCAGCTTGTAGATTATAGTGGAAAAAAGTACACCTCGGGAGATTTGTCTCACTGGGAGAGTTTTCCTTAGTTACTTTTATACTTTTTCAGGATAAGGAGACTAAACTTAGAAAATGGCTATGAGTCCATAGTTAAGCTCTTTTCAGACTCATTAAAATTGAAAATATTTCCGAGTGATCTTGTCTGTGTCACACTTGTTAAAATGGTTTTGAATAGACGTCTTTTCAATGCAAGTTTAACCCTTTTTCTAACCGAATAGACTATCTCCAAAAAAGTTACTCCCTGGAGTCTTCTTTTGCGTTTTTTCAGACTCTCTAAATGTGAAAAAAATACCGAGATTACCTTCTCTGGGCTCGTAAAAATCACATAGAAGGGGTCTCATTGTGTCTTGCTCAATCACATTTGCATCTTTGTGTCTTTGGATTAATGTCTGCTCCATGTTCCTCTCAACTGAACCTTTGAATCATGCCTTATACACAAGCCTTGTAACACTTCTTTCCTATGCAACCTAACACCTTGACCCATAGAGGAATTTTCCCTGCGTATCCTTTTCCTACACATGTCTCCTTTCTCTGAGCATTAGTGTGTTGCTTGCGCTTGGAACTAGTATGCTTGCTTGCGACACTCATTCCTCCTTTGTAATGTAACATTCTTTTATTCTTTTTCAAGCTATTAAAAAATTGAAAAAGACAAAAAAAACAAATATTCCAAAAAGAAGGGACAGGAAATATTTATTCTTTTTTCAGCAGCACAAAGAGTCACCTTTGGAAAAATCACATCCTTCCATTTGTTTGTCAAGAATTGGGATCTAGTATGACCTTAGGAAGCTTTTATTGATACATAGAGTTGTGTCCTCCTCCATTTAGTTACTCTTCCAAACACATGGAGAGTTTGCATTGCCTCCCTCACGAACTTATGTCAATGTCATGCTGCCTGAGTCTGATCATATTTCGTGCTTTTGTCTAAGGGAATTTTTACTCAACCTGAGTCAGCCTTTCTGCAATTTGTCTCTTGGCTTCCATGAGTTGGCCATCCCAAGAATCCAATCAAGTCTAGATTCGAAATTGACAAAGTTTTCTTCTTGATCATCGAGATCCTCATGTATTTTCCCGACGAGTTGTCGAAGACCTCAGGGTAGTGAGTTATACACTCCCATTGTACTCCTTCTTGAGTTTTTAAGATCTTGAAGTATTTTCTCGAGCTCTGAAGGCCTCATCTCCATCCATAGGAGTCACTAGCTTCTCGAAGATAAATACTATGCTTGTATATCTTCAATTGATTTTGAGGTGTAGATCTATTGTGTATTTCTCACGGCTACACTTTATATATTTATATGACATGGATATTTAGTGTATTTGATTGAAAACCATGATTTACTTCATCCTGAGCATGAGTATGCCTACCTCAGGGAGACAATTGTTGTTTTGTAGATGGAACCTCCCGAAATCTGGTCCCGTGCTCACTTGATTTTGAAAATTGGTGAAGATGTTGTAATGTATTTTGGACATCAGTTGCTCTTATGCCCTGACACATTAGGGGGCATATGTTATATCCCTAAAATTCCCTATATATGCATACATGGCATTGTCCCTCTTACTTGCATCATTTTCCAAATCATCGCTGAGAAGATCTTCTTAAAAAACAATTTTTTTAGAGCACGTATGCACCCTGCACTACTACAACCTGTGTACATATGCTTGTTGCATGTTAGACAACCTATGTACATATGCTTGTTTCACACTAAACAACCTGTGTATGCTTGAAAAAGTTGCAAAAATTAAAAATTTGTAAGGAATTCAGTGAAATTCATGGCTATTGGAGGTTTCCCAACCAATTCAACTGCTATAGCTTATCACCCAACTAAATAACCATCCTTTTTCCATATAAAAGGAGGTGTTGGGGTCTCATTTCACATCCAAGCATAAGAACAATAAAACTCTGCCCAATTTCACTCCCCTCCTTACCCAAGCATTTTCAAGCTTTTGCGACTAACTTCCTCAACATTCCTTCATTCAAGCCCTTTTCTTTGATTCAATCCATTCCCCTTCCTTGAGGAGATAAGAATATTGTGAGAAGAGGGATATTGAAGGTCTTCTTGGAGCATTGTAAGGAGGTGTTGGATCATGTTGTCATTGATGTCAATGGTTTGATTGATTGATGTCAAGTGATTGATTGATGTCAAAGGATTGATTGATTGCTGATTGATGTAATATAATATGTATTGTCCTTGATGAGAATGCATAGATGAAGATGGATCAATGATTTGTAATTGATAAATGATGAAGATGGATCTATGTGGTTTCATTGGTATATGATGCATTGTTGGAAAAATGTATACATGACTCATTATTGTCTTATCATGATTGATAAGGTGCATAAATGGATGAACTCCAAAGTGGTCCCCTTATGGTGAAATCTCTCACGGGAAGACGCTTTGCGGATTGAGTTATCCTAGAAGAATGGTTGGAGGACCCATGCTCTCATTATTGTCTTATCATGATTGATAAGGTGCAAAAATGGATGAACTCCAAAGTGGCCCCCTTATGGTGAAAGACCTCATGGGAAGATGCTTTGCGGATTGAGTTATCCTAGAAGAACAGTTGGAGAACCCATGCTTAATTGTGGAATAATGAGATGAAGGAAAGTGAATTTGTCATGGAAACTATCCTATATGGATAGTTATTTTCATGCCATTTCCGGTGGTATATGGAACGTAACATAACTCCTCACGGTTAGAGAGTTATGCCCATGAGAAGTTGGAGACCCCAAGTTTGGGTAATGGACCCAAGTTTGTTTGATGGGTAATTGTTGAATTTTAATGAAGATTTGTACCTTGGACAAGTGGTTCCTATGGGTTTTTAATATTTTACCTAGGAATGTGGTCCACAACTTAAAAGTGGGTCTTTTTCATAAAGTCACTTTATAAGTGGTAAAGTGAACTTTAAATTA
>ML788878.1:293537-313939 GCA_009831015.1 Picea engelmannii | reverse complement strand
CATTTGTTTACCCAACACCACTCACCAATATTTTACAAGATTTTATAATTTAGTGAAAGATTCACCAATATTTTACAAGATTTTATAATTCAGTGAAATATTCGCCAATATTTTACAAGATTATATAATTGACTAAAATATTCACCAAAAAATTATATATACATTTTATATTAGTGATAAAATAGCCTTCAATTTTTCCTATGTATCATGGGGATTCGCCCATTTATTATACATATAAATTTAGGGGGGGGGTTCTTAAAATCACCCCTGCTCCTCACTTTTGGGTTGGAGATGTTTATTGTGAGAACTATATACTCAATCACATCTTGAATCAATCTGTTCATTTGGTGACTCCAGTTGAATGATGGTGTGGAAGGAAGCTCTAATTCAGCCAGCTATGTGTTTCATGGGCCCATATTTATGATGATTGCATAAATAAATTGGATGCAAAGAGTCATGCTTGCATTATGATGGGCTACTCTGAAGAGTGTAAATCCTATCAACTGTTTGACCTTTCCAAACAATAAATCATTATTAGAAGAAATGTATGGTTTGATGAGAAGTCTTCTGGCATCAATTTTTTGAATGCCTCCTCTGAATTGTTACAAGATGATCACTTTGATGTTGTTTCTGAATTTGTTTCTCTTGTTATGTTTTTTAGTCCTTTGATTGATAGTCGAATTGTTTTCCTATTTCGATTGAGCCATCAACCCATGAGTCAACTATTTAGTCGATTTTTATTTTGATTATTCTGCCATATTATTTGACTGAAACTATTTTGACTTTTGAACGACCTTCTATAGTGAACATTAGTTCACCCTTTCTTGTTTACCCAGATGGGTTGCCAAGAAAATTGAAGTTGTTGGTCTCAATGTCAGTGATGTTTCTTCAGGTCGAAAAACTCGCAATCAAAAGCAAGATGTAGACATATGCATAACGACAACCTAAATCGAAGTAGGCTATGCATATAGAAATGGATTCTCTGTTGAAGAATCAAACTTGGGATTTAATTACCTTACCTTAAGGGAAGAACATTGTGAAGTGTCGATGGGTTTATAAGACCAAATTTACCTCTAAAGGTGTTGTCGAGTGTCACAAATATTGCTTGGTTGTGAATGGATTTTCTCAACAAGAAGGCATTGAATACACTAAGACCTTTTCCCCTATTGCAAACATGAAATCTATTCAACCGATTCTTTCCCGTACTACTCATTTTGGATGATAGATCCACCAGATGGACGTGAAGAGTGCCTTTCTTCATGGCGACCTATCTGAAGAAATTTTCATGGAACAACCCACTAGTTTTGTGATAGATTCTAACCTCATGTGTTGACTTTAGAAGTCTCTTTATCATTTGGATCAAGCTCCCAGACCTTGCTCTGCTAAGATAGTTCATTTCTTTCTTCGACTTGGTTTCAAATGTTGTGAATCTAATCACAATTTATATGTACTTCATATTCATGGAAAAATTCTGATTATTATTGTATATGTTGATGACCTTGTCATAACAAGAAATAACATTGATCTCATTCTTATATTGAAGAAACAACTTGTTGAATCCTTTGACATGACAGATCTTGGTATTTTGCATTATTTTTGGGTCTTCAAGTATTACCACTATCTGATGGTTTTTCATTTTTCAATCTAAATATGTAATGGATTTCTTGACACATTTCAAGATGGTACATTGTGTCAATTTTCACATGCAACTGTATGTGATTAATTTTAATATCTAAGAAATTTCTTCCTAGTGAACCAAGAGTAACACCCTAGTTGTTATCACTGAACAATTATACACTGAAAATTATTGACTGAAAACATATGCAACGAAAACAAAAATTACCAGAGATGAATCGTCAACACATATGAGACAAAATTTCAGTTTTGTAATCTTCTTATGATCATAAATCCTGAGGGAAAAACCAACCCTCCCAACCAATACAATATCACTAAAAATTTGAGGACCCCCTTGTCCTCCAAAGTCACCAAAACTTAGAACACCCTTGTTCTCTAATATACAAATCATAAAACCAAACCTTAAAAATATTATGGAAATATCTTCTTCCCAAGAATCTGGTCTAGATCACCTATACGACCTACTGACTCACCTGTTATCCTATACAAATATATACCTTCCCCCAAAAATAGATACATGATTCACCAACTGGAAACCCGTGGACATAGGTTGTTTGATCCACTACAAATCACATATACCATACACACAATTCGTTCTTCTGCAACCCGCGTATATAAATGCTTCATCCTTTTACAAATAATGTATTCTATGAAAAATTTGCTCCACACATGCGACCTTCTTTGCTTCTCTCTTCAGGTCCAAATTTACTACCTTGCAGACTTTCCCTTTTCTGATATCACTAATCCTCCTAGAACAAGTGCAGACTCACTTATTCTAGCTCCATTATGTATCCACACACTCTACATGATGTGCAATGTCACATTGACCTCTATCCTTTATATACAATCCTTAGGGGTCACCATAGAAGGCCCTCCACAAGTCATCATCAAATTAGGATTTCCTTGTGGGTGTGAAGCCCCAACACAAGCCCACAAAGCCCATCACCAAACCCATGAATACCCCACTCAAATCCAAGCAAGTTTTCACCAAACCGAAAGTGTGATGTGGTTCCCAGGACAAGTCCCACATGCCCAAAACCTAGGGCCATGTGAGAATACCATCTCTAAGCTACAAAAAATCAACACTCCCTCTTAGTGAGGAAGGTATTCTCACCACACTTCACAAGTGGGAATGCCTCCTAAATCTAAAAAAACATCAACACTCCCTCTTAGAGAGGGATAAATTCCATCCTCCATCATCACCTGGAAGTATCTTTGTCTACCACATTATATCCTCTACCACAAATTCTCTCCAATCCATCTGATTAGGTGCTCCCTATGTCACTGAAGAAAATCCTTCTCTCTAGTCCTCCTGACTGGCTGCATCCTTGGTCATTGAAGCAAATCACGTTGTCTGATATGATCCCATCCTAGAATACACCCTGCTCCTAAGGAACCTGTCTATCTGTATCAACCATGGCACAAACTTAACAGTATTGGAAGATGCCTCTCTCCCATATGAACCTGAAGGTTGGCTCCTATTGAGTGACTAACTCTCCCTTTGAGTCTCTTGACTCCATCTGAGCCTTCCAAATCCCTTTGAAGTCATACTCCCTCTGAGTATCCTGACTCCCTTTGAGTCCACACAATCGTCAGAGCTACCTACTCCATGTCCATTATCCTCTGCACAGTCTTGGGAGGCTTCTCCTCCCTACTAGATACTGAGGGTTGGCTCCTTATGAACTCTATATCCCTCTGAGTCAGTACTACTGGTGGGTCCACCTGCCTCACGACTCATGGATATATCTACTTCCTCGGTACCTATGCTGCCGGTGAGGCCACCCGCCTCACCACTGGTGGAGCTACCTGCTCCTTCTCATTTTTCTCTCTACTCCTGCTAGTCACAACATGCATAGGATGACCCTCTATAAATATAAGAACCACTACTGATATGAAGCTATATCCTCTGGGAATAAAAAACACCTATTTAACTCAAAATAATATCTAGTACTCCTTCTCTCAATCTCTGATACTGAGAGAATACTCCTCCTAAGTTCTGACACCCATAACACATTTGATACCTTGAATTCAATCAAAATGATATTGTACTATATCCTCATAATTCATGCTTGAATCCCATGCCAATCCCCCCACACAAGTTTGATCCAGTCTCTATGAAAGTGTCAAATAAATATCTAACACATGTCATATGGCAAGATGCCTTGTAATCCAACAAATAGGCCCCTCTTTTGGAGACTATACATGAAAGGGTGGAGACCAACAATATCTCCCTCTAGAACCTTTATACAACCTCTTCAAGCTCTATTATCAATGCCTGCTTCCTTCTTCCCCTTCCCCTATGGTGTGGAAACTGTGAAGACAAATGACCATATTCATGACACTCAAACCATCTGTATCCTCCCTAGATACCAACCGAGTCTCCTCCTGGATACAATTAGTCTGTATCCTATAAACCCTTGGAAATGTATCTCATCCACATATCCCTTGCACAAAAGGTTCCCAAAACTTGGGAAGACCAACTCCACATCCAATAAAATCTTTCCATCCCAGAACAACACTGCATAGTCCTAATCCTCAATCCCTGAGGTTGAGAACAAAATCCTGGCACTCATAGCACATTTTCCACCCACACCTCCCGACTCCATATGGAATAACACTACTCCATATCCCTATACCACATTCCTAGTCCTCCTACCAAGCTCCTCATACATACCTAATTCAAACATTGTAAAAATCATAAACAAATACTGTGCCCCTGGCATGTGCTGATGGATTTCACTGGATAAGAACCATGCAATCGTCCAAGGAAAACATCCTGATTACCCAAGTCACGACCATCCAATGAAATTATACCCAAGTCCAAATATCTCTTTGTATACCTATACTATAACTGAACCTGTGTCCTCCCTCTGAACAGTCCAAAGCTATAGATGGACACTTGGTCTAGTCTACTATAGACCACCGCAACTCATATATGCAAGTGTCTTAATCCTCCTAGGTAAAATACCACATACATTGTCATACCTTTGATATGTGAAACTCTCTGGCCCGATGAATAATATATCTCATCAACCTGTGATACACACAAAACTATCTCATCCATTCCAAAGAATCCAAGCTGCACCCATCAAAACTCAGCATGACAAGCCACTGGAAGTCCAACCATAGGGTTGGAAATATTCCACACAACATACTGTTGTGATTCGGGCTCTCTTCCAATCCACCAGAACTCACAACCTACCACACCACTGAGCTACAATAGTCCATAAATCCTCATCTAGGAAGTTTTCTCCATGTCTCAAACCAGAGACCATCTAATCTGTTTCCACCTACAACTATCACTATAGCTCCCTCTCATAAATATCACCTGTGACCTACCCAGATTAAGAACAAGAACAAGAACGATACTCCTCCAATGTTGTAGACAAGATTTGTCTCAATATGATTCCCTTCTCTTTAGATCCCAAGATTTGATACCATGTCAATTTTCACACGCAACTCTATATGACTAATTTTCAGATATGAGAAACTACTTCCTAGTGAACCAATAGTAACACACTAGATATTATCACTAAACAATTCTACACTGAAAATTGTTGACTGAAAACATATTCAGTGGAAACACAAAAGATTGAAGATGAATCATCAACACACATGAGTCACAAATTCAGTTTTGTAATCTTTTTATCATAAAAAATCCCGAGGGAAAAATCAACCCTCCTAACCAATACAATATCACCAAAAATCTGCCCTCGGGGGGGCAGCTCAATTGGCAAGTTTCATGAAAATGAAGTTCCATGAGGTTTCGAGTTCAACTCCCCCCGACTTACAATGTGTGCTGCGTAAGGGGCATCGTGGAAACACCTGGAGGTTATAGTGGTAGCAGTTGGATAACACAACCACGTGTAACATAAGCACGTGCCCAACTAGTTGCCGATTCTGCCAGACATTAAAAAAAAAAAAAAAGTCATCCAAGGACAAGCTTTTCTTCCAAAGTGACCAAAACTGAGAACACCCTTGTTCTCCAATAAACAAATAAAAAAACCAAATCTCAACAATATTCTGAAAATCTCTTCTTCCTAAGAATTTTATATAGATCACCTATATCACCTACTGATGTCACCTGTCAACCTGTACAGATCGGTACATTCCCAAAAAATATATACACGATTCACCAACTAGAAACCCATGGACATACTTTGTTTTCTCCACTACAAATCACATATACACTATATGCGATTTGTCCTTTTGCAACCCATGTATATATACATTTTTTCCTCTTGCAAATCACATATTTTATGAAAAATTCACTCCACACATGCGACCTTCTTCACTTATCTCTTCAAGGATATATTCTCCACCTTGTAGACTTTCCATTTGCTGCGATCACTAATCCTCATAGAAAAAATGCAGACTCACTTATGCTAGCTACATCATGTCTCCACACACTCTACATGATGTGTAATGTCACAATGACCTCTCTCCTTTATATACAATCCTTAGGGGTCACCATAGAATCCCCTCCACAATTCAATATCAAATTAGGATTTTCTTGTGGGTGTGAAGCCCCAACACAAGCCCACAAAGCCCATCTCCAAACCCATGAAGCTTCGAATCAAATCCAAGGGGGTTTTCACCAAACCAAAAGTGTTATGTGGTGCCCATGATGATTTGTACATGCCAAACACCTAGAGTCATGTGACAACACCTTCCTAAAGCTACAAAAAGTCAATAGATTGTAAGCCCCATGCTACTCCTTTTCAATCTAGAGTTAAGCCGAGAAAAAGTTGTCAAACTCCCAAAGTTGATGCCACTCTCTATCAAAAACTAGTCGGTAGTATCATTTATCTTACTCATGGTCGACCTGATATTTCCTTTACTATTAGCGTGGTTTCTTGTTTTATGCTAGATCCTAGAGAAAGCCACTGGAAATAATTTAAAAGGATTGTTCATTATGTCAAAGGTACCACTCACCTTGGTATCAAGTATTGTTGAAGTTCATATTTGTTGGTTGGCTTCATTGACTCTTATTGGGCAGGTAACAATGATGATCATAAGTCCACTTCTGGCTATGTGTTTTTCTTCAGCATTGGACCTTTGTTTTTGGTCATACAAGAAACATAAGGCAGTCTCTCTATCGACTACATAAGTAGAATATCGTGGCACTGCTCATACAGGTACAAAAGCATTATGGATTCACCAACTCTTGGGTGAACTTGGATTTCTTATATAGACCTCAACTACACTTTACTGTGATAATCAAAGTGCCATTCAAGTTGATGACAGACCTATTGCACACAGTAAGATGAGACATGTTGAGCTCCATGCTCACTACTTGAGATAGTTGGTTCATGAGAATGTTGTATCTCTTGTTTATTGCAGAACACATGATCAAATTGCTAATATATTTACAAATATTTTGTTTGAAGCTAAGTTTTTCAAGCTCCATTTGATGCTTGGGATTCAAGAAGTTTCAATTATGGGGGGGTGTCTTGATGATTTAATTTCACCTCCTAAATCTCAAGAACCATGTGCTAATGGGGGGGTGTTGGAACCTCAATTTGTGATGGTTCATCACACTTCTCTTGAAATCAGTCGGCTGGGTGGGCGACCAACATATGAAAATAGTCGGTTGGTGATCGACCAAATATCTACATGTAGTATACTAGATATAAAATGTATGCAGAACAGAAATAAAATGCTAGAAATGGCAGAATAGCAGTAATATAACCAGAACAATCACCACAATAACACTGAAATGATATAAGAATAACAATAGAATAACACTTTCATTCTGAGAGCAATGTTCACGGACCTCTTCGAGGGGGAAACCTCCAGTTGAGCAGATCTCTATTACAGTAATATCTAAAGCTACGGTTCTCATACCCTCGACTCCTATTTATACTAAATATGTCTATCAAAAGAAGCATCTAGAGGAAGATCCTTCTAGAAGAGAAAGCTTCTATTAGGTCTTCTTACATTTGACTTATTCTATTTTATTTCAAGGCCTTATTAATATTGACCTTTATTACATCCGAATATATTTTTCTACCTATGTGCGGGTTAGGACCCTAACATGTCCCCCCCCTTAAAAAAAACCTTGTCCTCAAGGCTTGAGATGTGGAAATTGCTGCAGAATGGTAGCTGGTTCCCAAGTGGAATCTGCTAGAGTTGTATATTTCCACTGGACTAACACTTCCTTGATGGTTCTCTGATGCAGGCGATGCTCACGTTGGTCCAAAACTGCATGTGGTTGTAGCCAAATGCATCCTTGTTCGGATAACTCGGGAAGGTTGGTTTGAATTTGGCACTTAGTTCCAATCACCTTCCTTTAGCATGAAACATGAAAAACATGATGTAGCTTCGAATGACTGGGCAAAGCTAACTAATAGGCTAGTTGTCCCACACACTTGAGAACAGTATAAGGACCATAAAATTTGGGCTCTAGCTTCTGACAATGCTCGACCTTGTGGGAAGTTTTCTTGTAAGGTTGCAGTCGAAGAAACACCTGATCCCCTTCTACAAATTGATGTTCAGAGTGACCTTGATCTACTTTTTGCTTCATGTGATTCTGTGCCATGACCAAATTCTCTTTGAGGGTATGAAGAATAGCCTCTCGAACTGTAAGTGTTTGGTCAACCGCCTGGACCTTTGAGACACCAGGTAAGTATGAGAAAATTGAAGGTGGCTTCTATCCATATACTGCTTCAAAAGGAGTCATGCATGTAGATGTATGGTATGAAGTGTTGTACCACAACTCAACTAGGGGTAACCATTGACCTCATTGATTTTTCTTTTTCGAGGAAAAACACCTCAAATATGTTTCCAAAAACTTGTTGACAACTTCCATTTGACCATCAGTCTGGGGATGATAAGTTGTGATAAGATGCAATTGGGTGCCTTGTAGCTTGAATAGTTCTTGCCAAAAATTGCTTGTGAAAGTTGGGTCGCGATCATAAACAATAGAGTGCAGCATGCCATGAATCTTGAAGACCCGATCCATGAAAATTTGAGCCATCGTGGATGCTGTAAACAGGTGTTGAAGAGCACAGGAATTAGCATACTTGGAAAGGAGATCAACAACCACCATAATGACTAATTTATTTCCCAATTTGGCTAAGCCTGTGATAAAATCCATAGAGATATCCTTCCAAATAACAAGTGGAATCAGAAGTGGTTGTAGTGTGGTTGGGGATTTGACTGTTTCTCCCTTGTTGTGTTGACACACATCACATTCAACAAAAAAATTACGAATGTCTTGTTTCATATCATCCCCCAAAAAATAATGTTTGACCTTGTCATAGGTTTTGGTAAATCCGGAGTGCCCCACTGTGGGTGAAGCATGAAGCTCAGAAAGTACTGTGGATTCAAGCTCTGATTTTTTCCTTAAATACAAATGGCCTTTGTATCGAAGCTCATCATGGAGACAAGAGTACCCTGGGGAATTTGGAGCATTGGACTGCAATTGTTGGAGCCAATCTGGTACAATGAAGGAAAGAGAAAAAAGGGATCCTTCATCTTCATATTTTTAGGAAAGTGCATCTGTCACCACATTGTCTTTGCCTTTCTTGTAAATGATCTCATAATCACATCCAAAAAGCTTAGTCACCCATTTTTGTTGCTCCGGGGAGGAAATGTGTTGTTCCAAAAAATACCGAGGCTTTGATGGTCTGTCTTAATTTGGAAAATTTTCCCCAATAGATAAGGGTGCCGCCGGTTAACGACATGCATAATAGACAACATTTCCTTTTCATAGATTGATTTGCCCAGATTTCTTTCAGATAGTTGCTTGCTGGTAAAGGCCAAAGGCCGACCCTCTTGCATAAGGACAACGCCAATTCCTTTCCCTAAGGCATCACATTCCAAGACAAAGGTCTTTATGAAATTGGGAAGGGACAGGACTGGAGTGGTGCACATGGCCATCTTCAAGGTTTGAAAAGCTTAAGCAATGGCTAGAGTCCAAGTGAAAGAGTTATATTTTAGAAGAGCAGTGAGAGGTGCTGCAATCTTTTCATAATTCTTAGCAAACTTGCGATAATAACCTGTTAAGCCCAGAAATCCATGCAAGATTTTGAGAGTCTTTGGGTGAGGCCAGTCTTGCATAGCTTCAATATTTTATGGATCCACCCTGACACCATCCTTGCCAACCAGATGACCCAAATATTCTACTTATGAGGCGCCAAAAGTACATTTAGACTGTTTCAGGAAAAGTTGGTGCTGACAGATTAGATGGAGAACTTGATCCACATGAGCAAGATGGTCTGTCCAGGTTTTTCTATAGATGAAGATATCATCAAATAAAACTAAGACAAAATTACGGAGAAAAAGATAGAAGACATGATTCATGACACTTTGGAAGGTGGAGGGGGCATTACAGAAGCCAAAGGGGATGACCAAAAACTCATAGTGCCCCTCATGATTTCTAAAGGTAGTCTTGGGAATGTCTGCCTCTTTCATACGCATTTGGTGGTATCCTTAACGAAGATCAAGTTTGGTAAAGAATTGGGTGGCACTCAATTCATCCAGGAGGTCATCAATGATAGGAATGGGAAATTTGTCTTTAATGGTAAGTTTGTTGAGGGCAAGGAAGTCGGGACACATTTTCCAATAACCTTCTTTCTTCAGGACCATGACCATAGAAGAAGAGTAGGGACTCGTACTAGGGCGGATAACTACTGCATTAAGGAGTTCCTGGACCATTTTCTCATTTTTATTTTTTTGGGAAAAGGGGTGACGATACAGATAGATATTGGGAGGAAGGATTCCAGGTACAAGGGGAATGTAATGATCATGAAGACCACGGGAAGGAGGGAGTCCCTGAGGAGTGGAAAAGATCACTTGATGTTTATAAATGATGGCTTGGAGGTCTTGCGGCATCGAGGGTGTCTCTGTTGCTTGTATGGCATGGAGTTTGGCAATAACACTAGAATGACCTTTTTTGAGTAGTTTTTCCATGTGATGGGAACTAATGATCTCAGGTGAACTGGCGATGATGCATTGGAACTTATATTGGTGGCCCTACCAGTTGAATTTTATGGTTAATTCCTTAAAATCCATGAGAATGGGACCCAAATTCCTTAGCCAGTCTGCACCCAACACAATGTCGCAACTACCCATGTCGATAGCAAACATATGAGATTTCAGGTGGTAGTCACCAATTTGGAGACACACATTTTCACAACGCCCTCCACATTTCATTGAGCCACCATTGGCAATCATGATTTGGAAATTATTGACGGCATGGATGTAGCAATGAGTTTCTTGGGCAATGTGGTGATGAATAAAATTATGGGTGCTTCCACTATCAACTAGAATGATGACCTTCCGATGCTTGATGTAACCGATTATCTTGAGGGTTTGCGGGGCGGAGAAGCCAGTGAGATCATTGAGGGAAATGACTGGTTCTACTTCGGGAGGGTCTAAGGGAGGGGTTATTTCAGTGGTTTCAGGTGACTTAGACACAAGGGGAGTTTCAACATCCTCTTCCAAAATATCCTCGGAGATGGCCATAAAAATATTTTGTTCCTTACACTTGTGGCCCGAGAAATATTTGTCATCACATTTGTAACAAAGGCCTTTGAGTTGGCGTTCATCCATTTCATCCTTGGTCAATTTTTGGATCTTTAATAGAGCGGAGGGAGTAGTGGGATTTATTGGTTTAGGGCGAGGGATAAAGGAGAGGTTTTGGTTTTGAGAAGATACAACCTGTTGTGATTCTTTATCTCTTTTAGTAGCCTCCACCCAACTCTGAGGCCGAGCCATGAGGACATGGGCCCGAATCTCATCCTTGAGGTCACTGATAAAACACTCTCGGAAAAAGGCATCAGACATACCCTCTGTCCAAAAATCTAGGTGCTTAAAGGCAGGTATAAAGTCTTCCATTGTTCCCGATTGTTTAAACTTTGTCAAATGGCCCAAATGGTTGGTGTCAGTGTCAAAGCATTCATAAATCTCTGCCACAAAGTGTGTCCAAGCAATATACCCTTGATGATAAGTTTTTCTCCATTTCCACCATTGCCAATGTTCTTGATCTAGATGGAGAACACCATACCAGAGTTTGGCCAAGTCATATGTAATGTCGTATAAAGAGAAATAATGTTCCATTTGGGCTACCCAACCAGTGGGGTCCAAGCCATCAAATTTGGTCACATCCACCCACGGAAGGTGTAGGTCATGTTGAAAGTGATGGTGCCGAAAGTTATGGGAATGAGAGGAATGTTCACCTTTAGTATGTGGGGGTGAGTCAGAGGAAGGGTTATCTATAGGGATATGAAGCTTGGTGTAGAGTAATGAAAAGACAGATTCAAGCTAGGTGGTCAGGTCTTGTTTGATTTCCTCCATTGAGGACTGCATGGTTGTATTGATGGCGACAACATTGGCACTGAGTTGTCTCACTTCTTGTTTTTGTCGGTGAGACTAGATTGCAAGGTATTTAAGCAACTTTCAAAGTCTTGGCTATGGGTATGGGCCATGAGGACGAGGGAACCGAAAAGGGGTGGGTGGGGTCAATTTTTTTTCCGAAAAATGATATGTATGAATGTGATAAGGGAGAAGAGATGAATCCAATGGAATAGGTCTCAAATAGTGGTGAACAAATTTCCACACTTTTATTTATTTATTTTTATGTTACACTTGCGGATTTATACTCCGGTATGAAGAATACTGCAGTGATGAAATTCTCAAATTATTAACTAGGAAGAAATGTGTAGTTACTTGGCAACCCGAACTCAGTTGCGCGGCAATAGATCTTGTCTATTTTGATTTGTTTATGTTGTTGTCCCCAATGATTAGGTATTCAAGTGTTCTATAGACAAGGGTTTGCCCTGTGCTATAGCTCTCTGATATACGTGCAAGATCCAACAGTAGTACTTGACCCAATATCTTAGGGCACTAACTAAGGAGGATAGACTGTACCCTTAGCCGTACTACCCGACTACCCATGTACTAGAGAGTATCTTCTTGAGTGCTATTCTCGGTGGCACTATAGCAGTCAGGTGATCGATCAGTTTATCTAAAGAGGGCTTCATAAAATCTAGGCCGATCCGTACACAGGTGTTGTCTGATGCACTACCACTCGAAGGGGTACCAACAAGGGTTACAAGAGTGGCCAACAGATGTGTGCTTAAGAACCACTTGTATTTCCTACGTGTATGAATCCCTCAACCGTGGGTTTATGTGCGTAACGACATATATCTGTGGCTTAAAGAGGCCGGAATACGTATCTACCCTGAAAAAAAATTTACACACAATTTCTGCCAAGGAAAATGCTCTAATACCACTTGTAATATACCAGATATAAAATGTATGCAGAACAAAAATAAAATGCTAGAAATGGCAGAATAACAGTAATATAACTAGAACAATCACCACAATAACACTGAAATGATATCAGAATAACAACATAATAGCACTTTGATTCTGAGAGCAATGTTCACGAGCCTCTTCGAGGGGGAAAACTCCAGTTGAGCAGAGCTCTATTACAATAATATCCAAGCTAGGGTTCTCATACCCTCGCCTCCTATTTATACTAAATATGTCTATCAAAAGAAGCATCTAGAGGAATATCCTTCTAGAAGTAGAATCTTCTATTAGGTCTTCTTAGATTCGACTTATTCTATTTTATTGGAAGGCCTTATTAATATTGACCTTTATTACAACCAAATATATTTTTCTACCTATGTGCGTGTTAGGACCCTAATAGTACATCAGTTGGTCGAGTAGTCTAAAAGCGTATCGGTCGGACAATCAACCAAAAATCAAATAAAATCGGTCGGTGGATCAACTAGCAGAGCAATCGACTATGATTTGGACACACAAACAATCAGGTCAAGCATCCTTGTTGAGCCAACCAGATAAAGTGGATTTCATGGAGTCAAATCTAACCATCGATGGTTGTCTATGGATAAGATCTTCCTGATTCCAAGGAAGATGGTTAGATATTGAGGCTATAAATAGCAGTCCCGATGGGTCATTATTCGAGCATGATATGAGTGATACAAGTGTACCATATACCAATACTGAAAATGTTTTATGAGGAAAATCTCTCTATGGCTAGGGGTAAACCACAATAGACAAAAATGACTGCATAAATTAACTCTAATATCAGGTATGCTATATAAACAAATATTCTAGGAAGAAAAGATAAAAGGCCCACCTCATCTAGATGTTCGATGAAGTCCACCATTGAGCACTTGACTCAAAGCAATACACTTGCAACTTGTCCTCAAGAACCAAGAAACACAAGCATATGGTGATAATATATAATGTTATCACATTCAATAGAATAATCCATCAACATTCATAACAAATACGCCTATGAAATAACAATTCAAATATTTGTACGATATTAATTGGACGAGAAAATAGTATTTCTATTAAAATGTAATCAACAAAAGTGAATGAATTACAAACTTTTGTGTCGACATGGTTTGGAACTGAGAAACTAAGTCCCTTCCAGCTGGGCCTCCACCACCTCATTCCTCCACTAAAGGAAAGCTGATATAAGAGAGAAAATGAGGTTCTCAATCAAGTAGGGAACATCTTGAGGGTTAAACAATGTGTTCATACTTAAAAGGACAAAGGGATGCAGACTCAATATGAAGTGAATAATTTCTCTAGAGTAACTTTGCTCTCAAAGTTGAATTCTTCTCCTCCTTTCGATAGCTTGGATTTGTCCTAGTTGTATCCTTCAAGTGGAACTGAAGGGTCGAGTCAGAACGTTTCCAATATATGTAAGGTCAAGGATCATGGATTTCATGATGTGACATGGAAACCCGACACCATTTTTTAATTTTGAGCACAAAACCCGATGTATGCGGGCTGTAGTGGTGCGAACTGAGTATACTCATGTTGTACAATAGGTAGGGCATGTATATGTGGAAAAATAATGTTTTTAGCTTTAGGATTTGCAAAAAGGGACTTCAAGTCTACATAGGGAAATGGAAAAGGGCCCTTTGTGCAAGTTTTCATAGGTTGAGGCAAATATTTCTATAACAACATGGTGTGTTTGCTCAATATGCATTGTGAAGTTCTGATCACAATGTGACATGCATAAGTGTTGTAACATTGTCTTTAGACACCACCTGTTATCTTTGAAAGTTATTCTTCTTCAATTATTTGCAGTTCTGTTGATTTGTTGCATATCAGGTTACACCCAATCCCCAACATCTTGAAAATTCCATTTGTTTTTGTGTGTAGTTGTGTGAAATTTTTTTGCAGGTAAAACAAGGTTTTTGGGGTCAGCACACACTTCGAGAAAAATAGTAAAAAAGGAAAAAATAAAAATAAAACTCCCCTCCTCTTTCATAATATTTGATATACATTTAGCATTAGTTCACTTGGTTGAAATTTACTTTATTAGTCCCTGCTGAAGGCATAGAGGGACTATAGCGATCAATAATTTGTTGACTTCATATTAATATGTTCTTTGACTATAAATTTTTGCATCATCTGTATTGTTCGTACTATAGAAGTAAAAAAAAATATTTTTTATATAATTAAAAAAACCTGATATGCCATCGTCTCATTGGATAATATATTGGAGGTCTTATTTCTAGATTAGTTGTTCCTAATGTTGTAAATGTTTAGATATCCAAAGTTTTGAGCTTAGAAGCTATTTTTTAATTTTTATTACAGTTTTACTGAAATGTTTACATATCGAAAGTTCTGAGCATTGGCGTTGTTTTTTAATGTTTTTATTATTATTAGTCCCTTGCGAAGGTGTAGAGGAACTATAGTGATCGTTAATTCATTGACTTTATATTAATATGTTCTTTTATTATTATTTCTATTTGTATTGAAATGTTTGCATACCGAAGGTTTAGAGCATTAACACTTTTTTTGAGGTGCTTGAATAGGCCTGACAGCTTAAATGTTTACATAGCGTGAGTTCTTGAAACATGCTTGACAGCTTAAATGTTTGCATACTGCGAGGCCCTTAAACAACCTGACAACCTTAAATGTTTACCTAAATATGATTCTTAGAGTACATTTTTCCTCGAATTTTTCCATACAATGTTTGAGTGAATTTGGACAATGCATAGCCATTGTATGTTTCATACTTCTTCTATGCTTGGAATGCAATTTAGTCATCGTTGAAGATACATACATTGTTTACTAGTTCAGTGGGTTCTTCTTGTTCACTGGTTCGTTGGTTGCTTCTTGTTATTGTTTGGTTCAAATTTTTAAGGTTGAGGACTTGCGCCTGTGGTTGGCCCTGTTGGTGCTTGTTGCTTGCTTTTCTTCAATTCAACTTTCCAGGGTTGGGGTCTTGCATGCGCAGTTGGAGATATTTTTTTTTTGACTTTGCAGGGTCCAGGTGTTGCACCCACAATTCGACTTGCACTTCTGTCATTCATCATTTTGGAGTAAGTTTCGATGTCATAATTTCATTTCTATTCGTTCTTTGTTGTTCACTGTTTGCAGTTTGCAAGTAAGAATGTTTGATTATTTCTACTGGCGTGCTTGTCATATGTTTCCGATTCCTTTTGTGCTTGGGCTACAGTTTGGTAATCATTGGAGATACATATGTTGTTTAATGGTTCATTGGTTTTTGGTTATTCACTGGTTCGTTGGTTTGTCGGTTGCTTCTTGTTGTTGTTAGGCTTAAGTTTGTGAATTTGAGGTCCTGGGGCTGCAGTTGGGCCTGTTCTTGCTTGCTCACTGGTTTGTTGCTTATTGTTTTCTTTTGTTTTCTTTGGCTTTGCAAGGTTGGTGTCCTGCACCAATAGTTGGAGCTGTTGTTTTTTCACTTTGCGGTGTTCAGGTCCTGCACCCAAAAGTGGACCTGTGGTTCTATTGTTTTCCGTGTCTAGCGAAGTCGAGAATTGGCGCTTGTCCCGTGCCCGCCTATCCCGCTCTTCAATTTTTCTCCAATTATTTTTCATAGATCTGGACCATACTTACATGTCTTTGCAAAATTTTCTTGTAGAAGAAAAGGATACTGAGATGGTGCTAGCAAGAGTGGTGTTCCGTGGATTGCAAATTGCAATATTCAGTTTCTATGTTGTTTGGCATGCAACATTGCTAGCATAATGATGTGTTCTCAAATTCATCACACCATTTACATTTAGATGAAACCATTATCATTCTAGGATACTTCAGTGTTGACATGATACAAAATAGTGGCATAACAAATAATTGGACAACTACATGTGCAATTACAATGTCCGTTGTCTTTTTGTTAAGATAAAACATGTGAAAAATGCACTTATTAACCATATATGGTGAAATGTGCCCATATCACAATACACCCTCTTTATCTTGTACACAGACTGGTGTGACCGTGATACAATTTGTCTTGTACTTGAAATATGAGATGTACACCAAAGATACTGCAAAATTATATTTCCATGTCTCAAAGCATATCTGGATACTTTATTGCAGAAAACCAAAATCATTCAGCTATGACCATGCAATTTCTTAATGTTTTATGGCTTGTAATATATTTTGAGCAGGAAAAACTTTATATAATTACAACCATGGATGGAGAGAAGCAAAGGTTCATGTTTCTAACTATATTTTATTCTATTCGTTGATTCTCATTTAGTGTATGTACATATTACTTGTTCTCCCCTTCATAACAACTTCCATTCATGTTAATTGTATTTTGTGTGTTGCCACATTGAAACAAACAAAGTAGATGGAGAAAACGAAGGAGTCTTCACCGTAGGTGTGGAAGAGGAGATACAAAGGTACATGCTTGTATTGTTATTTCATATTCCATTGTTTTGTATTTCATTTATTGTCTGTATATGTGTTCACCTAATTTATTGTATGTAGATATTGCGTATCTTCCTACATACTAACTTATCTTCATGTCCTTGTATTTTCTGTTCCACTACATTGAAATAAATCAAACTATGTTTATTTTTTTCACATGTCTTCTTGCATACCAACTTCCTTCATGTGCATTGTATTTTTCTGCATTGCTACATTTAAACAAACAGAGTGGTTGGAGAAGACGATGGACTCTTTGTCACGAATGTAGAGGAGGAGTTACAAAGGTGCGTGCCTCTAATCTTATTTCATATTCCAGTGTTTAGTATTTCATATTCTAATCTTACTTCTTTTACTGCTTTGCACCTACTTTATTGTATGTAGATACTATGTATCTTTCTACATAGTAACTTATCCTCATGTGAATTGTATTCTCTTTGCTTATACATTGAAATAAATAGAACTGTTTTTCTTTCTTTTACATGTCTTTCTGCATACTAACTTACCTTCATGTCCACTATATGTTTGATGTTTCTACATTGAAAGAAACAGGTTGGTTGGACATAAAGATGAATTCTTATATGCCACATCAAAGGGGGCTGTAGTACAATATTCTAAAAGGTATACCAATTGTGCTACTAAATCAAACACACAAAACGAGTGGGTGCATATAATATTGGACTAGAAAATGATGATCTGGAAACAATGGGGATTTGTTGAGACTTATCGCTTCCAAACATTGCCCTCCCCATTTCTAATTTTCCCACTTTCTATTATCCCTTTTTTCCCCCTCTTCTATACTTAACCGAATTCCCCTTCATTTTTTCTAGTCTACCTTGGATTTTTGGTTTCTTTTCATAGTCATCTTTCTAAAAATGTCTAGGTGCACGGGTTGGCGGACTCATAGGTTCACATTTATACTCATGCTTATATATCGCGACTCTGACCGACGGTTTCCTCATTCCATACTTAGCCACTTTTTTGATCGCAGGTTCTTGGGCTGGCGGGTTCAATATTGTGCCTCTAACTTTAGAGGTTATGCAATATACAGATTGGTCGTCATACCCCCCCATCATGCCCTATTTCCTATTACACATTTTTGCAGTAAAAAAATCCGAGGCATACAATTTGGCCGTTGGGTCCACATGTTTCCTGAGTATCCCTTGACACCCTATTTCGTATTCCATCTCCTTCGACCCTGTATATGAGATTTAGAACAATTGTGGAAAATATATAATGCATATGCTTATTTAGTCCTTTTGATGTTCATCTACAGATGCTTGCATCAAAAAAATTTGGACCAGTGACATGGCCATGAGAAGTCAATCATCGAAAACATCAACAGACCGACAAGGCCAAGGGTAAAGATTCATACATTGTGTTCCTCATATGTTTACCAAACAAATACCCTCATCTATTTATTCTTCTATGCCATGGTAAATATGTTGATGTCATATGCAACACATACTTTGCAGTTCACAAGAAGTATCAACGAGTGCAAGTGAGATGACGAACATAACGCAATTCCACAGACTAAGAGGTCTGGTTGCAAAACTCTGGCTCCATACTTCATCCAAGTTGTGTGTCTACTTGTACATTTATGGCAGGAAAAAAGAAAACAAAAAAATAATGCAGACTACCATTCACATTACTTTTCCTGCTCAAAAAATGTCACCAGGTCTAAACTTATAACACCCAAAATACTATCAATAGAGGGCTTGAACAACTGTCGAACTGGACAAGTGTTCATTGGGGACATAATGGTCATCTATAGCACCTACTTGGACAAGGGAAACAAAAATATATCCATTATGTGTGCTGACATGACAGACAACGAGGCCCTGATGATAGTCACACTGACTATTCCCACACAACTTGTCTAGAAACATGTAGAAAAGATATTGCCAAGTAATGGGATATCCATTACAAATTTTAATATATTGCCCAAAACAGTATATGACCATGGTGATTGTGATCAGATTATATCGCTAAAAAAAACAAGTATTTTGGAAAAAATTCCCACGATTTGTTCAGAATATCGTTTCGTCCCGGACAAAACAATCAACCAACTTGCACATAGCAACAACACTTACCCAATCAGAACCATTGGTGCAGTTGTCACACTCGCGAGAAAACTTGGCTCGCAACACATTCTCCATATAAAAGATGGAGAGTTAGACAATGCCAAGGAAATGGTATCGTTCTCCATATCTAGTTTTTTCCTTTACTTTCACATGTCCATGTATCTCGGTTATGTTACAAAACTATTGCAGTGTTCCATGTTCCATCTGCCATTGTTCGACACCTATTCAAATTTTTTTCCTCAATGGAACAAAAGTTTCACAAAGGGAAATTTCCACTTATGCTCTTCAAAAATATAACAAAGAAAAGAGCTGTTAAATAAAGTATATTTTGCACAACCCAAGCAACATTTGTAATATAATTGTGAACGGACACAGTACAGAATCTCAAGAAACTAACTAGCTCTACAACTGTTGTGTGTATACATCTACAATTTCATCCTCACTTTGCTCATACAAATTGCCTTCACCAATTCTCTACAAGCTTTCTTTTTTTTGTTGTGCAATTGTATATTATATTGTTCAATATATTAACTACTATGCTCACGTGCCCAGGTTGAGGGTGTTTTGGTTGCATTGAATGTGTACTCGACCCCCTTCGAGCCTGTATGTGCCAAATGAAAATCTCCTACTTCTTCTTCTTCTTTCATAAATGATGATGCAATTGATTGTCTGTGATTCAGTAAAAAATGCCCTTACATATATAGAGATTTCCTCAATGCTTCCATCTGAACCGTGGGAAACATGATCATACATTGTACAATTAGACAACCTATGTTACAAGATGTGTTTCCTGGGTTAGTAGAATTTCCATATGAAGTATACCTACAGAAAAAGGAAAAAAGTGTCTACATGTTGCACGACTTTTGGATACATAACAAATTTACCTTAAATGAGGACAATGCAATATTGCATATCGACGAACAAATATATATATATATATATATATATATATATATATATATATATATATATATATATATATATATATATATATATATATATATT
>ML788878.1:265243-293440 GCA_009831015.1 Picea engelmannii | reverse complement strand
ATATATATCATGTGTGTCTGGAATTTTTCTTCAATACCCAGATGAATGTTTTTCGGACTTGAGTTCTTCGGAGTTTACATCTATGGTTGTAAAATTTTCTTTCCAGATATTTTGTCTCTTTTTTTGCACTTGAAAAAACAAGGAGAATCTAACTACAAATCAAACAATTTTTGTTATTTTGATGTTTTTTTGCATCTCCCAGTAAGAATTTTGCATATTTTTTGGGGTGTCCAAATGAAAAAAAAATGGTGGCTAGCTGTGGATTTGTTGGAGGAGTTTGCACCTTTTTGGGTGCCCAAATTGGAAAAATGTTTTCCAACTATATAGCCATGGCAAGATTTCTGCATTTTTTGTGTACCCAAATAAAAAAGAAGATGATCTCCAACTATACATTTATGGTATGATATCTGCATTTTCTCGATGCCCTAATTGAAAAAAAAGGGCTCAACGTGGATTGAAGCATGAGCTTGAGATATTCAAAAATCGCTATAGAGATTGGGGAGTTTGGGCATTGGAATTCATACAGGCATGTGCATTTATTGCTGATGTGCAAGAGCATAATATTGTTCAGTACAGAAATGGGAAGCATGAGGAAAAACCCCATACAAAGTATCCAACTGTGAATAACTCAGGCCCATCCTTTGAACAGTCGAAATGGCTTTCTCCTATGGGTAGAACCATCAGGCATTTCGAATAATATTGGAAATTTGGCATTGTTAAAACTAGTATTGATAGAACATGGCACTATGAGAAGAAAATGTCCATAGTGATCTTGCTTCACAGTGAAATAATAATCAACAAGTTTATTGTTTCCCATTTGGGGGTTTGGTTATAGCTGGGACATAATGGCAAAGCACTGGTGGTTTTGTGTTGTCTTGTGTTTGGCAGACTTTTTGTTCATATCTCATGGCCTTGGTTATTTTCTCATGGGAGCATATACCAGATGTAAGAGAAAACCAATTCCACATGTTTTTTTTTTTATATATATCAAATTGTTTGATGCATAGGTGAATGCATACTTCTCTATGGACCCTTGTGGGATCTCACTTGGTACCTTCTATGTTCATGCATTTCCTTGTGCCTCGACTTTCAATACATTTGGTGTTTGCTTGGCTCTTGGTTGTATGCTTTGTTCTAGAAAATTCATGATACATTCAGGATCTTAGCACTTTTTCTATGATGTTAAAGAATATACAGGACCTGTATTTCCTTTTAATATAAGCTCTCTGACACAAATGTAGTATGTGGCTCGTTTTAGCACTTTTCCTTGATCGATGGACTTAGCAAAATTCATCTCCAGGAATATTTTGAAATAAAAGGATATATACTATGTAAAGTCCAATGGAACTATCATATCAACGACAGGAAATCAAAATTAAAATTTGTCTTAAAATTCAAATTCATCGTTGTTATACGTATGGTGAAGTTGACAGTACAATAATTTTACTTAAACATCCCAAAATTGATTTTCCTTGTGGCTTTTCGATGCTTCTCTTATACAAACACATCCTGGAAACTATAAGCATGGCTCACTTTACCTATTCCTTGATTGAAGAGCCTGTTCACCTGTTTAATGCACTTCATAGTTACTATTAATACCATCAATGGGAATTTATTACACCAATTACGACTTCCGAAAATTGCCATCCCCTTTCTTTTTTCCCTCTGCTTTCACTTTCTGGTTACTTGGTCATTTTTCGAGAAATGTCTAGGTGCGGGGGTTGGCGGATTCACTTATTCATATTTCCACTGATGCTTTTATATCACGAGTCTGTTATCAACATATAATTCAAGATGATGTCCAAGTTTCAGAAATTTTATGATGGGTTAAATCGCTGCAGAGATGTGATAAATTTAGAGGACCGGTCTATATATGGCGGCGTTTGGACGAAGTAGTAGAGATATGAAGAATAAATCTCAGCCAACCGTCGATCTCAAAGGAGGCCCGAATCAACGACTGAGACATGTATCGAAGATACAACTAGCATAAAGATTAAGAGGTCGAGGGTGGATCGGGGAAAACCATCACATTTTTTTGTGGGATGCGTGGCGCCCTTAGAAGTATATCGGAAAGGAGGGTTGTTTGACCAAAACCACATTTTTTCAATCTCCGATGTCAAATTCGTTAGGCAAGACACTGATCGTAGATATTGAAATGACCCGGATCAATGACCGAGGTGTAATTCGGTGATCGAAGTAGTGTGAGAATTAGCCAACAAGGGGCGGACCGGGGAAAACTGCCTTGGTTTAAATCATCGACATGCAACATTCTTTGAGACACATTGGGGCTAAGGGTGGTTCATCTAAAACCGTTTTTCTCCAAACCCCAATGGAAATAGACGCTTATAAAAGGAGGGACCCCAGGCATTATTCTATGAGTATTTGAAACAGTCGAACATTCAAAGATTTGGCGCAAAGATTCCTTCCAAATTTCGAAATACAGGACTGCTTTAATAATTTCATCCAGGAGAATCATTGCCAAACACAACCTGCTCAGATCGGTTTAGAACAAAGTTGTACAAATGGAACAAAGCGTACAGGAGTTTAAAGAGGCCTTCGAACAATTGTTTGCCAAAGGCCTCCCCTCATTCTGGGATGGTAAAGGCTCATTGTAGAAGCAAGAAGATTATCACACTCTTCTCATGCAATGCAGGATGGACCATTTCAAGTTTGAAGATATGGAAGAAAGTCTAATGGGTCCTAGCTTGGTAGAACACTTAGCTTATGATTTCAAAATTCTGAACAAATTCAAAACAGTGAAAGTCAGTGTGCCAATCATGTCCTATGCAACGTGCATCGACTTGAAAATTTTGATTAAAGAGATGATGGATTATGAAATCCCCTCTGATGCGCAATGGAAGAAACTTGTATGGTTGGGAAAGACAAAATGCCACGTCCCTGGAAACAACAGATGATCTCCAACTGTCACCCATCTCACTAGACCTAACAGAAGTACAAAGTAGGCCAGGTGTAGCGGAAGCAACCGGGCAGTCAGAGAGATTATTCATGATGATGAAACGTTTCTTTTTTTTAGTGATTGTAAGTCGTTTCGTATACCAAAACTGACATTTGAAACTATTACAGAAGCTGAGACATTTCATTTTCAATTATTTTTTTATCAAATTGTATAAGTACTAAGAGGCTTGAATTAGCTAATGTTGGCAGAAGTGTAAGAGCACCTTTTTGGTTGTATCAAAATTTATTTGTAAATTTTCTGAATCTGAATCGAATACAAATGTAGAAGATTCTGAAGTCTCTATGAAAAGATTGTAACGGGTGGTGATATGAGCTTTGTTTCCTTTCATCGTATGTATTTCCTGTAGCCTGTCATTTCATTTAAATTTTCTTCTATTTAAATTGGAGAGTTTAAAGGCCCAGAATTCGTCCTGCGACGCTCTTGGTCTAAGCAATTTAAACTATGTGATTGTCTTCTTAACTTATTCAGAATTCATTTCACCAATGCTCTGATGCAGTTATTTGTCTTCTTTATCTTCCTACACATCTTTTTATTTCAAGAATAACTCAGATTCATCGCCTTATTTAGCCTTTGTCCTCTGGAGAGTTCTATCAGTCTACACATTGTCTTCGTTCACTTTCAGAATTTTGACTCCATCGCCCATAGTGTTCCCCTCTTCTTCGCTAACAACTCTATTAAAAATCTCCCAAACAATTCAAATCTAGCCGTTGGTTTCCATAGATATATCAAGTGACACGAGAGAGCCCTCTCTGAGTTGGGCAGGCTAGTGCCTCATCTCTAAAGTTGGTTGAAATAGTTACCTCTGTCATTTGTCTATTCAGTCGGACATAATTTACAGAGTGCTAACATTTGGGCACCGTTGCCAGGGACGAAGTCGAAAATTTTTCCCTGGGAAAATGACTTAAAGCTTTAATTTGATCCCTGAGGGTGACAGTGGACCAAATACCTTACTGGCTGAAGATTATCTTTACCCTGGCAACTCCATTACCCATAGACCAGTTGTACTATGCTGTGTGAGATAGAAACCCTAGCTCCTAAGAGAATCCACACTAGGAGAAACCCAGACCCCGAGCCTGCAGTCCCTGTCTCTAGTTCTGAAAAGATTGGCCGAAGAAGAAAAGAAAGGACAGTGACCCCTGTGTTACGTCCAGACTGATATTCGTCCTTACCTAGAGACGAATTTTTCAGCATCGACGAGCTTGAGTTTGACCTAAAGTTTGAACACTCCTTGTTCAGAAGCAGGTCCGAATCCCATTTAGACGAGACCCTATTTGATGAAAAAAGATTCCAAGATTTGATTCTAGCCGCTCCTGTTAAACCCGTAGTGCCCCCTGTCTGAAACCGACAACCACTCCAACCCCTCACAACAACTATGGCAGCCATATTTTCTCCTCTCATACTGCTTGCTGTATTGCATGGCTTACCCTAGGAATACAACCTAAGGATTAAGCTATATGATGCTAAGGGTAACATATTGGCCCAAAAACACCTAGACTAGTTTAATGACTTCATATACTTAGAGGAGGTGGATTTTGTAGATGTGAAAATGAGGTTGTTCACACAAATCCTTGCAGGAGATGTAATAAAATGGTTCAGATCCCTGGCACCAACAAGCATCGCAGATTTCACATCTTTTGAGACACTCTTCCTTGCCATATGGGGATATAAGAAAAACCCCCTTCAGTTGTTGACCCACTACAATAATATAAAGAGGTCCCTTGATGAAACAATGTAAGAGTTTTCAGCTAGATTCATGAAGCTATGTAATGCGATTCCTGATGAAGTAAAACCCCCACCTAAAGCGGCTCAGCTCAGATATGCCGATTCTTTCGAAAGTGATTTTTCTTTATTATTGAGGGAGCAAAGATCTTCCATGCTAGATGATATGATGATAGAAGCCATCGAAGTTGAAGTAAACCTAATGGCTTCAGGAAAAATGAAATCTAATCCTGGCAGAAACATGGGCAAAAATGAGGATAAAGCACAAAATTCCACGTCGCAAACATCAGAAGAAAGGTTCGAAGTGATGATGAGAAACATGGAAAAGATGATGGAAAGAATGGCACTGGGAAACATACCTAAACCTAGGGAACATGTCGATGGTCCACCTAGGAATTCGAGGGGACCTGCCGGTCCACAAATCCGGCAAAGGGAGCAGAGGAATCAGGGTAATTAGGCAACTCAAGCCGACCAAACAAATTAGGGGAATCAACGAAATCAGGGAGAACAACAAGTCATACCCCCTTTTCAAAATAATTATATGAATGAAGATTATGATGAATATTTTGAAAATAATGTGAACTACTATGATGACAAAGAAACTGAAGTGTTTTTGACCAAGGAAGAACACGACCAGTTCATGGATGCGAGTGAAATCTTCTTGCAAGATGAAGAGGAGAGGTTATCAGTAGAACAAGAAGATTACAAGACCAGATTGCAGAATGCCATCATGCAATTCCAAAGGCAATATAATCTCTGAAATCAAAAGGTGTCTCAAAATCCTCCGAAAGGTAACATCCCAAAGGCAAACCTCACGAAAGATGCTCAGAGTAACACACCCTCTTCTAGTCAGCCCCAAAAGAATTTTGCTGTGAAAGACTCCACTGCAAAAGACGCTATAGATAAGGGCAAGTAGAAAGAGGAACCGCCGAAGAAAATATTGACAAGAAAAGAAACTGTCCCTAAATAGGTAGAAAAAAATCCGTATTCTTTTGAATTCGAAAGTGAGATGGCTAAGATTAAGATTTCGATACCCTTTAATGAATTGATTAGAAATAGTGAATACATATTTCAGATCATCAAGATTCTTAAGATGGGACAAACCTATGATACTTTGAACATACAAGACGACCACCCAACCATTTTATTTGGCCCGAGAGTAGAAGAAAGTGGTGAAAATGAAGAAGTTCCCCCTTTCTTTGTAAGCTTAAAAATCCATGACATGACCTTACACAATGTTATGCTAGACTCTAGAGCATCTCACAATTTGATGCCTAAAATGGTCATGGACCAACTGGGCCTTGAGGTCACAAGGCCTTACAAGGATCTATTCTCTTTTGATTCAAGGAAGGTGAAATGCCTTGGCATGATAAAGGACATGGTCATTTCCTTAGCACAAATCCCAACGAAGAACATGGTGATGGACGTAGTGGTCATTGCTATCCCTCTGAAATTTGGCATGTTGTTGTCTAGATCATGGGCTGCAAAACTGAAAGGAACCCTCTAGATGGACATGTCATATGCCACGATTCCTGTCTTTGGTCAAGACAAAATATTGTATAGGGAAGTTCTACTGAAATATATGGTCAGCAACAAATCAAAACCTACCAACCACCCTATATACTCGGTAAGAAATGAGTTGGGGTCTTCAATTTTCTTCAATGATATATGCTCGAGAGTAGAAGAGACATAAATAGTCCTGGCAGATAAAGGTATACTTGGGCAACAGTCGAAAGAAATCTCAGAACAACAGGGTGACCCAGAAGATCAGATATGGAAAATGAACTTCGATGGAGCTACATGTAGAGAAGGAGATGGAGATGGTGTGTGGATAAATCACCCCACAGGAGATGCAAAATTATTCTCTTACAGACTTATTTTTGAATGTACAAATAATATGGCCGAATACAAGGAGTTAATATTGGGATTGAAAGTCTTGGAAGAGTTGGGCACCAAAAGGATCACTGTACTTGGAGATTCTGAACTCATCATAAATCAAATTAAAGGTATATACCAAGCTAGACATCCTAGATTGAGGGATTAGAGAAATCTAGTATTAGAACATCTTGAGAAATTTTCCAAATGCAACCTTTCAACAATCCCACGAGAGCAGAATCAAGTTGCAGATTTACTGGCCACTTGAGCGACAGTATTCAAAGTCCCAATTTTTCCTAAAAAAAGCTACAAGGTTGAAGTCAAGTACAGACCGGGGATACCAGATAATATGAAACACTGGCAAGTCTTCGAAGATGATAAACAGATAGAAAGATTCCTCAGGATGGAAAATGAGTTCGAGAATTTAAACATCGATGAATGTTACGACAATGAAGTAGATGCAGCTATTTTCACCAAAGAAGGATACTTTGACAATCAAATTGCTGGCAGAGATATTGTGCGACTGAAAAGAAACGTTTGATCAGGATTTTATGAGTAGAACGAAATGAATACAGATTATTAACAGGTGCTTAACACAAAATAACAGAGATACAGTAAAACTGGTTTTCTATTCAATAACGAAATAAGTTGAAACTGTAAAATGCAGCGGAAACAAGCTTGCTAGAATGATGGCGGCTTATCTCTGAGAAGAGATGTGACGGCAGTGCGCATTCACAAGAAGAAGGTTACAATGAGGCTTTGAAGGCATTTTTACAATAAGAAAGAATGCCAAAAACCCTAGACGTCCAAAAACCTAACCCTAGGAGATGAAGCGCCAAAAGTCATGTGGGCCCCGTTTGGGTAAGCTAGTACATCAACTTCCCAGGGTCGTAACTTTTGCATACGATCTCCGTTTTAGGCGTGTGATAGCCCGTTGGAAAAGTATCGTCGAGGAGATTCATTTTGGGGGCTCAATTATTCCTTTAGATATCATTGAGGAGCTCTATACCAAAAAACCTTCATTTAGGCCCTCAAAATGGCCCCGGAAGTAAAAATTGCTAAAAATAGTAAATTGTCAAAGTTATCCATCTGGATCAGCGTTATCAGTTGGAATTTTTTTTTGATAAAAAGGATGTGGCCAGAAGTCCAAAGATCATAGTAGACGAAGAGGACGTGGAGGGTTGTAACATTGGTACTCCAAAGGACCCAAAGATCATTAAACTATCCAAGAAGCTCAGCCCTAAAGTAAAAGAGAGGTATGTAAAATTGATGAAAGAATTCCTTGATGTTTTTTCCTGGAGCTATGATGACTTGAAATTTTATGATACTAGTATAATCCAGCATGTCATCCCGATAAAATAAGATCACAAGCCATTTAAACAAAAGTTGATAAGAATAGACCCTCCGTTGTTACCATTGATAGAGAAAGAAGTGAAGAAACTATTTGAAGAAAAAATCATAGTTTCCCTAACATTCTCCAAATGGGTAGCAAATCTAGTACCTGTCAAAAAGAAGAGTGGGGAGATCAGACTGTGTGGACATCAAAAATCTAAATAAGGTATTTCTTAAAGATAACTACCCTTTGCCCAAAATGGACCACATTTTACAGAAGGTAGTGGGCTCTCAAAAGATGTCAATGTTGGACGGTTTCTCGGGATACAACCAGATCATGGTACATCTTGATGATCAAGAAAAGACAACATTCACCACACCTTGGGGAACATTCATGTATGCCAAAATTCCATTTGGACTTATGAACGTTGGAGAAACATTTCAAAGGGCTATGGACATAGCATTTGCAGATGAAAAAGATAAATTCATTGTTATATACCTGGATGACATTACTGTGTATTCTACTACAGATGAGGGGCACATCAAACATCTTAGAAGGGCGTTCGAGAAATGCAAACAATTTGGCATATCACTCAACCCAAAAAAGTCAAACTTTGCCATGGAAGAAGGGAAAATATTAGGGCATATCATTTCTAAGGAAGGGATAAAAGTAGACCCTGACAGAGTTGAAGGTATCTTGAAGATTGGCATACCCAGAAGCAAAAAGGAAGTACAATTCTTTCTAGGTAAAGTAAATTTCTTGAGAAGATTTATTCCTAATTTAGCAGAGATCATAAATCATATCACCAACATGTTAAAGAAAGGAAATGAAATCAAATGGATTCTTGAGGCTAGAAAGTCCTTTGAGGACATCAAAGTAGCATTGACAAAGGCTCCTGTGCTAGCTAGTCCTAATTTTGAGAAAGATTTCATACTTTTCTCTTTTTCTTCAGAACACACAATTGTAGGGGTATTACTCCAGAAAGATGACTAGAATTTTGAGAAGCCCATAGCATACTATAGTAAGACATTGAGAGATGCACCTTTAAAATATGACATCATTGAAAAGGAGGCATATGCTTTTGTCAAAGCATTGAAATAATTCAGGGTGTATATTCTACATTCACATACTATTGCTTATGTCCCTAGTAGCTCGGTAAAGGAAATATTAACTCAGCTCGGTCCTGAAGGAAAGAGGGGAAAATGGATTGCAGTGCTATTAGAATATGATCTCGACATCAAGCCAACGAAGTTGATCAAAGGACAAGGACTTGCTAGACTAATGACACAAACAAACTGTGAACTTCTAGGAATGAATTTCACTACATACATGTCATAAATTATAGCAGAGTAAGAGAAGGCGACTCCACAGATATCTCAGAAATTTATTAATTCTGCATGGTATGCGAACATTATCTTTTTGTTAAAAAATCTGCAAGCTCCTCCTGAATATAACAAAACAAAGGCTAGGTTCTTAAAACTGAAAGCAGAAAAATTCTGCATTGCCAATGGATTACTGTACTAGAAAGACCCAAGAGGAATTTTACTAAGTTGTTTGATAGAGGAGGAAGCAAAAAGGACCATCAGAGAATTACATAAAGGAGACTGTGGAGGTCATCATTATTGGAAGACAACTGTACACAAAATGTTGAGAGATGGCTTTTATTGGCCTAGTATTTTCCTTGATGTTTACAAGGAGGTATCAAAGTGACATGAATGCCAAATCTTCGATGGGAAAGGAAATCTATAGTCTCTACCATTGAAGCCCATTTCGGTAGAAGCTCCTTTCAGGCAATGGGGCCTAGATTTCATAGGAGATATACACCCACAATCTTCGACTCAACACAAATGGATCCTGACTGCAACAGATTATTTTACCAAATGGATTGAAGTTGTTCCTACCAAACAAGCTACAAATGACGTTATCATTCAATTTCTAGAAGAAAATATCTTATCCAGGTTCGAATGTCCGGCCAAGATTATAACAGACAATGCAACGACTTTTAAATATAAAAAAATTGAGAAACTTTGCAGTGATTACAATATTACTCTTGGCCATTCCACGTCATACTACCCACAAGGAAATGGATTGGATGAGTCTTCAAACAAAATCCTGGTTAGAATCATAAAATAATTGCTGCTGGAGAATAAAAGACGTGGCACAAGAAGCTCATTCATGTGTTGTGGGTGGATAGGATATCCTGAAAGAGATCCATTGCCACATCTCCTTTCCAGATTGTCTACGGTACAAAAGCCATCTTTCCTACGACACTCGGATTGCCAGTGATGAATTTGTTATAAGAGAAAGAAGCAGAGAAGAATTCCAGTCGAAGGAGGGAGGATGAACTCATCAGCTTGCAACAGATCAGAGAAAAGGCTTTCAACAACGCCCAACTACGTCAAGAGAAAATCAAGGAAGCTTTTGACAGGCGTACCAAAGTGGACGACATCAAAATTGGAGACTAGGTACTGAGGTGGGATGCCAAGAACAAAAACAAGGGAAAAAACAGAAAATTAGATCACCTATGGTTGGGCCCGTTCAAAATTACAGCTTATCGTGGGAACAATGCCTATTTGTTGGAGGAGAGTAATGGAGAACCCGCCAAAGGAGGGCTTGTGAATGGTAGGTTCCTCAAGCACTATGTTGTTTAAAAGATCATCACCCACCATCCATTGTAAATGACCACTTTGCATTTTTTTTTTCTTTAAGTATGAAGATTGAGATAAAAACAACACGGTTGAAGCCCGAGTTGAAGGCCCTGAGCCATGCTAAGTAGTTTGAAGTTTTTGAATAAAATGAAGAGATTCAGATCACACACATAAGCTTACAACCCAATGGGTAGGCACTTGGTCTACATTTCTTTGCTACCTCGCGGGGAGGATAGCATCCCTAGTTGGAGCCAATGTTATCACCATATAATTCCCAGCTGGTGTCTAAGTTTCATAAATTTTATGATGGGTGAAATTGCCGCAGAGTTGTGATAAATTTAGAGGACCCATCTATATCTGATGGAGTTTGGACGAAGTAGCAGAGATATGAAGAATAAAGCTCAACCAACCATCGATCTCAAAGGCGGCCTAGATCAACGGTCGAGACGTGTATCGGAGATACAACTATCACAAAGATTAAGTGGTCAAGGGTGGGCTGGGGAAAACCATCACGATTTTTTGCGGGATGCGTGGCGCCCTTAGAAGTATATCAGAAAGGAGGGTTGTCTGACCAAAACCACCTTTTTTCAACCTCCAAGGTCAAATTCGTCGGGCAAGATGCTGACCGTAGATCTTGAAATGACCCGGATCAATGACCGAGGTGCAATTTGGTGATCGAAGTAGTGTGAGAACTAGCCTACAAGGGGCACACCACAGAAAACTACCCTAGTTTAAATCATGGACATGTGACATTCTCTGATACACATTGGGGCTAACAGTGGTTCATCTAAAACCTCTTTTCTCCAAACCCCGATGGAAATAGATGCCTATAAAAGGAGGTACCCCGGGCATTATTCTATGAGTATTTGAAACAATCGAACGTTCAAAGATTTGGCACAAAGATTCCATCCAAATTTTGAAATACAAGATTGCTTTAATCATTTCAGCCAGGAGAATCATTGCCAAACACAACCTGCTCAGATCAGTTTAGAAAAAAGCTGTGCAAATGGACCATAGCATATAGGAGTTTAAAGATGCCTTTGAACAATTGTTTGCCAAAGTTCTCCCCTCATTCTGGGATGGTAAATTCCCATTGTACAAGCAAGAATATTATCACACTCTTCTCATGCAATGCAGGATGGACCATTCTAGGTTTGAAGATATGGAAGAAATTCTGAATGGTCCTAGTTTGGTAGAACACTTAGCTTCTGATTTCGAAATTCTGAACAAATTCAAAACAATGAAAGTTAGTGTGCCAATCATGTCCTATGAAATGTGCATCGACCTGGGAATTTTGATTAAAGAGATGATGGACTACGAAATCCCCTCTGATGCACAATGGAAGGAACTTGTATAGTTGGGAAAGACAAAATTCCATGTCCTTGGAAACAACATATGATCTCTAGCTGTCACCCATCTTACCAGACCTAATGAAAGTACAGAGTAGGCCAGCTGTAGCAGAAGCAGCCGGGTAGTCAGAGAGATTATTCATGATGATGAAACGTTTCTTTTTGTTAATGATTGTAAGTCGTTTCATATACCAAAACTAACATTTGAAACTGTTACAGAAGCTGAGACATTTCATTTTAAATTATTTTTTGATCAAATTGTATAAGTACTAAGAGGCTTGAATTAGCTAATGTTGGCAGAAGTGTAAGAGCACCTTTTTGGTTGTATCAAAATTTATTTGTAAATTTTCTGAATCTGAATCGAATACAAATGTAGAAGATTTTGAAGTCTCTATGAAAAGATTGTAACGAGTGGTGATATGAGCTTTGTTTCCTTTCATCGTATGTATTTCCTGTAGCTTGTCATCTCATTTAAATTTTCTTATGTTTAAATTGGAGAGTTTAAAGGCCCAGAATTTGTCCTGTGACGCTCTTGGTCTAAGCAATTTAAACTATGTGATTGTCTTCTTAACTTATTCAGAATTCATTTCACCAATGCTCTGATGCAATTATTTGTCTTCTTTATCTTCCTACACATCTTTTTATTTCAAGAATAACTCAGATTCATCGCCTTATTTAGCCTTTGTCCTCTGGAGAGTTCTATCAGTCTACGCATTGTCTTTGTTCACTTTCAGAATTTTGACTCCATCGCCCATAGTGTTCCCCTCTTCTTCTCCAGCAACTCTATTAAAAATCTCCCAAACAATTCAAATCTAGCCGTCAGTTTCCATAGATATATCAAGTGACATGAGAGAGCCCTCTCTGAGTTGGGCAGGCTAGTGCCTCAGCTCTAAAGATGGTTGAAACAGTTACCTCTGTCATTTGTCTATTCAGTCAGACAAAATTTACAGAGTGTTAAAAGAGTCTGAACGACCGCTTCCCCATTTCATATTCAAAAAACATTTTGGATCACGACGGGTTCAACATTTCCTTTCCATTGTTTTGCCGCCTGCAAACAACACCCGCACTTCTCCGATCTATAAATTGGCAACCAAGTTCCCCTTTTTTTTGTCTCGTTTGGATTCCCTTTCTGGTTACTTAGTCATTTTTCCAAATGTCTCATGCTTATATATATAACACTTGAAGTTCCACAATATACAAATTGTCTGTCGAAGTCCGTCATTGTCCCCTGTTTCGTGTTACACATTTTGTAATCAAAAGTTGGGATACATACAATTTGATCATCGGGCCCTCACGTCTCCTGAGTAGAACTTGTGGCCCTATTTTCAAGCCCATTAATATTCCCTGTTCTGAGTATGTCTCATGCTTTTATATCAAGAGTCCGACTAACCGCCTACCCATTGCATACTTGGCCACTATTACCATTGTCGGTTGCTGGCCAGGCTTGCTCAACATTGCACTTCCATTGTTCCGCTACCTACAAACAACACCTGAAATTCTGCGATATACAAATTGACTGCCTAAATCCGTCATTATGCCCTGTTCCATGTTACACATTTTGCAGTCAAAATTTCGGGGACATACAATTTGACCATCGACCCCTCATGTCTCCTGGGTATAAACTTGTGAGCCTATTTTGAAGCCCGCCCAACCACTTTTCATACTTGCGCATTTCTTGGAATCTCTTTCGTAGGTTGGCGGGTGGACGAAATGTGCAATGCTTAATCGCTCTTTGTCATCCCCGCTACCTTCACACTTCTTTCTAGATATGCATTTATTAATATTTAATGCTAATATCTCATCGTCCAGGAACCGTTAAGATTTTCATTAATGTCCCAAAGGCTAGAGAAGATTTGTCATTAATACAAATTAAATCAATATTTGCAGAGAGTTGTGTTATGCTTTCCAAGTATTCATTTCAATCATCATGCAATATATTTAGTGCGTCATCTGGTTGGTGCCTTTACCAAATCTCTAATCCTTAATTTCTCTTTGCCGTCACCGCCACCTTCGCACTTTTTCCTAAATATGCAGTTAGTAATCCTTAATGGTAACAACTCATCATGCAAAAACTGTGGAGATTGTCATTGATCAACAAAAGGCTCGAGGAGATATTACATTGATACACATTAAACCAATATTTGCGGAGGGTTATATTATCCCTTCCAAATTTTCATTTCAAACATCATCTAGAGAAAATGAAAATTCTCATTAACTTATGGTAGCAGGTGAACATCAGTTCTGTCAAGATACAGTAAACACTTTCGAGAATGATGACCAGAGGTTCTAGTACTCCAGGGAATATTCTTACTACTCATCTCCCTCCACCCAGGAGAAAAAAAGGAAATGGTCCCTTGGTGCAATGAGAGATATATTTCAAGCCAAAGAATTCCAAGGCAATCCCTCCTGCTCAGACAACCTTCTCGCTTGCATTCATGGTTGGCGTAGAGGTTGATGCAGTCGATTTCAAGCTAGGATAAGATGTTCTTATGGATGATGATATGTCCATGGATGATGCAAATGAAGATGTTGTTCCCACTTCTGCGCCCAAATTGAAATCAACCATAATGGGGGGCACTTCCTGGCTCGACGATGGCGGCCCTGACAAGACCAAAAGAAGGGGTTTCAGAAAAGAAATCGATGTTGAATGAAATAGGCTCTTTGCAGCTCAAGAGTAGGAATTCTAGAGGTCCAAATTAGTCCTTTCTGGGAAGAAGTCTTTCACTGTAAGGAAATGGTCTCTTGATGCTCCCAAAGATATATTTCAAGCCAAATAATTATTCAATTGGGGGACCACTCTCCTATTCAATGGATATACAATTAACATCTTAGACGATGAGGACCATAACTCCCACTGGTGGAAGGCATATTCCTACTACTCATCTCCTTCTGCCTAGAATGGACTAATTTGGGCCTCTGGAATTGCTCATGCAACCTGTGTCCCTGAAGTCTTTCACTGTGAGGAGGTGGTCTCTTGGTGTGTCCTAAATTTAAGTTTCGAGCTCTTCTGCTTGCCCTACAATGTTTTTCATCTTCTTCCTCATGGGAATCTTGTGAGAACTATCAATTTTACCATGAGGATGGGTTCTTATGTCCTCCCGTGTTTGAAAAATTATGGGTTTTTTTCTTGTTGGGGTGCAACATTGGAGCCATGCCAACATCAGGAGAAGGCTTGTTGTTCATGTGCTTCAAGCCAAGGATATATTCCATTGCGGAACCACTCTCTTGTTTCTTTGTTGCCTCAGGTCTTCCATAAGATATTGATATTGCGACAACGAGCATTGACCTTTCGAGGAGAAGACTGCAAGGATTTCCTTAAAAAAAGAATGGTAATGAGTTATGTATGCATTTTGAAGAGCATGTCAATGTCTCCTGCATGTTGCATATCATGTACCTATGTTTATGAAAAATATGTTCAATGTTTTGGTGCAAAGAACTCGGTCCAATTTCTATGGATCAATATACACTGCCCAATAATTTTTTTTTAATGGATTTACTATTAAAATGTTTTCCTTGGAATCTTGGTTGTTGCTTATTTGCTGAATTT
The DNA here is from genome assembly GCA_009831015.1 of Picea engelmannii. Taxonomy (NCBI): domain Eukaryota; kingdom Viridiplantae; phylum Streptophyta; class Pinopsida; order Pinales; family Pinaceae; genus Picea; species Picea engelmannii. The sequence continues at coordinate 277,992 of ML788878.1, read as the reverse complement.
AACACCTGTTCTCATTGGCATGGTTCAATAGTCTCGTAGTTTTTTAACATTGTATTGGCTCAAGTAATTTGATCTAATATGGAGCATTTAACAATTATATGACAATGCATTGTGTCGATCCCATCAGAATTTTATGGAAACAAAAAAGAATTTCAGAAAGTTTCAAACCAACATTCAATTATATTCTCAATGTAGATAGAAAATAGCAATACCAAATCACGATGCAGCAGTTGGGGTCCCTCCCTAGAAATTTCATTTTCATCTCAGCCTTGCTAAGAAAACGATTTCTTATTTCCCTTTCGCTTCCTTGATTCCTTTACTCTGAAAGGGAATTTTTTATTAGTTGTCCATCCCTTGGCCTCTATTTGAGCACTTTTAACTTTATTAATGAAATTACCAAATTTCTTGTTCCCGAATAAGAGAAAAAAAAACCGGATCTATGGTGGTTGTAGTCAAATGGGACTATGAAATCAACTACAATATTAAAATTCAAGATCGTCATTATTGTTTCTAGACATGAAATTATTAATCTTTAATGGTAACAACCCATGATGCAAGAAGTTTAATACTTAAGTTAATATGTCAAAGTCATGGAAGAATGTATCAAGAACACAATTACTCCCACAAGTTGCAATAAAAACCAATCTTCAACAAAGCATTTGCTCACACCCTTTTTAATGGTACAAGCACAATAGAAAATGAGTAAGTGGATAAAATATTGGACTAGAAAATTATAGTTTTGCAACAATGGGTCTTGTTTGAGACCAATTCCCTCTTACAAAAATTTCCCTCCGCTTTTCTATTTTCCCACTTTTTTATCCCCTTCTTTCCCCTCTTCTATACTTAACTAAATTCCCCTTTATTTTTCCCCTGTAGTTTCTCTTTCTGGTTACTTAGTCAATTTTTATGAAAATGTCTTGTTGCGTGGGTTGGTGGATTCATAGGTTCACATTTTCATTCATGCTTTTATATCATGATTCTAACCGAGCGCTTCCCCTTTCCATACCTAGCCAATTTTTCAATCACGGGTTCCCACCTAGGCGGTATCTAGATTGCACTTCCATTGTTTTGAGACCTGCAAACAACACTTTGGCTTCTGGGATATGAAAATTTACTTGCGAACTTGTTAGCACAGGGGCAAACCCAGGGTTCAGCTCCAAGAGCACACCAACAAGCCCTAACTACTGGCCCTTTCAGCAACATCTGCGAAGCAGATGTAGTCTCACCCGAAACAATTATGAGGGTGTTGCAGGATAGGGATGTCTACAACCAAGGGGAATATCAAGTGGATCTAATACAAGAACAACACAACATTCATATATCACCTATCATCTTAGATATATTCTACACATCTACTTATCATATCTAACATAATAATGCAATCACAGTATATCAAGGATAGAGATAGAATACCAATCACACACAACATCAAATATACGTGGTTCACCCCCTCTCTAGGGCTACGTCCATAGAACTGTGCTTTATAATATATTAAGACGAAGCATACAGTTCTTGTCTACACTCTTAGCTAGTAGATCTTCTCTCTTCTCCTCTCTTTCTCTCCCCTCCCTGTGCACCCAACTGTAGGGTTGATCTTCGCACCCAGCTAAAGATCTTACAATACCAGAAGGCTCTCACACTTAGCACTTCTCTCTCACACAACAATGATCTCTCACAACATACCAACAACAACTAGATCGAGTAACTCGAACCTGCACGAACCCTCCTCCCTCATATAGGTTCTTATTTATACATTACAATCACTTATCGAAATCCTTAGGTCAAAACCTAGGTGTCCAAAACCCTAGATACCAAAACCCTAGTTCATATTGACCTTCGTTTTCAGGGCTTCACCAACCCGTCTTTCCTTCCTGTTCACACGGTTCTCCAAAGGATATAATGGTGTATTTTTCTTCTTGCCGAGTTGTCCACGATCCTTCTTTCTTGCTGATTTATCATCCTCAATCTCCTCATCCAACGACTTGATTTCTCGAGCTTCGCTTTGTCTTTTCTTCTCTTTTTCTCACTTTGACCTAGTAACAGTCACTGTGTCTTCCGCGAAGTTCACATTCTCCTTTTTCTTCCTTGATTTTCACGTACTTCCATACCCAAGGGCCAACAGGCCCCCAACACTCACCTATGACTCGTCCTAAGGCACTTCATATCTCAACTTCCTGTTTTACATCGATTTCAGACTGCACAGTGCGAGCTCTGCTTTCTGCTCTTTGTCTGCTCTCCTTCCTTGTGCAGATTGTCTTTTCTGTGTCTGGTACACAGTTTCAACTGCACCTAGTACCTAGAACCTTTTCTTCTTGTGTTTATTGAGAGCCGTGGGGAAACTAGTTGGTATAGTACAATTTAAACTAGCTCCCATTCACTAATCCTTCCTTCCACTCTCTCTACAAGGTCTTCAATTGCGCAACTCCTCCTTCTGTAAAATAGGCAATCTCATATGGACCTAGCCAATGCGTTTTGAACTTCCCAGGATGTTTGCTGAACTTACTGTCATATATCAGTACTATATCACCTTGTTTAAATTCCTTCTTCTTGATGTGTCTGTCATGGTAGTCCTTCTCTCTTTCCTTCTGTACCTGCTGATGAAATCTTGCAACAAATCTATCTTCTTCCAATTCGACCAACTTTGCAAGCCTCTCTTGAACAATTCTAGTGTCATCCATATTTGTAAAGGAAGCAATTCTTAAGCTTGACACCAAATATTCCATTGGAACAATACATTCAAGACCATAAACCAACTTGAAGGGGGTCTTCATTGTTAGCTTCTTTCAAGTGGTTCTATAGGCCCATATACTGATGGTACTCTTAAATCCCAGTCGTCCATGTTCACACTACAAATATTCGTCAGCGTTGTCTCCAATATCTTGTTGAATGCTTCCACTGTCCCATTTCGTTGTGGATGGTAAGGTGTGCTCTTCTGATGGTGGACTGAAAATTATTTAGTCAGGGCTTCAACTGTCTTATTTATGAAATGTGTGCCTTGATCACTCATAAGGATCTTTGGGTGGCCAAATCTGGTTATGATGTCATCAAATATGAAGCACCCAGTTATAGTTTCACTACAATCCTTAACTGTTCTTGCTTCGACCCATATGGTCAAGTATTCTGTTGTTGTAATTATGTACCTTCTCCTGTATGCTTTCCTGGTGGGTTTATAGGTCCAACGAAGTCAATGGCCCATTTTTCAAATGCTTGTAGGGTTAGTTGTGGTGTTAATGGAATTTCATCTCTTCTAGATGGTTTCCCAACTCTTTGGCATATGTCGTAGGCTCTGGAATAGTCTTTAGCATCTCTGTGTAAGGTAGGCCACCAAAGGCCAAATCTAAGAACCTTCTGCGTAGTTTCTTTACCTGCATAATTTACTCCTACGATGCCTTCATGTGATTCTATGAGGATCAGTGGGCGCTCTGCCTCCATAAGACACCTTCTCAATATCTCATCAGGTCCCATCTTGTATAGATGTCCAACTATAAGTGAGAAGTCTGCAACATGCACTACTAGCTGTTTCTGCTGAGGAATTGTGTACTCACTAGGTGCCATTCCCGTTGATAGGAACTGGACTATCTCTGCAAAGTGGTCATCGATATTTCTAATGGCCAGTAGCTATGCATCCGGTAGTGCATCCTCCAAATTGGTCGGTTCTTCACCATGTTCCAACCTTGACAAGTGTTCAGGACCTTTGTTCATTCTCCCTGGCTTTACTATGATCTCAAAATCATATTCTTGAAATAGAAGAAGCCATTTGCATATCCTTCCTCCCAACACTGGCTTGTTGACTAGGTATTTCAGCGCGGAGTGATCAGTAAACATTTTAAAGTGTCCTCCCAACAAGTAATGGCGAAATTTCTGCAATGCATACACCATGGCTAACCCTTCTCACTCAGTGGTGGTGTAATTGATCTCAACAGTTGATAACTTCCTCCTAGCAAAAGCTAATAGGTGTTCAATATCTACTCCTCTAGTTTGTTCTAACACAACTCCTAAAGCAAGGGAAGACACATCGACATGCACATGAAATTCCTTGGTCCAATATGGGAGAACTAGAATAGGCACAGTAACCATTTTCCGTTTCAGTGTGTTGAAGCTCTGCTGGCATTCTTCTGTCCAACTAAACTAACAATATTTCTTCAAAAGCTTCTCCATGGGTGTTTTGATCTGATTATATCCTTTAATGAACTTCCTGTAATATCCTGTGCATCCCAGCACAGTGCACAACTATTTGACTGAAGTAGGAGGTGGCATATCAACTATAATGGAAATTTTAGATGGATCAACCAACAATCCCTGCATGCATACAATATGACCTAACAACACTCCAAGTGGTGAGAAGAAGATGCACTTCTTCAGATTCAAATAAATTTGACACTTCATGCATTTTTCCAACATTATCCTTAGACATTCAAAATGATTCTTTAATAAACTAAAAACGGTCCAATCATCAAAGTATGCTTCTATAATTTATGCAAAAACTCCTTGAATGCTTCAACAACCACCCTGGAAAAGATGGCTGGGGCATTCTTTAATCCAAATGGAATCACGGTATACTGATAGGATCCCCATTCTGTTGCAAATGTGGTCCTATGGCGATCTTGGAAATCCAGATTTGATGGTATCTTGAAAATCCATCTGTAAAAGAATATACTTCCTAGCCTCCCACATTATCTAACACTTCGTTAGTGAAGGGTGTAGGGAAGGGGTCATGCAAAAAAGCATTATTTAGCTTCCTGATATCTACACATATCTTGATCTCTCCCGTCTTCTTGTCTTGTACCACCATAGGGCTAATCCATTCAGACTCTTCAACAGGTTATATGATCCCTGCTTCCAACATTTTGTCGAGCTCAATCTTCACTTTCTCCTTATATTTAGGGTTCAATCTGTAAGGTCTCTGTTTGATTGGTCTAGCATCTGGCTTCAAAGGGATCCTCATCTCTCCCATAGGCCCTTTAATGCCCTTCATATCAGTGAACTTGGCTGGAAACAAGTCCTGATATTCGTGTAGTAATTCTGTAATCTTGTCAATAGTGGCATCATCCCAATAATATCCAAAATTTGCAAGCTTCATTGTTTGTTCTGTTCCAATATTGACCTTCTTAATATTGATTGGGTGTCCAATGAATGGTAACTCAACTCCTGGTCCTTGTACATGTCTCTGGCCTTCTATTTCTATAATGTTCACCTTTCTTGGATCATCGTCTTCATCAACATTGATGTTGTAACAACCTTGCAGTTTTTGTAAAGGCGCGGTCCATTCATCCTCGTATTGGTCCAAAGAGAGGCTAGAGGCCTCCTCAAATACTTTCTGTATAAAAATATGTAGTGCTTGATCTACTGAAGGATATTGACTTTCAAATAAGAAGGTGGTTATAAAATTATGAGTCATACCTTTCCAATCTGTAGTGACGAGACACATCTCTGCTTGAAGGTACTAGTTGATAGGTGTCATGTCCAACATGTTGATGAATTTGTGTACCCATTTTCCTTGAGGAACGTTGCTCCAAGATTCCTCACAGCTTCTCACATGGTCCTTTGGACAACTTCGACATGTGTATCGAACTTCACAACCTTCTACTTGTGTTGAGAACCGCACTGTCATCAAGGTACGACACTGTACCCAATTTGTAATATTACTTTTGTGTGACCCCAACCATCTTGATGGGGTTTCTCTTAGGGCTTCATCCATCGCAAACAGTCTTTTTTTCATTGGTACACCTTCTTCAAAGTTTGACAAGAAGGTTTCTAAAGGATTTAGACCATCAAAGGTGGGTAATTTACTTACTGTTATGCCATTCCAGCGAACTTCTCTGGTTAGTCTAGCAAATCTCCTTGTAGATACTTCATACATTTTATTCTGCCAATTCTCCAGTGCTTCTTCTGAGTCTGATGAACATGCACTATCACTTTTCCATCTTAAGTTTCAATTGGCCATAGGATTAATGTAATCATGTTGTCTGGTTGTTAATTTGTATATATTTTCTAGTTCATATGCGTGGTATTCTTCTCTAATGGGCTCTGTGTATCATTGACCTTCATTTGGATCTAAGGGTGCAATGACCCTAGGGACATATTTTTAAAAAGTCATACGTCTCTTCTTTAAATCAACCACAATGGAATTATTGAAGGCCCAATCAATTCCTAACAATGCAGGGTAAGGGAAGTTGTCATCAACTATCTCAATTACCTCAAAATATGAAAATGTTCTTACTCCATCAATGTCCACTGGGACATGTTCTAGTCTACCAAAGGGGCTTATAGCCTGCTGATTAGCCATCCTGAGCCTGATAGGGGAATAGATCAGCCTAGGTTTTCCCATTAGTTCCCAAGTTTGTGTCGTCATGGCATTGACCTCCGACCCTAAGTCGAGGACCACATAGTCTTTATCATATTCACCTATTTGAACATTCAAATGTATTTCCTTATTGGTCCTTCTCTTCTTACTGATTTGATGTATTTCCCTATTCAGTAAGGGGTCTATATTTCCTAGCTCATATTGTCTGATTAAATTTTGTAGTTCTTGGATAGTGCTCTCATCCTGAATTAACTTAACACAAGTATATAGAAATTCCATGAGCTTGATTACCTCTTTTCCTTCTCTTGGCGAAGAAGATTGATCAAATGCCTGAGGAATTCCATACTCTCTTACTTCTGGTCTTGTTTTTTATGAAGAACCTTGGTCTCCTTTGAACTCTTTTCTTTCTTCCTCAAATATTTGTCTTTCCTTCTTTGCATCAAAGGTTTGGGTCTTCTCTGCAACTTTCCTAATTCTTGAATCTTCTGTAGTATTCCCTTGGGTCATTCTGTCATCTCCTATAGTAACGCCTCCTCTAGTAATAACAATGACTCTAGGGTCTTCTTTGCAAGGTTAAACTTTGATCAACTGTATCTGTGGGTTCTGCTGAGGTCCTCGTTTATCTTGAAGTTTAGCCAACAATGCTGAACATTCCTTGATAACGTGTTCGAACGAGTTGCAATAGCTACAAGTGGTACAAGGGTTCTGCTAGTCCCTTGACAAGTGTCTTGGCTGTGCACAATTATAATAGATTATCTGTCCTCGGCCTCGACCCATTCCTCCTCCTCTTCCTCTTCCTCTGAATCCACCGCGAGGATTGAAATTTCCTCTCCTAGGGGATTTATACTACGTAGTGTTTCCTTCTTTCTATACTTCACCTTGAATCTTGTATATGTCTCTTGACCTTTCATGCATGATATCGTAAGCCCTACACTCCCTATCATCATGTCCCATGGACTTATAGAATGTACAATACAAATTTGTGGGTGTCTGAACATATTTTTTCATGTACTAGAACTCACCAGGGCGATGTCTATTTCAGCATACCTCGCACCAGGGTAAGGTGAATTGCTTCAAAGGGCTCAGAGCTCCAAAAGCCAAGTATTGATTGAATAGGGGGAAGTGTTCCTTGTCATGGCCTTCCGATCTGAATCTGACACACCAGATGTCTTCTCTTTTATATTTTCCCTTGTCTTTCTTCATATCTTCGACTTGCAGAGACAAACTAGTTAGCTGACTCAAGATCTGACTCATACCTGAGCTGGATTCTCCCATAGGGGCTGATTCTAGTTTTATGGCAATCTCCAATGCCTCATACTGCAAAGAAATATTCTATTGCATCAGAGGAAATCTGATGTGTGGTAAGAGGGAAACAATGAACCATTCTTTGTTCTACTCATCTGGGATTTGAAAAGTCAATCGACCTGTTAAGGTCTTGAATCTCTGATCAAACTCTCAAATAGGTTCGACTACCTTCTGCTTGATTTCTTTCATCTCTGTAATACATTGTGACTCCGACTTGGGTTTCTTGAACTATGTAATCAACACATTCTTAATCTAATTCAGTGGCTTAGGCTGTGCAAGTCCTTGGAGTGGCTTCATGTACCAACTCAATGCGCGGTCTCTTAGAGTGGTACTAAACTGGGTTCTTTTAACTACTTCATTGATGACATTCTTAAATTCCATACAACTTCACATAGGAACCAATGTTGGTCAGGATCTTTAGATCCATCTCCCCTAAAGATAGGGAGTCTCATCTCATCTGCCATATATCTTCCTAGGCTTCCTGTCTGAGTATGTGGTGGACTACTAGTAACGGTGCTCTGGACGCTCTGGTGGCTTGGATTACTCTGACTACTTAATACTACTGAATCAATAAGAGGGATAATAGAACTTACTTCAATAGTCTGTGTAGTTCCTGAAGTTTTAGGTTCTCAGTGAAGCTCTTCAGCTTTTCCTTCCTCTGTCCTAGCGGGTTCTGAATTCTCTTCGTCCATTAGATTTGCCTCTTCTCCACTGTAGAATCCCTCATCCCCATAGTTATGCTTAAACAGGTTCACAAGGTGAAATTCTCTAAACACTCTCCCACTACGTGTATGCCCAACTTCTGTGTCACTGTCGCTGTCCGAATTTTTGAACATTAAATTTTCTAGATCCGACCAACCTACTGTATCTTCAAGATGTTCTTCTCATGCAACAACATCTTGATTCTCAACTTCAAAAAGTGTAAAATTTTTCCTTTGGGTCCCTTGAATAAATATCTCTCAGCTTGGCTATATGACTCTACAATGTCAACAACAAAATCGGTGATGTAGCCTCCAATGGTCCTATCGAACCAATGATCTACTGCTCATGATATGGAATTATTAGTTCTCTTGACCTTCTTGATCAACTCCAACGTCCAAACCACAGGAGGTCTAGATCGGATCTCAAATTAGGTATCTGCTAATCTAGCTAGAAACTCATATAGTTCCTGATGGATTCCTCCAAAGAATATCTCGTGTATATCAGTAAAAATATGTCTCTCCAACCAATCCTATGTACTAAGATTAGGGTTCTTGTTCTAGGCTTCAACGAAGTCCTTTTCTTGATCCTCTATCCACTTTTGAATCTCTGTCTTTGATGAAAACCACCTTGACATTCCCTCAAGACGATTCCTGTCTCGACAACGGAACCATTTTTTGGCACAGGGCATACCCGGGGTTCAAATCCAAGAGCACACCAAAAAGACCTAACTACTGGCCCTTTCGAAAACACCTGGGAAGCAGATGCAGTCTCACCCAAAGAAGTTATGAAGGGGTTGCTGGATAGGGATGTCTACAACCAAGGGGAATATCAAGTGGATCTAATACAAGAACATCACAACATTCATATATCACCTATCAACTTATATCTATTGTGAAAATCTACTTATCAGAACTAACATAACAATGCAATCAAAATATATCAAGGATAGACACAGAATACGAATCACACACAACACAAAATATATGTGGTTCACCCTCTCTAGGGCTAAGTCCACAGAACTGTGCTTTATAATAGATTAAAATGAAGCATATGGTTCTTGTCTATGCTCTTAGCTAGCATATCTTCTCTCTTCTCCTCTCTTTCTCTCTCCTCCGTGCACGCCCAGCTATAGGGTTGATCTTCACACCCAGCTAAAGATCTTACAATACCAGAAGGCTCTCACACTTAACACTTCTCTCTCACACAACAATGATCCCTCAAAACATACCAACAACAACTAGATCGAGTAAATCAAACCTAAACGAACCCTCCTCCCTCATATAGGTTCTTATTTATACATTACAATCACTTACCAACATCATTAGGTCGAAACCTAGGTGTCCAAAACCCTAGATACCAAAACCCTAGGTCAACTTGACCTGCGTTTTCAGGGCTTCACCAACCTGGCTTGCCTTCCTTTTCGTGTGCTTCTCTAAAGCATATAATGTTGCCTTTTTCTTCTTGTTGAGTTGTCCACGATTCTTATTTCTTGCTAATCTATCATCCTCGATCTCCTTGTCCAATGGATTTATTTCTCAGACTTCGCTCCTTCTTTTCTGCTCTTTTTCTCATTTAGACCCAGTAACAGTCACTGTCTCTTCTGTGAATTTCACATTCTCCTTTTTCTTCCTTGATCTTCGCATACTTCCATACCCAAGGGCCAACAAGACTCCCACATCATACCCTCTTATGTGTTACACATTTTTCACTGAAATGTTCCAATACATACAATTTGATCGTCGGGGCCTCACGTCTCCTCGAGAACCCTTGTCACCCTATTTTGAAGCCTGTTTGACCACTTTCCACACTTGTCCATTTCTCAGAATTTATTTTGCGGATCGTCGGGTTGGCGGGTTTAGGAAATTTCCAATTTCTAGTCACTATTTCATGTGCCCACCACCTTCAGACTTCTTTCCAAGTATATGCAATAAGTATACAACTTCTCTAGAAACATACAAAAAAGATCTTGCTAGGAAATGGAATATCTATTACAGATTTGAACATATTGGTCCTTCTTTTCCCTCTTCTATACTTAACCAAATTCCCGTTTCTTTTTCCCCTCTACTTTCTCTTTCTGGTTACTTAGTCATTTTTTCAAAAATGTCGAAATGCGCAGGTTGGCAGACTCACGGGCTCACATTTTCATGCGTTCTTTTATATCGCGACTTCGACCAACTGCTTCCCATCCCATTCCTAGACACTTTTCAGGTCGTGGAATCACGCATAGGCGGACTATAGATTGCACTTCCATTGTTCTATGACCTGCAAACAACACTCAAACCTTTGTGATATACAAAATTACTGTTGGACTCCCACATCATACCCTATTCTACGATACACAATTTACACTAAAAAGTTACGAGACTTGCAATTTGACCTTTGGGTACTCACGTCTCCTAGGGGACTATTGTCACCCCATTTTGAAGCCCATGTGTCCCCTTTCCATACTTCGCCATTTCTTGGAATCTATTTCGCGCCTCCAATTCCTATTCGTGGTTTCCTGTGCTCGCCACCTTCACACTTCTTTCCAAGTATGCAATAACTGAGGTTTAATGCTAACAACTCACCATGCCTCCAGGAGACAGTCATACTAACTGTCCCTACACAATGTTTTAGAAACATGCATAAAATTTCCTTCTAGGTAATGGGATACCTATTACAAATATCAATATATTAGCAAAATGAGTCCCACCAACTGTTTCCCTATTCCATACTTATCGACTTTTTTTGCTTGCAGGTTCTCGAACAAGAGGATTGCACTTCCAGTGTTCCTTGACCTGCAAACAACCCCCCGGCTTCTGTAATATGAAAATTGACTTCAAGACTCCCACATCAACCTCTCTTTCGTGTTACACAGTTTGCACTCAAAAGTTCTGATACATACAATTTGATCGCCAGAGCCTCACGTCTCCTTGGGAACCCTTGTCACCCTATTTTGAAGCCTATCCAACTGCTTTCCACACTTGGCCATTTATTGGAATCTCTTTCGCAAATCGTTGGGTTGGTGGGTTCAAGAAACTTCCAATTTCTAGTCATTGTTTCCTGTGCCCACCACCTTCAGACTTCTTTCCAAGTATATGCAATAAGTATGCAACTTCTCCAGAAACATGCATAAAATATCTTTCCAGGAAATGGGATATCTATTACATATTTGAATATTTTATCCTTTCTTTTCCCTCTTCTATACTTAAACCAAATTCCCGTTTCTCTTTCCCCTGTACTTTCTCTTTCTCGTTACTTAGTTGTTTTTCAAAAAATGTCTAGTTGGGTGGGTTGGCAGACTCATGGGTTCACATTTTCGCTCGTGCTTTTATATCACGACTCCGACTGACTGTTTCCCCATTCCATACCTACCCACTTCTCTGATCGCAGATTCCTGGGTAGGCAGGCTCTATATTGTACTTTTATTGTTCCGTGACTTGCAAACAACACCCCTACTTCCGCGATAGACAAATTTAGAACTAGACTCTCACATCATACCCTCTTCCGTGTTACATAGCTTGCACTCAAAATTTTCAAGACCTACAATTTGACCATCGGGTCCTCATGTCTCCTATGGAACTATTGTCACCCCATTTTGAGCCTCGTCCATACACTTTCCATACTTCACCATTTCTTCGAATCTCTTTCGCAGATCATCGGGTTGGCGGGTTCATGAAATATCCAATTCCTAATCATTGTTTCCTATGCCTGCCACCTTCATACGTCTTTCTGAGTATGCAATAAATGAGGTTTAATCCTGACAACTCACCATGCCTCGAGGAGATTATCATAATAATTGTCCCTACACAACTTGTCCAGAAGCATGCAGAAAATATCCTGCCATGTAATGGGATATCTATTGCAAATATCAATATATTAACGAAAATGAATTCCACCGACTATTTCCCTATTCCATACTTACTGACTTTTTTCCTTGCGGCTTCCCAGATAGGCGGGTTGAAGATTTCCCTTGCATTGTTCTGTGACCTGCAAACAACACCCAAAATTCCGTGATATACATGCAGAAAATATCTTGCCAGGTAATGAGATATATATTACAAATTTCAATATATTAGCAAAAACGAGTCTGACCGATCGTTTCCCTATTCCATACTTCACTTTTTTCGATTGCGGGTTCCCGGATAGGTGGGCTCAATTTTTCCCTTCCATTGTTCCATGACCTGCAAACAACACTTGAAATTCTGCAAATATACAAACCGACCGCTGAACTACCCCATCATGCACTCTTCCCTTTTACGCCTTTTGCAGTCAAAATTTCCAAGACATACAATTTGACTGTCGGGCCCTCACCTATCTTGAGAATCCCCTGTAACCCTATTTTGAAACCCATCTAACAACTTTTCATGCTTGGCCATTCCTTACTTTCTCTTTCCCCCTCTCCGTCACCTTTGCACTTGTTTATAATAAAAAATTGTTTATAGAAACATTAATATAT